>MNCI01033165.1:374188-446235 GCA_015680685.1 Gnetum montanum
TTTCTTCTTTAAATATTTTTGAACTTCATTTATTGGAACTTACTTTTATTCTATCATTTATAGCCTTGTTTTAAGCCATTATCAAAACTATAGCCATGTCTTTCTAGCAATCTACTAAGTTATCCTTCACCTTCACTAGTCAAGGTCTTAGATAACAAGCCATGAGTGTATATGACCCCAAAGACCCAACTATCATTGAATATAGGTAATTTTTGAGGGTTAGAGGAAATATTCCTAATTTTGTAGTCATAAATGAAGACTGATATAACTTCATTTGCATTAAAATATAGGGTAGCATGTTGATTCCACATTTAGAAGTAGAAGCCAAAATAGAGTTCAAACTTATTTACCATAAATGTAAGGAGTACATCCCTTTGTCCTATGACCAAATACCTCTATCTTATATCTATGGAGATATAGTAGCCCAATTGATTAAGATGGAGGAAGAAGATGAAAAGCATAGCTTTGAGGAATAATAGAAAGAGGAGGATGAATTTACGGTAGAATTTGAGTTTGAAAACATCTTGGGAGGACTATTTCAACAAATATCTCCCAAGGTTGTATCACCTTCCTCTAACACTTCTATTTGCTTCATGGGCATGGTGCCACCATCTTCCGCTATTTTCTACCCTATTATAGATGACCTCACATTGGTCATAGCCACACATCATACTCAATTGATACCACAAAATATGATCCATAATCCATCTATGCCTCGATCAGTACAATCATCAATGGTGTTTTATTACTATCACAAATCTATTAACTACTCATGTGGGGTCTAGCATGGGATCCCAAGAAACTTAGGTATCACACACTCCATTTGTCCCATTTGTGCCTCAAGTACTAGCACAAACATCCATTTTTTTGTTTGGCCCACAAAACACAACCATAATGCAACCTCTCCCTTTAATCATGCAACCCATAGTAGGACCACAAGCCTTACAATAGATGCCACAGGATAATGTACAAACTCTGTAGCCAATAGGGCCATCATAGGGTCTAGTTCAAGCCTTCTAAATGATCCAAAACCTAATGAAGGATTTGAAAAGGCTTAAAGCCTCTACTTCACAAACTATCAAGATTATGAACTTATACTAGGATGATCCCATAAGTCCTATAGCATCATCCTTGACACTTCCTCCTAGTGTTTCTATTCCCCAATTTATCAAATATAATGTAGAAGGTAACCCTAATGCTCATCTCATTACCTTTTGATCTAAATGCTTACTATTGCAACCATGGACTCATACCATCATGAGGATTTTCCCTATGTCTTTGACTAGGAAAGAACTTGATTAATATCATGCATTACCTAGGGGATCCATATCCTCTTTGGATGTTTTGGTTGCCTTGTTTGTAAATAGCTTCAAGTATAACTTGAAGCCTAACACCAAACTTGACCAACTCATGAAGGTCAAGTAGGGGTACTTAGAACTTGTATAGTAGTTCATCCAATGATGGAATGAACTATAGAACAAAATACTATAACCTATAGTTGAAGCCCACTTATTAGCCATATTTAAGAAAGTACTAAATAACTTTATCAAGTGTAAGCTTTACTACCTTGATCCAAAATCTCTTAGCCAAGTGTTCTCACAAACTAAAAATATAGAGGATTCTACGAAGGCTATTCATGATGTAGCCTATATAGCATATAAAAATAAACATACATAGAGAGACAAAGAAAATAGAAAAAAAACAACATGGCTATAGTAACTATGACCAAAGAACTAGGGGCCAAATACCAATCCACCCAAGGCCCCCACTAATGATTGTAATAACCAACCATCAACCTTTGTAGCCATTGCATTGACAACAACTAGACCTAATTTCAAAAGAAAGGACAGGTCCAAATACACTAGCTTATCTATGAAATCATTAGAGCTATTATAAAAGCTATTAAAATGTGGGCACATGCAACACAAAAAAATGACTAAATCTCCTTGAAAGAAACATAAGTAGCTATGAAAAATGACGAAGGATCCCACTTGGGCAACAAATGATGATCCCAAGTTACATAGGCACTCCAAGCTAGACCAATTCTTCCATTATCATCAAGTTTCAAGTGATGATATTGACTTCTTCCTTTTGATAAAGGATGACCTACAAAGGATGATAGATAATGGAAAGCTAGTCTTAAATGCTTCCAACCTAGTTTAGCCACAAAACTAGTTGATGCAAGTCTATAAGGACCCATTCAATGCTAATGATAGCTCCTATGTTATTTCATCATTTAACATTGATGATGATTGAAGACCTACAAGAGAACCATTCATAATTTAAGTACCCCTCTACAATGAAAGAACATCTTCAACCTTCCACAACTTAAGATCCCCCTTCATCATAAGAGTACCATCATGAATGCCTCCAAGGGAACTTTTTATCATTAACGATTCCTATCCTAACACAATGCAATCAGCCATAGCCCAAACCACTACAAAAAAATCTTCTATACTGGTTAATGGTACTACCTCTTCTTCAAAACCAATTGCTAGCCACCAAAAAATGTTAGTCAACCAAAAGAAGAAGCATAAGAAAAATTCTGATAACAAGAGAGATAACTATATGGAGGCATGAAAGGAAGTGGAACCACCAAAGCCCACTTCCATTTTTTCAATACCCATGACCTCTTTTTCCCCAACCCCTTCAACTAGAAAGCCATAAATGGATCAAAAATCTAGTAACCAAAACAAAAATAAATAGCCTTAACAACCATAGCCTAAAGTTAAAGTTCATATTTTGAGGTGCATAGAGGAAGTAAATCACAATAGAGGTGACAAGCCCATAATCAATAATAAAAAATTCCTCATGAAATGGACCAAGTCAGGTAATCCCATAAGCAAAAAAATATAAATTTAATCTTATATGACTCGATCATGACTTCCACCACACATCATGAGGTGCTAATTAAAATGTTGACCTCCATCCTTGTTAGTGAGGATATCCACACTAATGAGAAATCTATTCATGTAGTGATCATTCCTCCCTTATAAAAGGAGGTGAAGTAAACATGCCTTGTATTTCACAATAGAAAAATTAAGGTTAATCCCCAAAATGGTGAAGCCATTATAACCTCTTTACTCATAACCATATGCATAGGACAATTTAAAGTACATCGAGTGCATGTTACTAATTGATGAGTGGCAAGGTACCCCTACAATCAACCATATGGATACAAGCATGTACACATAATTCAGTTGAACTCTATATAAGAACTAGTTGTGGCATCTAGATAGTTACACATTGATCATAGTTTGTTGTCTTTCCACTTGAACAAGTATTTGTTTATCATGTATGGTTTAGTCTAGAGTGAGGTGTATGATATGATTTCTAACACTAGGCTACTCCTAGAGACAATGGAAAATAATCTTGATTAAACTAATAAGCAATAGGAAATGAAGTATAATCTAGCCTAAGTGTGTTGAGAATCTATCCTTAATCACCCATACACATCTTGGACCTCATGTACTACTTCTAGGATTACCAAGTGCACATTACTTGAGCACTCCTAGATATGCTACTGGGTTACCAAGTAGTTACACTTAAATGTTCATGATTAATTTGTACTCATTCCAAATTTAATAATAGGAATAGTAGATGGTGATGAAGAAATATTAATGAAGAAAATAGTAATAATAGTTAATAATTAAAGTAATTAAAAGCTAAGTGAATGCTTCAATGATGGAGTAATATTGATATTTATTGCTGGTCATGTGTGTGTCCAAGTACATCACACTCAAATAAATTCCATATAATTACAATCATCACACTATGGGCATGCATTGGGGAAAAAGCTAAAATAAATTGAAAACTAACAAAAAAGACTCTACACTTATAGTTACTTACTCCCCCTCTTCCTGTGCACTCGAATGTTGTATTTATAGGCCTACATAGGAATCACGATATCATGTATTCAATATCATTACCTAAGCTACGATATTGTGTACCCAATATAGAGGATCTGATATCAAAACCTGGAAAACCACACTTCATCACTAATGTAGTGACAACCAACATCATCCCATGCACCATTATTGAATGCTTGGATCTAACTAAGAAAATACAACGTACAACCATCACAACTCTTAAGTTTTTTGATAGATAAAGACTTGCCATCAAGGAATCTATCTTCTTGGATTTTGTACCCAAGGAGTAATTCCCTACAACTATCAACTTCTTGATGGTGGAAGAAACACTAGGATTGAATATGATCCTAGGAAAACCTTGGTTGGCTTAATTATGAGCCTATCCTCTTCAGTCCATCAAGAAATTCACCTTCCTTATGATCGAGGTGAAATCATCATTCATGATGATAACATAGTTTCCCTAGCTATCAACAACATAGATATAGAATAGGGGTCTAAAGTGGAGCTTTAAGAAGAAGCCCACAGTCTTGAAGAGCAATATCCCAAGAAAGCCAATGATGATAATGATAAGCAATGGAATGCATTATGGAATGAACTCCCTTTTAACATCATAAGTGAAGTGAATGGCGATTATAAGCTTATGTAGAGTAGGCCTTACTTTATAATCTTGCAAAGATTAGGAGGAATTTACATAAGTGAAGTTTGCCTTAACCTTCCCATGCCCCTATGACCAGATGCATCAATAGCCATGTAGCCTTACTTTTATTTTGCAATTTATTATATCCTTTTATGCATTTTTTGTTTTTCTCTTTATGCACATACCCTATGCATGTAGCCCAAGTTTGTTTGCAATTTTACCTATTTACTAAAACCTTCTTTATTTTTACTTATGCTATAAACATTGAACAAGCCTTATAAATATAAGTCTTTTTCATAGCCTATCCACTAAAATGTTAAACTGACATTTTGGTCTACTAAGAACTTAAAATGGCATGATGGCTCACCATGGCCTTAAATTGACAATCTCTATCAAAAAATGCAACATGGTCTACCATAGTCCTAAACTAACAAAAGTAACCTCAATGCATCATGGCCTAGCATGGCCTTAAACTGGAAAAACTATATAGCCTATGTCCACAATGGCCTAAAACTAGGAAATGTCCCTTCTATTATTATATCTCTCTTTGGTTATCCTATTATCACATCAATTAGCTATTTAATGCTATAACCATAATATCAACATAGCCATTTTCAACATTTACAATGTTTACTATAGATACATATAGCCAAAAATAAAATCAAATTTATATTTAAAGTTAAAATGTCCATAACATACATAGCCATGGCCATAATGTGTGTCAAGAATGTCAAAGAATAACAACCATGTATAACATATTCTTGGCTAACTATAGCCATCAACATGAAAATAAAAAAAATATCCAATAAGCTAAACTAATGGAGGTTATTGTGCAACACCTAGAGGAGGAAGTGATGGGTCATTTCCACCTTTCCCACTAGGGCTACCAATGTCTGTTGAGGTTTGGAATGCAACAAAATATAGCTAGTTAGTAACTCATAGCCAAAATCATCACTTAAGATAAAAATTAGAACATAAAATATATTAAACTTGTGAAGATTCTAGCTTCATTAGTGTTGGGAATAGACGGGAAAGGCATTCCTCCAAATGATGGAGGATATGATCCTCCATCATGATGACCTAATCAACATCCGCAAGATCAATGCTAGAGAGAATGCCAATCCTATCTATAGGAGTCCAAGTAGGAGGCTCCCAAGTAGTAGTAGTTGTAAATGTTTCACCTGCAGCAATGGTAATCTAAAGGGTAGGGGATTGCTTCACATTTAGACTACTTTCAAAAAGTTGATAACACTCTCCACCTAGATCCCCTAGATGAACAGCTCTATCTTGCACCATTCAACCAACTCCTTGTTAAACCAATTTAGGTAGGCCCCACAATACACATTATACTATTTCTTATGAAACTCTTGTGTCTTTCCCCACATTAGGACCCAAGTGTAGTGATCTTTTTAATCCTCAACCTTCTGGGAGATGAGGTTCATCTAAATTTGTTATTCCCCCATCTCCTGTAGGACTGGTACTTTTTCCTAAATGACATGCCAATAGTAGATTCATGTGGTCTCCCTAGTTCATAAGTTCCCTGAGTTAGCTACTTGGGCTTATACAAGGCCCTATGATCTTAGAGATCTCTAATCATCTCCTTCTATCATTGAGTATTCTCCCTTAGGATTACAACTTCCTCCCATAGGAATTCATTTCACCTCTCTAGCTCTCATAAAGTTTTTGCACACAACATTGCTAAATCAATAGTAGTCTCGTACAACTTGACGAGTACACTAGATATATCAGAGGGAAGCTTAGGTAAGAAGTCTAACTCCATGTCTTTGCTAGGGTACCACTCCATAGAAGGCATTACACAAACATAAAATACAACCATAAAACATAATACAAAAACTAAGATAGTCCTAATGTAAGCATATCCTATGACTAAAGCATATAAAATAAAATCCTTACCTATCTTGGGTGCAACATAACTCAACCAATCAGTGATATCTTTAGCCATCCCAAACATGAACTTCACTTTTCCTATAGTCTCTACCCATGGTTTCACATGAAACTTAGGGATGGAAGCTTTATTTGGTGGTTTAGGAGCTATTGTAAGCATAATAATCATCGAAATGTTAGGATGAAAACCAAAGATAAATAACGAGATATAATGAAAAAATTAAGGAATAGGCATACTTGGCTCCTCCTCCTCTTCCTCCTCAAGGATGATGGGGGATGTACTTGGTACCACCTCACCAAACAAGGCATCTAGATCATTTATATTTGCATCAGCAAGCCTTTCATTCATAAGTTGCTTTAGGAGTCCCTCTTCTCCATGCCTTTGTTCTAACTTCATAGTAGCTTAGGCTACCGTAGCATGACTCTTGTCTACAACCATAGCACATAGAAAACTAGTTCACACATGAAAGCATAAAGTAGCTATAACCTTTAAAACATAAAAAGAAGAAATGTAAAAAAAGCATACCTATAACTACCTAATGTGATGGCCTAAGCTTAAACTTCATCTTCTTCGTGATAGGCTACTTTGATGCTAGGGATGCCTCCTCCATAAGCCTCTTGAGTTTCTCCCTAGCTACCCCTTTGATCTTCATATGTCATCATCTGGCATCTTGGACACTAGTAGGAAATGTAAGAAGCTCATTATCATTAGTACTATTAGAAGACTTGTACTACCCAACATCAAGATTCCTACTGATGATGGATAATGCATCATCCATCCCCTCTAGTGGGTTCTACAATGTGCTATTGGATAAATGTGCTTTTTCCAAGGCCTAGAAAGTTGGCTTGTCCTGGGAAATTCAACATCCACCACTAAAAACTATACAAACCTCCTCAGATAACCTACAAAAAATGCAAAGTGCATATGAATTATTGTAAAAGTGTCAGCATGGAGTCTAAGTATCTCCTCCTAAAGCCCAATAGCCAAACTAGCTATCTAGTAAAATATGATGCCCTCCATTAGGACCTTATTAAAGGTCCACCCTTGTGCTAGGCTAATTACCTTCTTTTGTGATAATAGTTTAGGAAATGCATGATGCTTGAACAGAGGATACACTTTCCTTGCATCAAAGTTTTTGAAGCTATGCATCAAAATTCCAAAGTGGCACATGTTAGCACCAAGCCACTCCAGAACTTCATTGTAATGGCCTGCTTTCCTTAATGTCCTAGTGGATGCCTTTGCCCCATCAACATAGATACCAAATAAGTCATGGAAGAGGCTTGAACCTACATGCATGTTCACCTTCACACCTCAAATGATGATGCTAAAATGACCAACCTTCTCATTGAAGGAGTCGATGGCATGAAACATATCTACAGTAAAAATGGAAGGATTAGGTGCCATAAATACATCCAACAAACCTACATACTAGATGTTTTCTTCAACATACCCAGGTGCCTATCCCTTTAGCCACTCCTATGCTGATGTCACCTAACCAAACTTTAGGATGAGGGTATCTTCATGACATGAACTTGAAACTAGTATAGTGACATCAACCAAGGTGGAATGTCCTACAAAGTAACAACCAAAAGTTTAGCATCGACATGAGAAATTTTAACAACCAAGTGAAGTAATAGAATACTTAAAGCCATGAAAAACTATAGTATTTATGTTTAACTTTTATCTTCTTCTTTGATGTGGAGGACCCAGTTGCAAGGGTCCAATCCTTGAAGTTGTTGGAATTTTCCCACTAGTTGTGCATTGTATCATCATCCTTATACTTTTTTTATACATGGTTAAACTTGGTGGCACATGCATCAAAGTCTTATCTTAACTACTAATACATAGGAATTCTAATTTAATAACTCTTGGTGAATTCATCCAAAGAATTTTTAGCCACTACCAAAATTGGATCATTGATAATCAAACCCTGATCATTGACCTTGTACCTACAAAAAGTTATAAAACCAATGAAGTTAGGGAAGGTAGTCAAGCTAAAAGCACAAAAGCCTTACAATAGTCATGCTAATCACTATAGATGATACATGAAGTTGGGAGGGTTCTAGAATAATTTGTGCACTCTATGATACCTACTATACTATGGAATCATCTAGATATTTGTAAGGTAATTTGGGCTTATGGCATCTTCTAGTCTTCTTGCTATCTTAGGAGTTAACTTGTTACTAATTAATTTGATGATTAGTCTAGATGACCAAGGTGACAAGGTCTTCATAACAATCTTGGCTACATCTACAAATAAGTGTGACCACAGCATCATACTGAAGTTCCTAAGGAGGTAGGGAAGGAAGGCCCTTGCCCTAGGTTGCAAACACAATGAGATCTTTCCAAAGGTATGTCATGTGGTGGAATGTTGGTCTTGCGATGACCAATGTAGCACACAAGAGACCAACCAAATCGCTTATGATGAGGACAAGCCTAAGAAAGACCCTGCATGAAGCAAAGAAGAAAAACATTATGACCTATTAGAATTACTAAGCAAATTTAGAACAAACATCTAGTTGGAGGTGAAATCAGGCTCTATAAAAAACTCTAAGGTATTTTTCTAAATTAGTATAAGTAATTCCACAATAAAACATTATTACAACCTTCTGTAGCCTTACATTATGTGAACACTTAGCAGATTTTGGAAAAAAAGAATCTAGTCAAAGGTGAAATTAGCCTCTGTAAAAATATCTAAGATGTTTATCAAAATTAGCTTAAGAGATTTCATAAAAGCATTATTACCATAACCAAAATATCACAACCAAAGAATTATAGTGAGAACTGAACCTTGGTTTAAGTTATGCATGAATTTGAAAATAGCATCTAAATTATGCAAAAATTTAGAGAAAGCAAGCATAAGTTTAGAAAAAACATCTAAATTATGGAAAGCATGCATAAGTTTGGAAATATCATGTAAATTATTCATAAATTCAAGAAAAACAAGCATAAGTTTAGAAAAAACATCTAAATTATTCAAAGCATGCATAAATTTCAAAAAAAAAGTTCTAAATTATGCACAGATTTAGAAAAATCATGATAAACCTAGAAAAAACCATGTAGCCATAGTAAAAGCTTGGTAAAAATAGAAAAATATTTTACTCTTCTTAAAAAACAAAAATAAGCATTAGCTTTACATGTTGACAAAATAAAAATGTATGTTATACATATCAACCACTTTCATTTCCAAATGGGTAGTGTGCTACAACCATAATTTTGACTTGTTCACATAGCCATAGCCAAAAAATTCATTTGGGCTCTCATTTCAATGATTACACCATGAAAAAAATCATGAAATTATGAACCTTGTAGCATGAACATTATAACCAAAAAGCTATAACCATATCCACATAAAACATAACCAAAATTTAGCCAAAACTATAGCCATCAACACTTACCTCTTTTTGCATAGGGTTGGTAGAAAATTTATCAAAAGTTCATTTGAGATGCAAATCAAGTGATTTCACCATTAATTGAAAGCTAAAATAGAGTCCTATGAAATAATTCTTAGACAAAAATCAAATAAGAAAAATTTATCAATTTGAACAATAATCTAAAAATGGCACAAACATCCTTGTTACACATGCTTAGTAAAATATTTGTAGAAAATTCATTTTAAGTTGAATTGAAGTGATTCCACCTCTATTGGAAAGTTGAAATCAAGAAATCTAGAAATAACTAGAAAATATCCATAACCGTTTTCTTTTTCTTAGACAAAAGTTGCAAGTTTATATGAAATTACAAAAACAACATGAGAAACCTAACTGCACAAAAATAGGAAAACAACCATAACTCCATCAATTCAAAACAAACTTGAATGAAACAATATCCATTGGAAATCTCAAAAGAAGAGATAAAAATACATTACATTCAATTTCACAAATATGAAGCTATTATCCCAAGAAAAAAGAGAAAACATTGCTTACGTTTTCATGCCAAAACTTCAAAAACCTGAAAGCCTAGATTTCATATAGCCATGGAAATAGTTGAAATAGCCAAAATCATTGAAACCCATTAAAATTTACATCAAAATAATGGGGTATGATTTTGTTAAAATTTTATTTTAATAAATACTAAATCCTAGATTTGAAAAAATGGCCACACCCCAAAATTTTGGAAAAAAGCATGAAATAGGAAGCCCTATTTTTAAAATCAAATCCACAAAAGCTAAAGAAATCAAACGTGGGATTTCATTAGAATTTCATTTTAATCCCTCCACCAAAGTAGATCTAGAAAAAATGTGTTCAACACATGGGAAACAAAAAAACTAGAAAAACCATAGGAAACAAAGGAAAAAATAGGTAGAACTGCCTACCTTGGAGCAATGACAAATGAGGTCTAGTTGTAGATAGGCTTGTGAACCTCCAAAAACTATTTAGAATTCTCACTGAGCCTTTTGATCATAGAATTTCTACTCTTTTTCCCTCACTACTTGCATGCCATGGTAGGTTCAATGTTGAGGATGATGGAGATTAAGAGAAAATAGGAAATCTACACTGGCTGCAAGGGAGATGGAAGGCTTCCATGCTAAAGTTTGGTGTTCACTTCAACAAAAATCTCTATTAGAGCTCTCCTCTAATGTGTTTTTGATGTATAATGATAGTTATCATCAAAACTTGAAAACTTTGACATATAAGACTCATCTAAAGCCTAAACACATGCCTTGGAACCCCAACTACTAATTCAGTGCACCATAACTCCAAGTGCACTAAAGTGAAAAGGAGGGAAAGTCTAGTTCACATTGGTTTTAGGTGGAAAATAATTTCACTTTTCAAAATTTTAAATTTTTGGATTATGGTTTCCACCTTGGGCCTTCTGTATAGACCAAAAATTGCATCAACTTTGAGTTTTTTTCTAATTTGACCATTAAAATGTTATGGCAACCTTAACCCCCATACATCCATGATAGGGATGCCATGACTCACATGGAAACATGTCTCCTATTTTATAAAATCATTAGAATTACAAATATTTTGATATTTTTAGTAACCCAAACATTCCTTTTTCAACCAAAAGTGGATGAGACATGAACAAAGTTAGATACCATGGGTTTTCATGTTGGGGCAATAGTGCCTATCATGGAAGAAGGGGAGTAACATCCATTCTTACCTCCTGTCACTCATCTAGCATAGGTTTGATCTCCAAGATGGACCCATGTAACCTATAACCCCTCCAAGCATCTCTAGCAGCCTTATAACCCTACCAAACCTAGTTAAAATTAGTTAAAACTAGTTGAAATCTAGGGTTTGATGTTTTCCACACTAAGGGAGGCTTCCTCCAACCTAAACCGCTCACCCTTAGCATGGATAGATGGGGGGAAGCCAAAAATGACCCAAATTAACTACCTAGTAGCCATTTTTTAGATCTCAGTGATCCTTAGACCACATCATAATTCTTTGAAGCTTCTAAAAGCTCCAAAATTGCTCAAATATGGCATAAAAATACCATCCCCCTCTCATCCATTGGAGGGCCATGATGACTAGAATGGAAGAAATGAGAAAGAATACATGAGATACTTAGAAGCCTCCAAACTATCGAATCTTGACACCCAACATTGATTGTCAACACCAACAAACCTAGAGGTTCACATGCATGATCAATTGATTATCGGTCTAGCCTAGATCTAAGTTTCTTAACTTAGGGAGACCTCTTCCAAATAAAGCCTCCCACCCTTAGCATGGATAGAAAGTGGGAATCTTGAAAATCCTCTCACGACCTTTAGAATGTTCATATTTTAACCTTAGACATTGATGGCTAGTACCAGTAACCCTATGAACACTCATGCATAACTTGATTTGACCAAAAAAACTAAAAAGCCATTCCCCCAAATTTTCCATGATGATCATGGAAGTCCCAATGTAGAAAAAAATGGAAAAGCCCAAAAACTACTTAATATCCCTTGAAACAACAAATTTTGGACATAAGGTATTAGCAATCGACACTAGCAACCTTAGAAGTCTACATGCATAGATTGAAATGATGAAAAAAGGTAAGAATTAGGGTCCCTTAATTCTTCTATGCTAAGATCCACTTCTTCCACATTGCATATCATGGAAAAAAGGGTGAACTTTGGGAGGACTCCAAAATAGCCTTCAAAGACCTTGAATGAACACTAGAAAGCCATATGAGTGTCTTAGAACATTTTCTACACATCTTAAGATCTTTAGATGAGTTGAAATTGATTCTAAGAAGCTAGAAAATATTTTTCCCTAATTTTCCATAGTAATCATAGGAACCCTAGCATGAAAAAGTGGGGGAATCACAGAAACCACTTTGCAACCTTTGAAAAAGTGAAATTTTGATAAGTAGTATTGATAATCATCACTAGCAACCTCAAAGACCTACATGCATTGCCAAAAATGATGCAAAAATGTAAAAATCTATATTTCCCTAGCTTTCCACACTAGGAATACCATTCCTAGCATGAAAAAAGAGGGGGAAGCTTAAAAATCCCATAAGAAACCTCCAAACTAGCCAAACGTGAGCTTAAACCCTAGTCTTTGACCTCAACAACCTTAGAAGGACACATGCATAATTGATTGAGGCCAAAACTTGCTCAGATCTAGGATTTATCATTTCTCCATGCTAGGGATGTCTTTTTCCATGCTAAGCACTATATCCCCAACATAGAAACGCAAAGAGAAACTTGTTTAGAGCTCCTAAACATCTTAGAATGATGTAAAACAATCCTACAATCACCCTAGAAGCCTGGCAGTAGCTATTGAAGCCTTCAAACCTTAAGAAATTGATCCTAGATGGTTAAGAGATGGTTTTTCTTATTTTTCCACATTGAGCTCCCTATCCTCATCATGGAAAAAGAGGAGGAAGCTCAAAAATCACTTGGAAGTACTCAAAACTACCAAATTTTAACATGGAGACATATCCCTTAGTCCTAGCAACTTTAGAGAGTAACATGAATAGTTGATTGTGACTACTCAAATTGGCCTAGATTTGGGATTCTTACTTCTTCCATACTAAAGTAACTTCACAATCATGAAAGAAAAGGGTGAAAGATACTTTCCCACTTTTGGTTGCAAGATGACACTCTTGGATGCTAAAGATCTATGCCAAAGAAGTATATGACCTCATACCTTCAAGATTTTGCTTATCTAACCTTATTTTAGCTTTCAAAACCCATTCCCACAATTCTTTCACATTGGAGTAACTTTCTCAATGTAAAAACAAAGAAGGAAATACCTTAAGTACCCTTAAACAGACTTCAAATGTGCCCAAAATTAGTTAGAAACTTGCAAAATCAAAGTCTACAACCCTAGGAGCTTAAAAACCTAGTCAAAGTTCTCCTAAAACATCTTGAACTCGCAAAACAAGTGTCCCCCCATTATTTCATGTTGAGGATACTATGATTAGTGTGAAAAAAGGAGGGAAAGCCATTTCAACATGTCTTGGCACTCAAAATTGCCTCAAAACAAAGCCAAAGTGATGAAGTGTATTTTTTCTAGCTCCAATATTGGATATCTAATATCAAGGGCCCAAATGTGATGTCGAATATTTGATGTCATGGGATGTATTTTGACCTATATATATAGCACTTGGATGCTTGTTTTGGAAGTAATATTAGTCATAGCATAGCATAACTGTTGCAATTTTTCTTCCCCATAGTTAGAATATTTTCCCAAAGTACCCATAATAGGAGTCATTGAGTGTGCAGATCTTTATTTAAGCCTTGTTGTACTTGAGGATAATAGTGTTTGTAGCAATAAAGATGAGGTTTCTAGTAAACCTTGTAGCACTTCAACTAGATTAAATATTTTATTTATGAATTTAATGTTTCATGCAATTTCCTTTAATATTTTAAATAATTAAGCTAATTAAGGAATTAAGCTAGCTAGGTTAAATAGCAATTAATTAAGCACATAAGTACAATTGCTTTAAGCATGTAAATAAAGCTTGGTAATTCTAGTAACACTTAACATTTAGTAGCCCAAAAATGATATACATGTTTAGTATGTGTATAGAAAGTGGGACTAGATATCTACATAAAGAATAATTAGACCTTGACTAGTTAGTTAGATTAAATTAGTAATTAAATTACTTTATTCCCTTCATCTTTTATTTTTAGCTATCAAAATATAAAACATAAAACTAATAAAAATCAAATGCCTTGATTACACTTAACCATACCTTTGTATATCATAAGTATAATTGGGAAGACAACAAATGACTCTTAGGGCAAGTTCACTTCCTAAGGACTAGTATATTGGAAGATATAGAATCCACAAAATTCAACTAGATCACATGTAAATGCCTAGTGATTTGTATGGTTGAGTGTAGGGGTATTTGCTGCTCATCATTGACATCATTACTAGGGAACTTTTTTGTTGAAACATGTGGTATCTAGGCATAGTGAAAATCATTAACATCGTTGGATGAAGCCTAAGGTCAAAATCATTCTAAATAAATAAAAATAATAATTTGAGCACACTAATATCTTATTTTAATTACAAAATGTCTTCTTCTCATAGGAGAGATGATACTAAACCATTAGTGTCTCAAGAATGCAGGGTGATATATACTCATCTAGATGAGTATGTGCTTAACTTCATCTTCATCCTACATCAAGACAAATAACTACTATGGCAAGATATAGAGGCTGACATTGTAATGCCTCTTTATTGATTTATGCCTAGGATGCTACTCCAAAAGTTTAGTAGTTTGGGCATCCAAGATCGTCAAGAAGAGAATGTTGTACATAACGAGGACTACTAGGACTACCATCCCATTGAAACACAACACAAGAGAGATTGACACTAGGAGAAACATCATAAGGCTATGAAAGGGAAAATGATTCACCAATCCCTCGTTCCTACTCAACCAAAATGATAATGAGGATCCTCCCTCTAGGGGTTCTCAACATGAAGACTCTCCATACATTAATATTGGTGATAAGGGTATGAACCTGAATCTACAGTTCACTATCAACAATCCAAGTTTAGCCAAAAGTAGGAGTCAAAGTACAAGCTTAGGTAAGCATCAAAATGATAGGAAAGCTGAAAAACATGGCTATGACAAGCATAGAGGTGGTGGTAGATACCATGGTGATGGTAGTCCTTCTTCCTCTTCACCTTATTCATTTGCATATTGTTCTTCCTCTTCTAGTTTTGATAGACACCATAAGAAGAACAAACGTGATGAAGGAAAATAGCAGGAAAAAATGATAATCATAGAGACCATCATGAACAAAGGAGTAGTAGAAGATATCATATATGTCATCAAAATAATGATGATGATGAGTCTTTTCTTGTATGAAAAACATGCTGAATATTGCAAAGGTAGTAAAAATTCCAATAATTCATGTGAAAATTAGTTGGATCATGCAACTTGACATGAACAATATCCCTAGATTTAAGAGAGGATATAACTATAATTGCAAACACATCTTTAAGCTTTTCATGATGTTAGTGCCTCATAGAATATTGAAAATGATTGATAAAAATCAAAGCTATTTCCTAGGATACTCATCAAGGAAGTAGAAAGCTAGTGTGGGTCCTTGGAACCAAAATCCATCCATAAGTGGAGTACAATGCTAGAGATATTTAATGATAAATATCAAATGTACTCCTAGGTGTCTAATCTGAGAAGGTAGATCTAGGGATGAAATGAAGAAACACATGAACTCTTGGATACCACCATGGGTTGATACTATTCTCTCATACACCAATGGCTTGGCCATAATTATTCTTAGCTAAAACAACTTCACTACATCATAGATGGTTTTAGATAAAAAATGAGAAGAACTCTTGGGGTCTATGCCTAAGGGAGATTTTTGAAATTAAGAGCCTATCAAATCCAAAGGTTGATAGAGTAGGTAGAAAAAGAAGAATGAGAGCTAAGAAAATGAGATAGTGCAGAAGAATATAATAAGGATCCCTCCATCAAAAAGAGAAAAGTCTAGTTCTATGATAGTGATGACGAGTCATCATTTGATGAGGTGGTGAATAGAAAGATCTTGTCGATCCAAAAATATATGTCTAAATTTCAACCAAGGTAGATAAAATGTGGAATTCATTGGATGAAAAATTCTAAATTTCTCTAAAAATTATAGAAGAATCAAGATAGAAAAGTAATAATCATGAACACAGGAGGTGAAAAGAAGTTAAATGTGCCTACCAAATCTACAAGGGCAAAGATGCTGCAATAGAAGAAGTTGTGGAAACTAAATCATATGAAAACAATGGGTATGACATATACCATTATGAATATCCTATGGGATGTTGCCTCATTAAGTCACACTTGCAAGAATTTTGGGTGTGCACATTGAATCCTTGATTGGCAAAGAGGAAAGCACCTAAAAGATTACCTTATCCTCAAGGAAACATTAGGTAGTTCCACCAATAACAAACCTACTATCCAAGTGAAGCTCCACTACAATTGTATGAGTAGTACTAGTAGTGGTAAAACCTATAGTTGTGGAGGATGCCACCACCAAGGTAGTAGTATCCTTATTGGTAACCAGATCCATATGGGTACTATGTTTAGAAATCCATTTCTCTACATGACTCTTCTAATTAGTGCACCTTCCAACATTACTACTATCCTCTAGAGTATTGCAGAACTCATTCTTCATCTACTATAGGGGAAATATCATATCCTTATCACCCTTCTCATCCTTCTACATATGCCCCTCCATCCTCAACCTCATATCACCTACTCCATCAATGCATGGAGAAACTCCACCCCAACCATAGCAATGTAATGCAACAAGGGCTATTAATTTATAGTTGGCTCCTTAGTTGAGTGGTTCAAAAAACTAGATAATGAAAAAGATCTTTCTTTTGAATTGACAATCCAACTAAACCCTCACATACACCTGTAGTTCAAAACCCTACTTCTCCATCTCCCGCTACATATAATTTTTTCAAGTCCCCTTCAAATCAAACATCTCCCAAAGAACATACTATCATGTTAATGCATGCGGTAACTAATTGGATAAAGGATGGTCACCTTTCTAGAAAACTATTTGATCCTAGAAGTTCCCTTATTTACCTTCAAATCATTGGGAATGAGCATTACAAGGCTATTATAGATTCAGGTTCTAGTGTTAATTTGATTTCCCATGAGATGTATAGAATCTAAAATTTATCTTCCCACTTAAAAAGAGCAACATCTATCTTGAGTTAGCTACTCAATCCATCACTATCCCCTTAGGATTGGTGGAGGACATTGTGACCACCATTTGTTGGTGGTATTACCATTTTAATTTCCTAGTGATCTTAGTGGATAATTGCAAGGGGGAATTCCCAATCATCATGGGAAGATCTTGGCTAAGAACTGTTGATGCATGATTAGGGATTCAAGATCTTTCCTTCTTAATCTCTAAAGAAAACTCATCAGGAAAGATCAAGAGGAAGAAAGTTCTATGCATCATATACAATGATATAGGTGCAATTGTGTACATAAAATATGAGCTATTAATATTTTATCTATTACACCATGTAGTTAGTATGCTAATATATTTGGAATTCAAAAGTGCCTATATGTAGCAACCATAAAGTAGGATGACACCTAATGGCTAACAACTAATCTTGGAAGTAGCACATTTTGCATGAAACCTACTGACAGCCTACCATGTGCCTATGTGAAAGGCATGGATGAAATAGAGCAAGTTCATCACCAACTCTCTATTGAAAAAATTAGTGATAGCAATTGGAGAGAGTTGGAAATTCCTAAAAATTTTAAACAAGAACCCCTTGAGTTGAAAACTCTACTTGTTGGCATGGCATATGCATTCTTGAAAAATGAAAAGCTAGTAATAATCAACATAAACATTGCTCCTAAATAAAAGGATATTCTACTAAATGTGGTTAATAGATGGCCAATAGCCTTTGCTTGGTCATATTCCAAAATCACAGGGATTAATACTAGCATATGCAGCATTGTGTCTAAACTGATCTAGCCATGAAGTGAAAATGATATTCATAGTGGTAGTTGAATCTACAATTGAAGCAGATCATCAAAGAAAAAATAGAACAACTTCTCAAGGAAAGGTTTATCTATCCCATTGTGGATAGTGAGTGGGTTATCCCACTTATGATTATGCCAAAGAAAGATAGACAGTGGTGGATCTACATTGATTTTCAACTATTGAACATGAAAACATTCAAAAATCACTTTTTGTTTCAATTTTTTGATCAAGTTCTTAATACTATATATAGGAATTTCTATTACAATTTTCTAGATGGTTATAGTAGATATTACCAAATACAAATCATGCTAGAGGATCAGGCTAAAACAATATTCATGAATTTGTGGGGGACTTTTGCATATTGAAAGATTCCTTTCAACCTATGCAATGCTCCTACCACATTCCAATGCTTGGTTTTGAGTATTTTTTTAGTAACAGATCAGTAGTGTGATGGAAGTCTTCATGGATGAATTCTCTAATGGAGCTACATTTAAGTAAGGCCTAGACCATCTTGAGCAAGTGCTCAAAAGATGTGTGGAGACTAATATTTAGCTCAATTGGTAGAAGAGCCATTTGATGGTCTAGAAATGTGTTATATTGGAGCATAGAATTTCACAAGAAAGGATTGAGGTTAACCTTGAAAATATTATGGTCATCCAAGGAATTACCCATCAACCAAAAACTATAAATGAGGTCTATTCATTTCTTGGACATATTGGTTACTACCAAAGATTCATAGAGAATTTCTCTAAGATTGCAAAATTGTTGGTTTAGCTAGCAAAGAAAGATGCTCCATTTGTTTGGATCAAGAAACATGAAAATACATTATAATAGCTAAAGGAGAAACTCATAGAAACTCCAACTCTATGAGCACTAGACTAGTCTAGACCATTTCATGTCATGAAAGATGCATCAAATTATGCCTTGGAGGATGTGCTTATACAAGTGGATGATAAGAAATGTTCATATTACATCCACTATGCAAGTCTAAGCACTATTAATGCATAGTTAAATTACACCATCCTAGAGAAACAACTAATGATGGTGGTGTACATTATAGAGAAGTTTAGGTACTTTGTACTTGGATACAAGGTGCTTGTGAACATGGATCATAGTGCAATTCATTTCCTAATTAATAATCCAACGATGAGCCCTTGTGTCATACAGTGGCTAGTGATCTTGCAAGAATTCAATATTACAATGGTAGATTGAAAGGGAATTAAGAATGTGATTACTGACCACTTGTCTTAGTTGAGATGGAACAAGAAAGAGAAGGAAAGCCCACTATTTGATCAATTTCCTAATGAACTCCTCTTTGTTGGGGCTATAACTAAATAATCTCCCATTGAGACTAAATGGTATGATGGCATTCTCACCTATCTTCTCACTTAGAAGATGCCACAAGAGTTGGAACATTGAAATAAACAATAGTTTCCTCACTAATTGAAATGCTTCATGAAGATCAATACACACCTCTATAAGGTTTGTGCCAATGGCCTAGTATGTTGGTGTGTCCTTGATGCTAATCAACTATGTATTCTCTAGGATGCTCATGAGGGTCCCTGTGGGGGCCACTATGCAGGAAGATGCATAGCCATTAAGATCCTGATGGTAGGATATTACTAGCCAATACTTTTTAGGGATGCTCACCAATTTGTTAGCTCTTGTGAGTTTTGCCCATGTAATGGTGGAATGACAGCTCAAGTAGATGGATCTCAATAATGGATTCAACCATTGGAAGCGTTCAATATCTAGGGCATTAACTTCATGGGTCCCATGATGTCCATGTCAAATGGAAAGACATACATCATAGTCACTATTGACTATTATATGAAATGGATAGAAGCAATAACCATAATAGAGTATACATTTTGTACTACTACTTAATTTTTATAACATAATGTTGTAAATAGGTTTGCTATGCCATGTACATTAATTTCTAATAATGGAATTCACTTTATAGGCACTACCTATCAAAAGCTCAAGCAATGCTTGAGGCTTGAGCATAAATTAACAACACCTTATTATCCCCATGCCAACGATTAAGTTAAGGTTAAAAATAAGAAAATCATTAAGCTCTTAATGAGAAGAATTAGCAAATATAGTGGGAACTAGAGCACAAACCTCAAAAATTCCCTTTGGGCCTACCTCTTCACCTAGAAGCTCCCTATAGGCTACTCTCCCTATGAGCTAGTGTATGGAAAATTGCCAACTCTTCATATTCATTCTAAGCTCTGTACACTTTAAATATCCTATGACCTCAACCTTGACTTAAGTCTAGCACAAAAAGAAAAATTAATAAATCTCAACCTACTAGATGAAAATCAATTGGTGGCCCTATCATCTAATAAGTTGCATAAGGCATTTAGCAAAAATTACCATGACCTTAGAATTAGAAAATTCAAGTTTCAACTAGAAAATAAGCCTCTCTACTAGAACCCCACACATGCTCCACAACAAACCAATTTCCAAAAACTATGGAAAGTCTCTTATATTCATTTTTAAACTTTTTCATTTGGGGCCATGATGATCTACAAACCTAAGAGCCTAGATAAGAAACAATTGGTTAACATGTAACGAATTGAACCTTTCCATTAGTATAAGGAAGCCAATGTCTATAACATCTCCTTGGATGGACAACCACACTTGATTTTTCAGATCTCCTCCTTTCAACTTAGCCATTGGAGAGATGGTCGTCAATGCTAATCATTATAGTGGCTCATCAGTTTTTCATCTTTTTGTGTTTTACATTTTTCTTTTACACCTTGTTATTTTTACAACTTTTTATTTTATGCTTTCTTTATGTTACAATTTTTTATTTTTACTTTATTAATTTTTTCCAATTTTTGTTTTATAAAATCATTGGTACATTTTATTTTTCTTGAATATTTTACAATTTCTTATATATTTTTCTTTATTTTGGTATGATTTTCTTATTATGTTGGAATAATAACTTGCCTTATCACCAGCTAGGTACAGTGTGGTTTACTTGATGTGAGCATGTGCTATCTAGTTATTTGATTGATAGTGTTTGGATTCTATCTTTAAATTTTATTATTGATAACTAAGACATGACTTCCTTTTCATGAAATAGCCAGTGAGTCCACATCATCCACCTATCCACAAACTCTATGGTGTTTTTAGTTTTGGAAGTGTGAGGTCCCTTTTCATTAAGAATATTTTAACAAAATTATGACCATGGTATTTTTTGGACTTTGAAAGGATTTAAAGGTTTGAAGAGGGTGTGACTTGAAGGGAACTCAATACTCTTTGTACTCTACTTACTTGTGTGCATGGGTGTTTTCATGAATTTCATACTATTCTATGTTAACCAATAACAACAAGTTGAATAATTCTTTGCATGGTGTGGTTCCCATTCAAATAAAATCCATGGTAATTCAAAGAACATCCCTTAGAAAAACTAAATAGGCTACAAGCACTAGTTATGGGAATAGAAAGACATGTTACCCATGCCTAAAGGTCCCATCAAACTAAGGTCCTTTCTCACTTCCTATTTCTCTTTTCTTCTTAAATAATAAGTGGTGGTTATTCTATGTGAGAAATTTTATGTCTCAAGCAAGTGGATTGGTCTTAGAGTGGTAAGGCAAAGTCACCAAACATGGTTTTTTTGGTTTGGACTAAGGATGGATTTTAGCAGGTCATTTAAGCACAAAATTCACAAGGGACTTCATGTGACCTTAATCGAGAATTCCATTCAACTTTCTCTCTCTCATCCATCTATGATTTCATGCCTCACCTCACTATTGGTGTTCATGTCCTCATTTGATGTCTTGGTTTGATGTGTCAAAATTCTTAGGTAGTTTCTTCCAAGTTCTTGTACTTAACTTTTTGTAACTATTAATCACCCATGGGGCCCATGAACTCCTTGGTTTAGGGATATGCAAGAGCAATAAAGGACATGTACCTACATTAGGGAGGATCCACATACATACTTTTGGTTGGGTTAGTTAAGTTTTTTATCCTTAGGCATTCTAACAATCAAGTCCTTTTACATGCCCCATTAATGACATCCAATTGTATGCATCTTCACAATGTTTTTTATTGAAATCCTATTTTTGTTGTCGTGAATTCTTTAATCCTCTTCATGCCTATCATTATATTTAGGATTTTTAGAATTTAATAATGAAACACTTATCCATTTCACCCTAGTTTTTAATCTTTCCATGAATCAATTCATCATAATCACAACCTAGCCAAGTGAAATTGTCAATGAGAAAGCTACCTAAAATCTATAGGTTACACATTGCATACTAATATGTGGTTTTCTTGTGATTTTAGTTGGAAGCATGGACTGGAGGTGGGACTATCTTCACCATGGAATAAGTAGTAGTGCCATGTGACAAGGCCCCTTCATGAACATTGAATCTTCTCCCTTGTTCTTTAGTTGCCAAAGGAGTTGGATGTTAGTTTTGGCTAGGGTATTCAATTTTATTCTCATGAATATCTAATTTTGTAAAAGGCTATAAATCCATATACTTGGATACTTAGAATTTATCTATTTCATTTGAGTTAGGTTGCATGTCAATTAATAATCCCATAGGAAACTTGTTTCTTCTTTTGTTCACTCAAGGAAAAATTTTTATTCAGTCATGGGGGTATGATGAAGTATATTTTGCTTGCCTCCAATTTGGATATATGATATTGGAGCCTGTAATATTGGATACTTGATATTGAGAACCCAGAGATGATATCAGATATCTGATATCATGGGATGTGTGCCAACCTATAAATATAGTGCTTGGACACATGGTTTGGAAGTAATATTAGTCATAGCATAGTAGAAATTTTTACATTTTTTCTTTTTCAAGGCTAGAATATTTTTCCAAAGTGCTTCCAATAGGTGTCATTGAGTGTATGGATATTTATTCGAGCACTATTGTACTTGAGGATGATAGTATGTGCAGTAATAAAGATGAGCTTTTTGATAAGCCTTGTAGCACTTCAACTATATTAGATATTTTATTTATGTATTTAATGTTTCATGTAATTTCATTTAGTGTTCTCAATAATTAAGCTACTTAATAAATTAAGCTAACTATATTAAATAGTAATTAATTAAGCACATAAGCACAACCACTTTGAGCATGTGAATGAAACTTGATAATCCTAGTAATGCTTAACATTTTGTAATCTAGTAGTGTTATACATGTTCAAGATGTGTGCAAAAAGTGGGACCAAATACTTATGTAAGGAATAATTAGACCTTGTTTAGTTAGTTAGATTAAATTAGCAATTAAATTACTTCATTCCCTTCATCCTTTATTTTAAGCAATCAAAATATAAAACATAAAAATAATAAAAATCATATGCCTTGATTACACTTAACCTTACCTTTGTATACCAAAAATGTAATTGGGAAGATAATGAATAAATGTTAAGGCAAGTTTACTTCCTAGAGACTAGTGTACCAAAGAACATAGAATCCATGGAATTTAAATAGATTTTGTGTGAATGCTTAGTGATGAATATGGTTGAGTGTAGGGGTATTTGATGCTCATCACAAAGGATGCATAGCTTCTAAATCTAGGTCTTGGATGCCTATTTAACCATGTATAATCCCATTTTAACTTAAATCTTGGCTTTCCACACTAAGTTTCCTTTCTTCCATGCTAGCTAGTGTGGAAATAAAAGGAGACTGCGTCAAGACTTGCTTTTTGGCCTTTATAAATCTCTAAAATGCCCAATTTTGATGGATTTGACCATATGCTACCTTGTGAAGGTCCTAGAACCTCACTTTTGGATGTCTAAACACATCAAAATGTACTTGGTTTCCATGCTAAGGATCCTTGTTTCTACACTAAGCCTAGTGTGGAAGCCTTAAAACACTTGATTTTTAAATCCAAATAGCCCAAACAACCATGATTAATGCTTGAACTCACCTAATAGCCTTGTAGCCTCAAAATATGGCCTACTAAGGCCTAAAATTGGCAATACCTTATCATTTCTTAAACTATATTAGACAAATTTTATCATATATAGCCTATTTTTCCTGATTTTTGCCTTATTATATAGTGTCTTAGCTTGTTTTTAAACTTGTGTTGCATTTCTAACCTTTTTGACCTTTTATGACCTTTATATACCCTTATATGTTCTTTATTTTCCTTATTATAGCTTTATGTACCTTTGTTTGGCCTTTGAATGATATCAAATAGTGGGGTTTGACCTTATCTAACCACTGTTTGACATGATGTGACCATGGCCTGCTAAGGCCTAAAACTAGAAAAATCATGGCCTTTGTTGATCATTTGTAGCCTTAATCCTTATATGTTGCTTTGCTGAACCTTGGTCTAACCTTTATTTGGTCCTTATTGCACTTTGTTTACTTGTTGTCATCTTATTGATGACCCTAGATGACCTTTTTTGTTTTAGATTTGCATGTATTTGCATATTTTTATAGAATTTTAGCATTATTTATTTACTTTTACCTAGACGCCACTTAATATGCTTTGGGTTGACATGCAGGTTCAAATTTTGAATACCTGGGAGCAAATCAATGTCTTTGTGTCTACATTGACCTCATGCTGATGTTAAATGGAGTATCGATCCTAATTACTTAGATCTTATGCCTGATAATCTTAGAGACCACATAGCCTCAATAGAGAATCCTCTATAATGGCCTAGAAACCTAGTCAAAATCCTTGACATAGAGGTAGGCAACATAACCAAAGATTTTCTAGTTGAGGTTCCTATCACAACATATAGTGGTGTAGAGAAAACCTTTAAACTAAGTTCCTCACTAAAACCTTAATTTGTTCAAGATATTACCAAATTTTTACAAAGCAACATTAAGGTCTTTGCCTAGTCATATGAAGATATGCTAGGTCTAGATCCATATTTATTCTAGCATAACATCGTACTAGATCCTAAAATTAAACTAGTTAAGGAAAAGGTATGCAAAATTAGACTAGATATGGCATTAGAAGTTTGTAATGAAATATTAAAGCTCTACTAAGCTTATTTCATTAGGGGTATCAACTGCATAGAATGGATATCCAACATAGTGTTAGTTCCTAAGAAAAATGAAAGCATATATATTTGCATTGATTTTCAAGACCTAAGTAAAGTGACCATCAAGGATGACTTTCCTTTGCCTAGTATTGATTAACTTATTAATACTATAGCTAGACATGCTTTGTTATCCTTTGTAGATGGATTCTCGGTGATGAGTCATGAATTGATCAGCTTTGATATCAGATATCCAATATTAGAGCCCTAATATTGGATATTTGATATTAGAGCCAAGGAAGTGATGTTGAATATCCAATATCATCTCTTCCGTGCTAGCCTATAATTACAACACTTGGGTGCATGGTTGAGGCATAGAAAAGAATAGTTTTAGTTATTAGTTTTTGATAGTATTTCTTAGATTTATAAATTCAATTTCTATTATTCCCTAGTGCATAACTATGATTAAAGCATAACGATCTAGATACCATAACTAGTTCCATCCATGGAATTTAATCATGCGTGAACACTTGTGATTCATATGACTAGGTGTAGGGGTAACTCCCTACTCATCATTGGCACCATTTCTAGGGATGGTGCTAGTTATTTAGATTAGTTACATCATACACAATTGCTATAAATGCATTCATGATATATCTCTAAAAAACATTTTATCAACAATAATTTCCCTTTCATAAGGTAGTGATAATGTACTATATAACAAAAACATTTTATCAACAATAATGTCCCTTTCACAAGGTAGTGATAATGTACTATATAACAAAAACATTCATTGAAGAACTAATGAGATATACAGGGAAGAAAATTACAATGATCAACATTGTGTAGAGGTTTGTTATTCATGATGATCCTAACAACACCCAAAGACTACATTCATCTAAGATAGATAATCTTGGAGGAGATGACATAAGTCTTGAACTAGGAAAGGCTTTAATGCCTAAGACCTCCTCAAAGCCAAGAAATGATAAATTAAGAAACCTTGGGGAACACCATAGAAGCCATGGCAATCCCTCTAGTTCCTCATCTTCCTCTTCCCTTTCAATATCTGGTTCTGACAAAGATGAATGTAGATATGAAGATAAATCTCCACTAAATGGTTGGAATAGAAAAAAAAATTGAACCTATAGAAACACTCTTGGTCATCAACATGAACATAGACAAAATTATCATAATCAACAAAATATAAATTTTTATCATGACATGTTTATTGATAATGAACCTTTTTTGTCCATTTTGAGCCTAATGTAGATCACAAAGGAAGTTAATATATCTTAAAGGCATTGTAAAGAGTGTCACCTACCTAGGCTTGATATGAATAATATTCCTAAATTTGTAGGAGGTTATGATTTAGATTTGCAACATCACTTACAAGCCTTCCATGATGCCTGTATTTTCTACAACATTGAAAGTGGGTTGCAAAAGCTTAAGCTCTTTCCTAGGAGACTAATCGATAGAGAAAAAGTGTGGTATATATTGTTAAAACCAAATTCTATCCAATGATTGTCTACAATGTTGGAACTCTTCAACAGGAAATACCAAGCCTATGTGAAGGTGTCCAACTTAAGGAGATGGATCCAAGGATAAAAGCAAGGATAACATGAACCCATGGACATGGACTTAGATAGATATTATTTCCTATTGAATAAATGCCTAGGCCATGGTTTCTCTAAGGAAAATCAACTATTCCACATCATAGATGGACTTCGTAATGAAACGAGGGAGATCCTTGGGATGTATACCCCATGGCAATTATAAAAGCTACAAGTCCATTAGATCTGAGAGCTAATTGAGTGTGTAGAAAAATAAGTAGAGATATGTAAATGGGGGGACGTTAAGAAATATTAGTGGGATCCAATTCTTCAATAGAAGGAGATCCATATCTATGATAAGGAGAAAGAAACCACTCTTGATAAGGTGATTCTACAACAAACCTTGTCAATACAAAAGTGTATTGATGAACTTGATGCAAAGTTTAATAGGATGTTGAAATGGATATACGAAAGAATTATAACTCTTGTTGAAATGGTTGAGGAGAGGATCATGCAGAACAAGCTAGGTGATCATAATAAATAAAGGATAAAGAACCAAGAAATAGCTAGGAACACTTTTTGTCAAACAAGAAAAATGGCTGACAAAGGTGATGTAATAGACTCAACCACAGAAGAAGATAATGGATGTGACATCTTCATATATGAACATTAGAAGGGCCATTACATAGTCTTGTTGCATCTACATGAGTGTTGGATAGGTGCCTTAAATCTGTAGTTTGTATAGATGTGCATGTTTGGGAGATTTCCTCTTCCACATAGTAATTATAGATAGCCCCACAACCAACCACACTATCTTAGGGGGACTTATCACAAGCCTCAACACTATCATTAACCATAGTGACAACAACCACAATCATGGGGTAGGCCATCACCAAATTATCCCTATCCTTTCTACTAGCTAAAATTGCATGAATATTATGTTCAAAACCATATTTCTTCAAGTAGTTCTACTTCCTATACCTCAAATCACCACTACCACTCTCCTGAGTACCATCGACCCATGACATCTCTGGAGGGATCACCACCTTGCACCTCTTACCATCCATCCTACACTAGATATTCTCATACTCCACCTCATCACATGCCATCAACAAGGATATAGGAAGGTTTAGCACCATAATATCTAAACAAAAAACTATCACTTGTGTTATGAATGTGCATAGATATGATAATACTAATGGGTCTTAACTATAATGTCAAAAATGTCCCTTCTAAAGGAAGGATCATAAGCCAAAGCAAACCATCCATGGACCTACCACTTCATCCAATCTAGCACAATGCCAATCTAGTGCAACATCTTCCTTTTTACCACCACCATCTTCTTATACTACATAAGGGCCACCATCCATCATTACTCTAATTCCAAACCTAAGCAATAAATCTACAAGCATGGAGAGACCAAAAAATCCATGCATACCATATCATGATCAAGGATGCAATCATGGGCTAGACATCCATCATGTTAACACACCTCCTATCCTGATCCACTAGACATTTAGCAATCAAGTGTGTCACCAACAATTTGTCTACCTAGCTACTACAACATCAAAAGACACCTAGTGGCTTGGGAATGAATGATTACCAATATTGTACACATGCATGGATCCTATCTATCTGCTTATTAATCCTTATCATGAAAAAATGTTTAGTCATGGGGTCATCCCTCATTCTAATCTTTATGATTCATAAGTGTTTTCTATCTTTCTATTTTATAATTTGTTATCATTTTCTCATTTCTTGATATAATTTTCCTTATTATTTTCATTTTATTTCTATTTTCTATTTTTATTTTCTTTGTTATGTTATCTCACTTGTGAATAAAATAATCATGTAACCCATTGAGGTGAGGTTTTCTTTGTGTTATCAAGTCATAAGGGATTGATTATTTAGACATTGAGACCACGTCATCCATCCACTCATTCCATTAATAAGAGGTTCTTACCCTAGTCATAATAATATTCTTTTCCATCATCCAACCTAAAATAAATTAATAATCATTGTGTCTATGTAGAACAATGTAGAACCAAGGGGGAATGTATTAGGTGTAATTATATCCTTGTAGAACTAATGAAAAATGGAAGTAAGATTACTATAGAAAGGAATTGAATAAATTCTGTGGGTCCCACTAGAAAGACATGTACCCATGCTTGAAGGTTGGCATCTTCTCAGTACTTCCATAAAAAAAAAGTATTCCATAAAAAAGATTCTCCCTTGAACAAAATGCCAAGTGATGTTACTCCTTGCAATCATGATAGTCTTATGGTTATCTACCAATGTGATGAAATGATGTGATGTCATTGCAATGTGGTTTGGACTTAGTTTGAATCTTGGAAAGAAGGACTCATGATTATTTAACCATTCATAACACACAAGGATTCATTGTGTCCATGGTAAGGCACCTCATGTCCCAAATTCTACAATCCTTTCTATAATCCATCTCATCTTGCTATTCATTTGATCCTAACTTGTGGTTTTGTGTAACATAGAGTTATTATCTCAAATTGGTGGTTTTAACATGTGTGTTTTGTTTCATAGGTATGCATTGCATTCAACAACTCCTTTAGTGCCTATGGACATGTTTAGGTGTCGTTACACAAGGGCATTATGGGCTAGGACCTACTTTGGGGAGGATCCACTTGTGTAATTTTTGTGACTTGTACTTGTTTGACACAACCACATCATTCTTCACCTTCCAAGTGCTTAATTGTTACATTTTGTCATTTTCCTTCTCATGTAACTTGATCTTTCTATAAACTCAAGCTCAATACCCTTTTTCTTGCTTCTTCTAAAGCTTTTCACATCGACAACTCCACCTTCTCACATTTTTGGTGCGTCAAACCAATTTTCCACTTACCCTAGAACTATGGATCTAACCTTAAACCTTTCAACGAATTATAGAGCTTCATTTCCCATGCTTAGTTTCCCCATTTAATGCATATTCATGGACCTTGATATTGACTACCTAATATCATGTGGGATGCAATATTGGATACTTGATCTTAGGTTGCATAAATCCTATATATGTGATTCCCATAGTGCCCAAAATTCATTCTCATAATTTGTAGCAAGGGGAGTTTTTCAAATTTTCTCTTACAACCTAGAGCTCTGCAAAACCAACTACAACTTGTGATATTTGGTTCTGTACTACTCCATTTTCTGTACCATTTGAACATGCTTGAACCTAGAGTGTTTGAGTTAGTCATAGGGGGGTGCATGCATGAGCAACTTGCGTTACTTTTTTGAAATTTTCTATTTCCTAAAGGATATTATAAGGGTAAGAGTGTTAAAAACCATAAGTGATATAATGCAAAATCAATTATGGTAATGCCAGAAACATTAAATTTTTTACCCAAGAGACCATAACTATTATAATAAGTCACACATGAGGAGAAAGGAACCAATTGCAAAGGATCATAAAAGGAGATAAACAATTTTTGGGGATTTTTCTCTAGAAAGTTTTCTAACTCTACAATCATATGAACTAAGAACTTAATGAAATAAGGTAATGAGTAAGGTATAAAATAAATAATGATAAAGAACACAACCTTAGTAACACAAAATCTTTGCTTGATTACACATGACCCCAAAAAGAGATGCACAAGAAGAAGCTTCGCAGTGAGTAGCCAAGCACCCACAAGGTGGCCAAGGCCAACAAGGTGAATGTGTGGAGCATAAGGAGAAAGAAGCCTAGTCATTCAACATTCATCAAGAGGCTCCTATCATAGGAAAATTTTTCTAAGGAGAGGCTATAGAACTATAGGCCTCCATTTAAGGATAGTTCCTCTTGTTGTCCCCAAAATGCCTTGAGGCCATTCAAGAAAAATCCATGTTGACCATGGTCATTGTGGAGATGAACTTCTTCCCATTTATGGAGTTTTCTCCAAAAGTAGTTTAGACACAACTTTAGGCATCACCTTTGTGGCCTATTCTTTAGATAGTCATGAGTGGTGCCTTGGAGAAACATATCAATTCTAGCATAATAAGTAGGAAGGCACCACAATTAGCATTTGTGGAGTCAATGTTGACTTCTTGGTTAAACCAATCACTAAAGCTCTGAATCTACCAAATGAAGGGGCTAAGTTAGCCCATTTGTCTATAAGATCTGACCTTGACACAAAAAAGCTATGGCTAAGGTGAGCATATGGCAAGGATGACAAAGAATATCATGAATTAACTCTAGAAGAGAGAACCTATTTCAAAATAGGGACATATAATCTATTTCCCACCCAAGGACTCAACCAAATCTCCACTTTTGTGGCTAGGGGAAATGCCATCCTAATGGGCAAGTATGCAGCCAACCTTTCCCAACTATATTATATAGATATCCAAAGGAAGTTTGAGGGAAAAGGGAAAGGAAGCCAATAGTTCCATTCCCTTGCCTAATCAAAAAGATATGTAAATGCGCTAGAATCCTAAGGTACATGAAGGACATCCCTAGGAAGGCTCAAAATTCTTCTTTCATTGAGCTCCTCAAACCTACAGCACCAAGGAAAGACCTTGATGAGGAATAAGAATAGGAGAACGAACTAGAACCAGAAATAGAAGTACAACATGAGCCTGAATAGCATCCTAAAACACAAGCTCTACCACCATCATTGCTGAGACACTTACTTGGGAAAGTAGGAAAGAATCAAGCCTCTTTAGACGAGGTGCAGCTCACCATTTTAGCTGATTTGAAAAGAGGGTAGATCTTACTACAATTAGGAGGAGAATCCTAATAGTCCAAGAAAATCTCTAGTAATGCCACATTCTTTCAAGTGATGCTTGAGATGGGAGAAGGTGCCATAGTAGTGGTAATGTGACATTAGAATGTGGTACGCACTGCAGAGGTAATAACTAATCATATTAAGGAATCATTCAATGTGCCTATTGTGCCCCTAGTAGAGCTAACCATGACCAAAGATGCACAAATGCTCACTGGAACTTCAATGACTCCTACAACACATGAAGACATATTAGATCAACTGCTATAGATAGGGCAAGTGATGACTACTTTGATTGACATTCCTAGTGATGTCACTATAGCATAGTCAAACCTCATAGCGACTAAAGGAAAACTAGTCATTGTAGAGACTAGGTCAGAGAATGAAAAAGCATAAATGCAAGGGTTACAATAAGAGTTGGCCACCTTGAGGCCCGAAAGCTGAGATTTTACCCAATTTATTAAGCTTGACTAGGTGGATAAATTTAGAAAAGAGTAGCTATTCAAGTTGATTGATGAAATTAAATCTATCATGTAAGCAAAAGAGAAGGTGTTCTGGAATGCCTCTACTATTGATGCATAATCTTATGCTTATAAAAGGGCATTGACCACCATTGAGGAGTTGAATAGATAGCTTTCTATAGAAAACTATAGGTTAACTACCATTGAACAACAAAAAAATATTCTAGAAGAAAGCATCCATCAGTTGAGAGAACAATTGATGAGAATAAACCTAGATATTAATAGATTGACCAAGGAGAATAGAACCCTCTCAATCAAGGAGATCTATGCTATTTGAAAAAGGTCAGCCATTGAAATCAACACATGGAAAAATGAGATTAAGAAACATGAAAATCTGAAGAAAAACGTCTATGATCAAGTAGGCATGCATAAGAAAATAAATGAAAAGAAAATCCAAATGGCTAAAGCTAGTATTGGAGCCATGTCAGTGTGAAATCTTGACTAGAAACCCACCTTGATAGTTCTGAATTGGTTCATCAAGTAGAAGTGAAAAATAAAAACATGCAGATCGAAGGTTTGAAGGAATACATGGCATTGGCTAACCTTAGATATGCCAACCTTACCATGTAAATAGTACTTCAACCCAAAAATGACCTAGAAAAATAGGTAGTAACCACTTATGCATTATAGGAGAAAGAGTTTGTGGATAGAAAAGAAGCTTTGCAAAAGATCCATGTGGCAAACTCAAAATTGAAGATGGTTAATTATCAAGAATTAAGAGAAAACGCTAGGACCTTTGAGGAATAACAACGTTAGTTTGCAGCTTTATATGTAAAGGCCAATAAGATGTTCCTACAATTTCTATGTCCTTGGGACATACCAACACTAGCACATATCGGTTTAGCAACTTTGATGGTACATGACCCAAGGATGGAAGAATAGAAGTTGCAGGCATTACTTGATCTTTAAAAATTTCACAAGCTTGGCAACAAAGGAAAGCATCTGATGGAAGAGCCACCACATCTAGGAACAACATGAGCTTCCTCAGTTTTGCATCTTGTAATATTATGTTCAAATTTTTGTGAAACAACACTATGGCATGTAAAAGTTAATTGTTTTGTTTGATGTTTAAGTTAGTCAATAATTCCATACCTTCCAAATATTTTGTAAAGAACTTGTTTCTCATTTTTTTAACTTGAGGATAAGTTTTCATTTAGTCATGGGGGTATGATGAGTCATTAATTGGTTAGCCCCAATATTGGATATCCAATATCAGGGCCCAAGAAGCCATGTTAGATATCTAATATCATCTCTTCTGTGCTAGCCTATAATTACAACACTTGGGTGCATGATTGAGACATATAAAAAAATAGTTTTAGTTCTTAAAGTTTAATAGTTTTTCTTAGATTTCAGAATTTAAGTTCTGTTATTCCCCAATGCATGCCTGTAGTGTGATGCTTGTAATCATATGACACCTTTGTTCAAGTGTGACATACTTGGACACATTACATGACTAGAAATAAAGATCGAGATTATTTCCATCATTTTCAAATTCACTTACACTTATTATTCCTTTAATTATTTAATTATTTACTATTTTATTTAGTTGAATGTTTACATTTATTGCTATTTACTATTCCTATTATTAAGTAGAATGAGTATGACTTAATCATGAGCACTTAAGTGTAAGTACTTGGTAATCTAGTAGTGTATCATTTGGTGCACCTAGTAATGTATACTTGGCAATGCCAACAGTAGTTATATGAAGTCCAAGGTGTGTATGGATGATTGTGGATGGGTACTCATTGCATGTTGGATAGTTTAGATCTTTTTTCCTATTGTTCATTGTCTTAGTTAATTCATCTCTTTATTGTCATTAGGAGTAGCATAGAATTAGACAACATCATATGCCTCACTTTGGACTAAACCATACATGACAAAGCTACCACTATTCCAAGGCAGAAGACAACAAATTCTGATCAAAGCATAACAATCTAGATGCCACAACTAATTACATCTATGGAATTTGATTGAATTGTTTGTGAATGCATATGCATATGATTCATATGGTTTGGCATAGGGGTACATCATTGCTCATCACTTGGGATATAAGCAAGTTAGGATCAACATAGAGCACCAACTTAGAATAACCTTTATGGCCCCATGGGGTACCTTTTATTATACCATAATGTCCTTTGGCCTTAAGAATACTAAAGAAACATAATAGAGAGTCATGAACTATATCTTTAGTGATTACATGTCAAGTTTGCATAATGATTATGTAGATGAGATAGCCATTAAGTCCAAGATAGCCAATGACCGTGATAATCACCTAGACCTTGTTTTAAATGATGCCTCAAGTACAAGCTTAGGTTCAATCCTAAGAAGTATGTCTTTGATGTCAGGACCAATAAGATGCTTGGCTCTATAGTCTTTGAAGCAAGGATAGATGTTGATCCTAATATGGTTAAGGTCATATATAAACTAGTAGTGCCCACCAACCTTAACGATCTTTGGGGATTATAAGAAAAATTGCAATTTATTCATAGTTTTATTGCTAGGCTTATAGATAAGTCATAGCTCATGTAATACTTTCTTAAGAAAGGGGTTCACTATTAGTGGATAGCTCAATGCCAAGAGGCCTTTAAAAACCTTAAATAAGAATTAACACAACTACCTACAATCTATCCTTCGTAAGAGGGTAAACCATTTTACATATATCTTACCATCTCTAATACATCCATTACCTTTCTACTTTGTCAAAAACATGATGATGGAGCAAAAATGCTTGTATACTACCTTATCCATTCATTAGTTGCTCCTAAGACCTAATACACTAAACTGGAGAAGTATTGACTAGCACTAGTCTTATTCTTGAAGAAGAGGAGATATAACATCTTCTAAAGCCAAGTCAACATCATTTTCAATGATAACATACTCAAAGGCATAATGACCAACATCTAGGAAAGTAGTTGTATAGCCCAATGGAAAGCCATAACCATGGAATTTAACCTTCATTATGCCTCTAAATCCTTAACAAATGGTTAAGCTATAGTTTTACAACTCACAATTTTACATGTTGATGACGAAGCAACCAGAGATCCTAATTTTCTTTATGAACACATTAACACTATTAACCAAGTGCTTGATGGTTATGGCGTAGTCACGTAGTTTGACAGAGCTTCAACTACCCATGGGACTAGTGCCACTACAATCATAACATTCCCATCTAGTGAAATTCAACCCTTCACCTATATTTTTAAGTTTCCATGTACCAAGAACATAGTAGAGTACAAGGGTTTGAACAGAGTGATGATAGTAGCTTGTGACCTAGGAATTAGATGCTTGGTGATCAAAGGCAATTCAAAACTCATGGTTGAACAAGTAACCAAATTCTATGCATGAAAAGCTAAGAACTTTCAACCTTAATATGACCTAGGGAAGCAATTTTATTCTCTTGAAAATTACATCCCCTAGCATGGAAGTCACAATAGCTAGATATCAACACTTCATGCACTTCAACATTGACCAACCACTTCAGTAATCATTGTGGAGATCTTAGCATGAAAGGTGTGCCCTTGTAACTATTTATAGTAAATGGAATGGCCATGTGGAGAAGCACTTACTATGTATAATAACCTTCCAAATTTGGAAACCCATCTTACTTGAAGTTGGCAGCCAATTTATACCCAATTTGCAGCTATTTTATAGCTATTTTCCAACCTTATTCATGGTCCAAAGAACCTATAAAAGCCAAACTAAAATACCATTTATAGGTTAAACACTTTGATAGTTATACATACTTTGATACTTTAGCAGTTTTTTCAAGGTTCCACACTTTTTGGCAATCCAAGATCTTTTCTATACACATACTTTTGCAAAAAAATTTATTCACAGTTCTACACTTGGGAATTCTCAAGAACTTGAGAGTTTTTACAAGTTTCCACACTTGTATTCTCTTGAATCCAATGTAGACACCCTATGAACTTGCGGCCTCACAATCACCTTTGGGGTTTGTGAATTTTCAAGCTTCACACTACACTCCTAGCATTTCCAGCTCGAATCATAGAGCATTTGGTGAGCTTAGGTTTTTCACACTTATAAACCAACACCATATCCAAGTTGTAGATATAATATTGTAGTTGAGGAAGGTTTTAAAGCATGAGGAGTGGCATAGTACCCAAATCGTGGAGTGGACTGCATCAGCTTTAATGGGCTTTGAACTCCTGCACTAGTGAATCCCCTTTTGGCTATTCATTTAGGCACCATTTGTACATATTTGATCTAACTTATTCTTTATTTTTTCTCTCAATAATGTTTTAAGTTTTGGTTTTTGGATATATAATACATTTTTTTATTATCTATGCATTATTCACATCCACTATTAGTTTTGCACTTTGTTGACCATACTTTGCATTTCATAAGTCCCTGGTTGATCTACTAGACTAGCCAGGGCATCTTGAATCCCATTTTTTCTATGGAAGGCCTAAGGATTCTTGGATTGAGGAATTGTTGCACTAAGGGATTTTGGTTTTTCTAGTGATAAATATTTTCAGTCACAACACCTATCTTAATCCTACATGCAAACATAAGTACATCAAGTGACACCTATGTGATATAATGATGAACAATGTCAAAACAATGTAAAATACTCTAATAATAAAAAGAAAATGTGGGTCAAAATGAATTATACCAATGCTAAAAAATGTTAAAATATGATCAACATAGGTTATAAGAGGTAGGTTAATGTAACGAAGGTGTGATAATGGTCAAATGAGGCTAAACGATGAAAAAATGATGATCAAGATCCTATAAAATGGTGTTAAACAAGTTCAAAAAATGTATTACTTATATCAAATGACATAAAATGATATTAAATCAGTTCCAAGAAATGCCAAATGATTGAAAAATATGATCAAATAAGGTTAAATGATATAAGAAATGATGAAAATGAAGTCAAATGACACCAAATGTTATGAAAATGATAGGTAATAATATGAAACAATGTTAAGTAAGCTGAAAACATAGTGGAAGAAGGGTAAACAAGGAAAGGTAGGCAACATTTGGTTAAACATGATCAATCTTGGTCAATCAGGATCACATTTTTCTAGTTTTAGACCTTTGTGGGCCATGGTAGGAGGCTCCAAGTTTGATGGGAGAGTTTGGGCACTTGAAGTGGTCATTGTAAGGCTGTTTGAATGTAAAAATGAGGTCTTTTGTAATAAATATGCTAGTTCTAGCATTAAATACACTAACCAACATATTTATTACAAATGCTAGTGTATCTTAGACTTTCTCCCCTATTTTCTCACTTTGTTGAATCTTCCTTTAGGTACCTACCAACATGTATCTTTCATGATGAATTTTTCTTCAATGTTTTAGTAGTATCTAACAAGGAGAATCAATGTTGTAGTTAATTTGATATTTTCAGCTTATGTTAGAGACTTTAATACATTCTATGGATTTTTAACTCTTTATTAATCCATTTTTGATGTTCCATATCATCTATAACATTTTTTCTTGCATCCTATCTTCAACAAATTAAAAATTATGTTTCGCATAATCTATAATGTCACTTTGACCCCTCTCATAGTTTCAATTTCCCCTATCATTAGTGATATTATTTCAACTCCAATTTTGGTGTTGACATTTGGTATTAGTTTTGTGTTGATTTCATCTACAAATTTTAATATTTTATGTAAAATCATTTTAAATATTTGCATTAAATTTTAAACATCTTGCATTAATTTTATTTTTGACATTGATGGAGAAAGTGTATGAGAGTTTTATTAGTAGATTCAACCTATCCATTAGATTGAGAGAAAAATGATGAACAAAAAGTATTGAATGATGTGATACATGAAATAGAAATCAAATACCTCCTTACTTTTTAACTAAGACCCATTGTTAGTTATAATTTAGAGAGTTACATCGAAGTGAGCTATGATGTGATCAAGATGAAGTAACTGTTAGAGAGGGATTTGATGAAATGCAAAGAAATAATTTTTACCCACATAGTAATATATTTCATAGTAGTTAGGATAAATTGGCACCTCATAGATGAAAGAGGGCTAATAGCACCAATACGATCCAAATCCCATTTCTAAAAGGACCATGTGATCTAAGACATGTTGAGCTCATGTGAAGGAACAAGAATGAGAAAACTATATCATTTATATGAGATGATAAGCATCTTTGGCTAGGGTTAGCCATCAATAGTCCAAAGAAATAATATGAGTAGCTAGGGAGAATGAACCTAAGTATCCACCAAAACCTCCTAAGTTGATCTAATCAAGAAGTATATTAGACACTACAGGGCTATAATAATGTAGAAGAACACATGTAAAAGAAACTTAACAAAGGATAGTAGGATTCACTAATTGGAAATGTTGACTATGTTTATGTAAGAAATCCTTTTAAGTAGGCATAAGTTGACTTTGAGTTTTCCCAACTGTATGGTAGTGAAGAAGTTTATCATATTGATGAGTATTATCTCTTGTATTAATATCACTTACCAAGAAGTTGGAAGATTACATGATAAGTATCAACAAAATGAATTAAAAAAGTTGATCTCACATAGTAGATGGATCATCATGGATGGTGAAAGTTTCTAGTGCATCAACTAGAATGCTCTCAAAATGAGGAATGTGGCATAAAGTATAAGTAGAGAAGGAAGAGATGAGTCCCTTAGCCATTTCGTAGTAAGAAACAAAGTGTGTATCCTTACAATCATGGTCATCATTAACTTGATTTATGATGAGCTATGAGTCATATTAAACAATAATAATTTTTACTTTATTTTGTAAAGCTAGCTACACACCTCATATAAGCTCCCCATATTCAGTAATGTTTTTAGTGCAAGTAAAATCTAGCTTGCACACCTAATAATGAACCTTATTAGTAGAGAGGATAAGGACATAAGCTCCACTAGATTCGATATGTCTGTGCTTCATCAAAATAAGAGAAAACATCTAAATCTTCAACATCATGTTATAAGCTATGAATAGCATTTGTTGTTTTAGAAAAATAGATAAGATCAGTGATAGCTTGATCTTTGATCAAGTGTCAACAAGGTAAATAATGATTGTTAGAAGGATTATTAACCATAACTTTAGGAATGTTATCTTTGCAAATAACAAAGACCTTAGCATATAAAAGACAATATTTTTATGATGAAGACAAGACTTTTCAATATTAGAGTATTTAGTTTCATAATGTGAAGAGGATGAAATATGTGGTATACATGAAGATTAACTCCATTTTTCATCATTGAGAAAGCATGATGGGAATGGAATGATCAAACATGGAAAGGTAACGATAGAATGTTTGATGAAATTATGAAACATGATGGATGGGAAGAGTAGTTAAGGATTATTTGATAGAATCAAAGGCCTTTTGATACTCTTCATCCCAAATGAAAGATGTGGATTTATGAGGAAAATAAGTTAAAAGATGAAGGAAAATAGTAATATTAAAAATGAAGCAACGAATTGATTGAAGATGATCCTAAAGGACATGCATACCTTGAATATCTTTGGGAGGTGCAAGATCTAGAACTTTTTTGAATTTATTAGGATTAATGAATATACCATCTTGAGACACAAGGTAACCCAACATCTTACCTATAAGGATCCCAAAAATGTAGTTCTTGGAATTAAGACATAGCTTAAAGTTGTCATAATAAGTTAGAACATGGTCTAAGTCAGAAGCATAATTAGTAGCTATAGTAGACTTGATGGACAGGTCATAAACATAGTTATTAACCACATCAAACATCATATCATTAAAGAGAAAATTCATAACATGTTGATAGATAGCTTCAATATTCTTAAGACTAAAGGGAATTTTGGTGTAACAAAATGTTTTCCAAGGATTCATGAATGTGATATAGTTCTAGTGCTCTTGATGAATCTATATTTGGTTATAGCTAGAAAACCTAACCATGAAAGATAGAAGAGCATGGCAACCTATGGAGTCAATTAGTTAATCAATGTTAGCCAAAATAAAGTAATCCTTAAGATTTATCCTAATAAGGTCTTGAAAGTTAACGTAAATGTGAATGACATCATTCTTCTTGGGAACTACAACCATGTTAGAAACATAATTAGAATAGTTGACACAATGGATGAATATAGCATTAAAAAGATTTGTTATCTCTTTGTTATATCAAGAGTTATAGTAGGATGAGTTTTTTTAACCTTTTGTTTAATAGGTTTGAAACCTTCCTCCAAGATAATGTTATGTTGAAAAATATTTTGGTTGAGATTGGGCATATCACTTCTAGATAAAAGCAATTATATTCACCTAAAATGTTGCTAGAATAGACTCCTAAAGGTTTGAAGAGAGAAGGGTACTATGCTAAAGGATATTTTGTTCATCTTTACACCTTAGTAGAGGAAGATTAATTCATTGATCATTAGTTAGAAGAGGCTCTTGATCCAAGCAAGAGAGGTTTGATTGAGGTAAGAGTTCATCTTTAGTAACATCTAAACAGGATACAAGAGAGGTTGGATTTGACAATAAGTTAAGAAAAGTGGGATCTAGATATCTAAATTCCTGACTTGTAGGGTGATTCAAGATTAGTGGTTGAAGTAGAAACTTTGGACAGCTAGCCATGTTCATCTCAACCAAAATTAGAGGGTTAGATTTTTTATTTGAAGAAGAAAATGTTAAAAATAAGCAAACAAGATCAAAAGATAGATAGATGTCAAAATTTTGAGGGTACATATCATGTTTATAGTCTAAAAGTGATGGCAAGGGGAGAGTTAGGAATAAAACTATCATTTGCATTAAGAAAATTTGAGAATTAATGCAAGTGTAAGTGAAATTAATAGTGAAGAAATTCTTATAGAAAAAACATGGCAAATATTAGTAGCAATGGTAGACAAGAGATCAAATGTATCTCCAGTAGCAATAGGTATTACCTCAACCCAACTCACTCCCTCCCAGATCTCCAATGAAGGTTACCCAAATCCTAGTTAGCAATTTTTATACATTTTTTCACTATTACTATAGTGTTGTTGTTATGAGGCTCTTAGAATGCTCTAAAATTCTAGAATATTTAGCTAGGTATTATAGCGTAGAGCTTGGATTTGACATTGTTTGATAGGTTAGAATAGATTAAGGCCAAAATTTTGATGTGTTAGTTAAATTTTGGCATGAGAATCAAAAACCCCATTATGTAGGATTAGCAATTAAATTCATGCATCAATTTTAGAGTTTATTTTATCAATAAATTAAAGACAGATCAAAATCTAGAGATTTTATCTAGATTTAACATTAATGATATAGTGTTTTGCATAATGGTTTAACTAGGGTAACAAATCTTGAAATTTCACATTATTTTAACCTAAATTTAAAAGGTAGGTTTAGTTTTATTGATAGAAATGTAGCTAAATTAACATTTTTAGAGGTAGATTTATAATTGTTTTAGCAAAATCATAAGAAAAATGCAATTTTGGAGTTTTTATGGCATGAAGAACTTGGTACAATATTTTGATGTGGTAGAAGCAAAGTATTTTCACCAAATGGTAAGTGTTGGTGACATGACACATCAAAAGTGACTTTCAACATGAAACATCAAAAAGTGAACAATAAACACAACATAGGAGATATACAACATTGTATGATACAAAGAATAACATAGGATATCAAAGTTATAGAAATTTTTGTCAAACATATATTTGAGTTTTGACACCTCACATAGAATCTCTTAATGTGAAACATCAAAGCTAAGATTTACCACTTAACAAATTCTGCTGTATACTAAGGATAAATGATGTGAAATTTTAGAGTGAAATTTAATGTGTAGTGTTAGAGTAGTGAGAAAAAATAATGTAGAGTGTAATAATTTTTAACAAGAGGTTTGAACAAAAAACTATGCTTTTGATGATGAATTTTGTTTCTTGCCTATTTTGCAGGGATGCTAAACACCTAGGCTACTAGTAATTGAGCCCATGTACTTCAATATAATGGACAAAAGAAGTATTCCAAAGAAAAAATGGGGGAAGCATGATCCACTCTTATGTAAGTCTCTATTTGAGGATAAAATATTAATGCTCCCAAAGTTATGGGTAGGGAAGGGATCTTGTAATTTTCTAAAATTCTACATAACTAAGTTCCATGTGGTGATATGGATGGGACTAGGAGAAAAAGTGGCCCTACAAGCTTTGGAGATAATACTTTCAAGATTCTATATAAAGATTACAAAAGTCATCTTCAAGGTCTGGTTAGACCTAGAAAGTTTAACAAAAATGTTCTAGTATATAGAAAACACTTGAACAAGCTATGGGAATGAAGAGAATATCAATAATTTATCACTGATAGTATATTGCTATTGTAGACATAGATCATCATAATGATGTCTAAACCACTAGGATATTAAATTTTCATTGAGAGGTAAGTTATAAAAGATTAAAATATAAAAGAGGAAGTTAGTCTTTATTACATAAAACACTAACTTTAAAATTTTATATTATAAGTTTAGTAATCTAGATTTCCAAAGTCCTAAGCATTTAGTGTTTCTCTAGAATTTATTATGAGACCTATCCCAACATTGAAATTAGAGACCTTAAGTGATGTCGCAATTTGAGGCATAGTACAAGATCTTAAAGATGCATAGATTTGGAAGTGAATATGAAAGAAAGGGATGCCATCCATTGTAGAATTTAGTCAACAAAGAAAACTTAGAATGTTGAAAGGGGTTAAGGATCATCCTAACAATAAAAGATAAAAAATGAACTAAAAAGTAAATTTACATATTTAGATATTTTTTTTGAAAAGAAGTTAACTAATAGATTTTTATGCTTACTTGTAGGCCAAATAAGAATTGATGATGAAAAATTTATTAATGTCATAGGAGAGGTAGAAGAGTATGAGGTGAGTTCCACTAATAAGGCATAAAGCACTAAAAGTAGCTTTTTGAAGGTGAGGGAGCTAGATATTTTGAGAAGTTTGATATGGTAGGAATCTTATGTGCTTTGGATTTCAAGCATCCCTTCCTTTATTTGATGGAGTATGTGAAATTAATAAAGGGCTCTGCTACAAACAAGATAGTTTTTATAGTGTGTGTAGAATAGAATAACGTGATGATCAATGAGGTATTGGTTGGGCTTTCCAGAAAGAAGAATAAAGATTAACATCACCAAGCTAGATTGAGTGGGGTTGGTAATGATGAAGGAATGAATAGGATTGTAGAAGAGAGATACCATTAATGTCATTAAGGAGAACAATGAAGACTTAAAGAAGTTATTTCATTATTTTTTGTAGAAAGACTCTTTTGTAATAAAATTGAACAAAAGTGGGAAGTATCCCCTAAGAGGTTGTATAAGATGTATGGAATAATGAACCAAGGGAGGAAATTTGATTGGGCACCAATAATATATCAAGGGATAGTTAAAGAGATAGAGAAGCTACCCCAAGAGGATAAGAAGTGAAAGAAGAAAAAATGAGTAATAGGCTTAATTTTAGTGTTTTGGAATAATAAGATAATTGATAATATTAGTTTTCCAAAGAGAAGAGAAGAAAGATGACATTTCCTTAAAAGTAAACATTAGGCCCTCACTATGCCAACATTTAGGAAGTCTAATTCCATCTTACAACATTAGAGATGGTAGGCCTTTGACATTAAAATTAAATACTAGTGAGAAGGTTGGTCTTAAATGTCTAGAAGTAATAAAAATTCCCAGAAGAAAATAATTGGAGATGCAAAGGCAAGAAGGAAGTGATTTTGAAGAGCATCGTTGGGTCTATTGAAAAAAGGAAGACATCATAAAATGGAAAATTTATTTGAGAGAAAGAGATCTCTTTACCAACATCAAAGGTTAGCATCTCTAACGCGAAAATAGATGTAAGAATAAGTATTTATGTTAGCTTTTGCATAAAAGTTTCTCTAAATGTCTTTGATGTAGTGTAGTTTCTAATTTTGACATCATAGAAAAATGATGTAATAAACCATTTTTTTTATTATAGAAGCTATAGGAGATATAGGTGTCCTAGAATGTAAAGCAAATAGGCTACATTTTATCATTATTTTTATTCCTAAAGTATAAAATGAAGGTATGAATCACAAGGAGAAGGACTTGTTTTCATTATAGGAAAACAAAGGCAAAAGAGAAAGTATGACTTTTTCTAACTTCCTTAATTTATCTATTGATAAAATATGTTAAGAAGAGAAAGATTGTAGTGATAGGAGAAGGGAAAAACTTTCATAATTTAAACTCTCTCCTCCACATCTTATAGACATCACTCCAAGAAAACTAGTTATAGCTGATGCATAGGTTTGCAAGTAGATTAAGGAGGTAACAAAGTTAAAAATTTTCCTCATAATATGGTAAGTAAAAATGATGCAACATCTAAAATTTATATTTTGATCATATTTTAACATTAAAAATACTTAACCATTTTCTTCTTTTCACTATAGATGAAAATAAAAATTTTGTCTTTCATCAAATACAAGCAGATGATGCTGAAAGGTCTAGTAGAAGATATGAAAGCAAATATGAAGGTATTATCTCCAAAAGAAGTTGAGCTAAGAACATTATTACTATAGAATAATGTTCATTTAGCTAGAGGTAGATAATTTTACATTCTCTTAATTAAAATGAAAAAATAAAAATAAAGTTAAAGAAGGACCATGTCACTTTCCATGATCCAACAATAAACATAGATGTAGCAATGGAAAAGATTATTGTAGAGAAAATAAGTGCTACCCTTAACTATGCTAAGGATAAGTGAGTGTTGACCATTAAGAATGCCAACACCAGTGCCACACTCCTAAATTCATTAGAGCAAGCATGAAAGGATAATAAAGAAAGTGATACATAAATAAAGATGTTGTCAGATAAAGTTAAGCTATTGGAAGCAGAGATTTGAGTTAGTAGCATGGTTAGGCATAACCCTCCTTCTCATGAATATTGGATGGAATGAAATAAAGTAGTGGAATTTTAAAAGGTCTTAATGAAAAGGAAACATTCAACACTTACAATAACACATTTAATAACAAGACTAAGTAATTTGTCTATAGCATGGGGAAGTTGGAGAAGGAAATAACAGAATAATAAGAAGATGTATAAAAGGGAATATTACAAACTATTAAAAGAAAATAAAGGTCTCTATACAGATAGAGAAATAAGGAGTATATTAATTAAATAGACAAAGCTAGAAGAATTATTTGAAGATTTTGCACAAAGTATGGTAATTACCACATTGGTAGAGAAATAGAGGGTCTTGAAGAGGAACCAGAAACAAAAGGAAAAGATGATGATATCTCCTAAAAATAGCTAAAGGTATATGAGGAAGAATGGGTTACTATTATATCTAAGATTCTAGGTTTACGTTTTAACAAGTTAGACACAACCAACTTGAGCTTGGAGGAGAGAGAGTAGTGGATCCTTGAGATTTATGAAGAGACCTAGGGTAAGCATTTAGGAATTTTAAGTATTCATTTAATTTTATTGCACATGAAAAATAAAATAAAATAAAATGAACTCATTTGGTTTTAATTGTTTTTATGCAAACCCTGGAAAGAGTAGCTAGAGGACAATAATAGAAGAGCCAATGCTAATGCAAATCAATAAAGAGGTTGAGGAAGAAGATACTAGTAGAGAAGAATAATGATGTTAAGCATAAATTTGTAAATATTTTTTTTCTATGTTACTTATGTCTGATATGAGATATTTTATAGAATTTCAAGTATGTTTAATGTTAGATTTTACATTACATCAAAAGTTATGACATGAATAAAAATTTTGTAAATAGTTTTAAAAAGAAATGAAGAATTGATGTTCATGTTAATTTTGACTTAGACATTTTTCTATGTTGTAATAACTAGAATTAACATCACATGTCAAAGTAACATTCTATTAATTTAACATTTCTCATTAAAAATAAATGATTAAAAAATGTTAAAAGAAATTCACTAACCACCATTGCTTAATGCTAGGGAATAGTAAAAGATAACTAAAAGAAAAATCTTAACATGCACTAGTAGACATCCACCATCTAATGGAAAATTAAAGATGGAAAAAAAAAACGAAAGCTACTCCACAACTTATGCATCTAATGTTATCATATTCATAATAAAATTATGAGCTATTTATTAAGAAGGATAAGGAGAATCCTTCTTCTTAGGTAAGGAGATGTCTAGTTCACCAAAGTCTAAGTTAATAAATTCAATGTTAAAAGAAGGCTAATTGTTGAAGTTTATATAATAAGAGGTAACTTGAAAGTTCTTAAAGATTAAGAAAATATAGGCTTTCCTACAAATTAAAGTTGGATTTCAGCTAGTTTGCCACTAAGTTGGTAGGAACATACTTCTTGATCTATGTGAAAAACACTAGGAATTTGCTTATCTACAAAGATAATCACCTTAGAATTGCAAATAATTATGTGTATTTTATGATGCATAGTAGAATACATAGCTTTATTATGAGCTAGCCATGGATATCCTAGTATACCATTAACACTAAGACACACATGTATCACCATAAAGATAATATCAAACTACATAACATCACCTATGATAGATGATATCCTAATGAAGACTATAGCCTCTACTCACATATCATTAAATAAAATGAGGTTAGTACAAGTTTTATTAAAATTTATTAAAATCTCTCTTATCCTATAGGTTGAGATTCTTGATAATTCCCCATGTGATCAAGTTTAATCTAGTGTTCTCATCAACATGTATTAGTGGAATTGTAGCTTCTCAAGATACTTTAATAGTGATGTAGAGTGGAACTTGATAAATATTCCATGTCTTCAAGTCTATCTTAATGTTTTCAAAATGGAAATTAAAACTATATGATGCATTGTATGGAGCTTGAAGAAAAGAGAATATAACTTTCATCCACATAGGAATGTTACTTAGGACTATGATCCTCTTCAGAACATCATATAGTGCAACTTGATGTTCTTTAGGGATTTCAACAAGATCATATAAGGAAACGTTGATTCCTTTGGAATGGACAATAGAGGTCATATGTTGGTAAACCTTACTATCTATAGGTTGAGATGATTATAGAAAAACTGATATCATAATAGGCTATATATGATTAGAAGAAGATAGAAACCACTTCAAGATGTAGCCTCTACATCATGTTCATATTAAAAAGAAACTTTATTTGTTATTTTAGAAGGCTACATCAAGGAATTAGTTGTATTCTCCTTCTTCTTAGCTAAGAAAGACTCATTATTCTATGGAATACAAGTCATAATCTTCACATGAGATGAAGGAAAAGGAGATGTTTGAGATGTAATGAATGGAACAATATTATGAGGTAATGTATGAGATGTAATAGGATGAGAAGAAAATGATGGTAAATGTTGAGTAGAAGTGGATTGATAAGAGTTAATGGAATAAATATGATAAGGAGATGGTGATGAGCACTTTGGCTTAGATGGTGTGGTGTAATCAAACTAGAAAATTACATAAGAATTATAAGATTGAAATGATGATTGCAAGCATTGATTATAGTTAGATTAATAAATCATGTAAGGATCTTTAGCTAGAGACTTACTAGTTTTGTATATAGGCTTGAAAGTTGAAATTGTTTCTTCAACTCCCGAGTTATGAAACACTTCGAGTTGCTAGTTGTATAGATGCATAGTGAATGATAGCTTTCCATCACTATTTTAACGTTGTTAATGAGGTCTTGGACATCATCTTTTAGATTCCTACTATTATCTATATCATGTATCATAGTCTCATGGTAGTTGTAGTATATGTGGTATTCATACCATTTAGGAACCTTAGGATCTCCTTCTTATCATTGATAATGATTCATGGCTATTAGCTAAATGTGATAAAAGTATGCTCTCATTTGATTAGAAACCTACTTATTCTTAATATGTGCATCCCATGAAATATTTTTTAGGAATAAATAGTAACTAATAGGTATCTTGATGTATTGATCTCTACTCTTGTGAGGTCTATGTAGTTGAGTAGATGAGGAAACATTATTTTTTCCTTATAAAGAGAGAAAATGCCTATATAATTTGAGGGTATCTTCTCTTATCTAATAGCCTTAGTATATTTGTTCTAGGCTATCATGAATTCATGGTCATTGCACTAAATGGCTAATTATTTAATACATTTGGTGATCAAGAAAGAATCATTTATAAAATGAGGCTTAGGTTAAGTCATCCTCTTCTAAATGCATTAAATAATAGCTACTTCAAAGATGACTTACAATTGATACTCATCTAAATGATATGATTATTTTGTTGATGTCATTATCCATAAATAAATGAACTCATCAATGGATTCATTTGGAGCTTGCTTGATGCCAAAAAATACATGAAGCTAGTATTTTGAGGTACATTGAACTTGAAGTATTCAATGAATGCTACAAGTGGTTGCTTAAGAGAGGTGATAGATCCATATGGTAGGCACCTATCCCATTCTAAAGTTGTTTTAGATAGTGAATTAGAGGAACAATTCAACATAATATGATGTTAAGAAGACAAAATCATGCATTCATTTTTGAATGTGACCATGATTCATGGGGACTCTCCTTTTGCACTTATAAGTAGTAAAGGTAGGTAGTAAAGAAACCTTAGGAAAGATTGAAAAAGGGATTGCAACGTTAATGTGATCATTTAAGACCTTATCTAAGGAAACATGAATATTTCCTTGTAAGCTAAGCATCTTTGCAGTTTGTTCTTCATTGCTTTAAAGATGTTGCATCATGTCATTAAGTTTTATAAGTAGGTGTGAATTTATTCTATAGATATTAATGCTGGATGAAACCATAATAGCTACTAAAGAAGTTTGGAAAGAAGAAGAATAAGACATGGAAGAACTTACAACTAGCATAGGTATACCTAAAGAAACTAGGTTGGTTGGGTATATAGCAAAATGAAAAGTACCTATGGCTTGTGGAATGCCAAATGGTTGTGAAGCAAGATTAGATAATGAAAAAGGTTGAAATGGAGGTATAGTGCATTAAGGCTAAGGGATGGAATAAAAATTAGTTTCAAAGGATGGAAATAATGACTAAAAAATGGAGTATAGGTTATTAACATTGTTAGATGGAAGGAGTTAATAGAGTGAAGTGGTAATAGTAGGGAGATTAAATGGTTTAGTAGGAAGTGGAATAAATCCAAGTGTACTAGTTTGAGTAGTTGAGATGCTAACATGATTAATATGATGAAAATGAAGGTAACTATTGTCAAGTTTCCTAGTTGGTTGTCCTTCATTTTCATCTATCAAGTGGATGTTAGACTTAGAAGCAGTTATTCCTCTCCTTGTCTTGAGAGTGATATGAGGATCAAAAGATTGATCTAGAATGTTATTCATCCTATCTTATTTAATTTTTAATTGAATTTTTTCCGACAAAAACACCACCAAGAAAATTCATGTTGCAACTTTTTGGCATTGTATCCTTCACCATTAAACCTAGGAATAGAATTTATTATAAAATAAAAGGCTTGTAGTCCATGAGCTACAATCTCACATACCTTAACTTTTTGCGGTTGAAAAATTCCTCATAATTTATTATAACCTCACTTTCCAAGTGGAAAACGTTATGTCAAGTCTATAGCTAGGCTCTATAACATTTAAAATGCCTTGGAACTATTAAATTTGGTGTTTTCATGGTTTTATGTTGATCATAGAGAAAACTACGTTGGAAAAAACTACACCACAAAATAGTTAGTATTTATGTTGATAATTCTAGCATAGTTGGAGTTAGCTAGCATAGTTGCCAATGTCCAATTAATATTTATGATATCTAGCATAGTTTTAATCATCTGGGTGCATTAAGACTTACTAGAAATGGGTAAATATGCTAGAAATGATGGCCTATCACACCTGAAAATTATATTAATCTATCAATAATCATGAAAGAAATTTGTAGCCCCAAGCCAACAATTGTATGACCTATAAATAAAAATTTTGAACACATTGAACAGGTTCTTCAACTTTCCAAATTTTGTAGCCTTAACCACTTAACCTTTCTAGCATTTTGAAATCTTTTTTAAAAAACTGAAAATTAGTTAAGCATCAAAAGCCCTTAGCATAGTTTCTAACAACATAAGGTCAAACATAGTTCCCACCATTATTACCTTCAATGTAGTAGATCAAAGCTAAGAACTAGCAAGGAGTTTCAGTGATTGAAGTTGGATAGTACCTCAATCATGAGGCTAATTATAGAACACAACATACTAGCTTCAAGCTTCATCTCAGTAACTCCTTGTGCAATTAGGCACATAATTTATACATATTTTGAACCTTATACTTTGAATATTCTACTATTTCAATAAAGTTTACAGTACATTTGTTGTGCAAGTTCATTTTGTGATTAGGTTTTGTGGTTTATTTTAAATTAGATCTACATTTTCATTTAAAATACTTACCCCTCTTAACACTCCTAAGTTCCTAGGTGATCTTCAAGATCATCCAAGTTACCTTGGATTCCCTTTATTAGAGGCCCTTGGAATCTAGGGTTAAACTCTTTTACTTAGAATTTTTGGTTTTCCAACATCTGGATTTTTTCAAGTGTTATAATTTTTGGTACTAGAAGGAGGGTCTTTGCTAAAACTCATCACCAAATCTAATTTGGGCTTTTAAAACCAATGTTTTTCAACCTTAACCATTTGTAATCATTTTAAAAATTTGTCAAGAAAAAAGCAATGTTGCTACCCATTTCTCTACAATCAATACCCAACGCATTAATTTTAGGTGATTTGGGTGTTCCAAAAATTTCCAAAGTAGTCATTAAACTTCCAATGACCAGCGTGGTTTCCTATGAAAAATGCCACTTTTCCTTGCTAGAAGATTGCCTTTGGGGTTCTTAAAGACCAACAAGGTTTTGCTCCAAAAATCCAACTTATTAGTATGAAATTTTGTGAGAAAAGCTAGCATAGTCCTTCACAAGATTCTAACATAGTCTTGGAAAAACATATCCTTCACAACTACCTTTTGGAAACCAATGCACTCATCCAAAGGGGAATATTCCACGTGTAGCTTTTCTAGAAGAACAAATATTCATTGGCCCTCAACATTATTTTTCTAGGCAAAACAAACATTTATTGCTTACCTCCAACATAGTTCTTATTGGAAAAGCTAGCATAGTTATTTTTATATGTATTAAAAATACCACATTTTATTAGGTGCAATGCATACCATTAGAATTACAACCTACACTACACTTGTAGTTGTAGTTCCAACCATTTTTTAGCCACAACCCTTTACACCTTGGGTAATTCCACTTGCAGGAATCTTTGTTTAAGTAATTATATTAATTAAACCAAAATTAATATCATTATCAATGTATTTTATCTAGTCAATAGTTTTTCCCATCAACTTGATAGACATGGCATCCAACCAAGATTCAGTTAGGGTCTATGACCTGAAAGATCCAATAATGGCTAAGTGTAGGCAATTGATGAGATAGAAGGATAGAAATCAAAATTTTACTATAATAGATGAAAATTACTATAATATCATTTACATCAAAATCCAAGCTAGCTTGCTCATTCCACATATATAAGCTGAATCTAAACATGAGTATGAGCTAATCCACCATAATAATGAGTACATTCCTTCCCCATATGATAAAATACCACTAAATGATACTCACACATGCATCCTATCTTAATTGATTGAGATCGATGAGCCAAGTAAAGAGTCAAGCTTAGGGGATCATCATGAAGAGCATGATGAATTTGAGGTTGAACTCAAACTTGACAACTTTCTAGGAAGCCTCTTCCAATAGTTAGGCCCCCAAGCCACTACATCCACTTAGGTCTCTTCTTCCTCTTCCATACAGCAAGTCATTTAACCCTCATCTTTCATTTACCATACCATGTTTAGGCTAGAACCTACCATAGTGTCCTACGAGGCATAATTGAAGATCCAATCAGCTCCTCTTTTTCCCTCTATGCCTTTTGCCATGGAACATCAATTAGCACAATTTTCACCTATGGTTGTTACCAATGCTCATCCATTCTATATTCTAGTGGATCCCATAATGGGACCCCAAGTGATCCAAGGGCCATATACATCATTTCTGCTCTTTGTCTCATAAGTATTGGAATAAACCTCCTTTTCATTGTTTGGTCCCCTTACAACAATGATAACCCAACCTCTTCCCTTTGTGCCACAACCGATTACAAGGCCACATGCCTCACAAATTACATTGCAACCCTATTTACAAATATCATAACTTGTAGTAATTTCTCAAGGCTTGGATAAGATATTCTATGTGATTCAAGACCTTTCAGAAGAGTTAGAAAAACCAAAAGCCTCAACTATCAAAAATTAAGATCATGGACTTTTATTAGGATGATCCTAGTAGTCCTACTATCCCACAAATAACTCTTCCTCTAGCCATTTCCATATCCTAGTTTACCAAATATAATAGTGAGGGTAACTCTAATGCTCACCTTATCATCATTTTCTCCAAGTGCTTATTGCTATAGGCTTGGCCTCATACCATAAAAAGAATATTCCCTATGTCTCTTATAGGAAAGGCCTTAGACTAGTACTACACATAGCCCTAAGGATCTATATCTTCACATGAAGACTTGATATCATAATTTATGAACCATTTTAAGTGCAACATAAAATAAAATCCCACCCTAGAACAAATGAAAAAAATCAAACAAGGATCCCTTGAATTGATTTAGAAGTTCTTTCAAAGGTGGAATATTTTATTGAATTTGATTCCCAAACCCATAGTCTAGATCTATCTTTGGGACATCTTCAATAGGATGGCCAATGATTCTATTAAGTCTAAACCTTATTACCTAGAACCATGATTAATCAGTTAAGCCTTCTCAAAGATCAATAACATAGAGGATATTTCCAAGGCTAGCCATGACCTTACCTATGTCACATACAAAAATCAACACACATGGAAGAATAAGGAGAAGGGGAGGAAAATATATGTAGTTATGCCCAATGTGTTCAAAGACAACAAAAATACCTAGGAACCTAAAGCAAACCAACTCAAGACCCCCACCACAACTAACCAACCATTGACATCTAGGGCCTCTAGATCAAGCAACACAATGCATAACTTTGAGAGGAAAGATCAATCAAGGTACACTAGGTTACCTTTGAAACCATTCAAATTCTAGGATCAATTGCTTAAGAATGGGTAGATCTAGTACAAATAAATGATAGAAAATGCTCAAAAAAGGCATGATCAGCTATACAAAATTGAAAAGAACCTCACCTTGGCAACCAAGAATGACCCACCCATACCAAAGCACTTTAAACTTGACTAATTTTTCCACTATCATTAGTTTTCAAGTCATGATACCAACTTCCACCTAGCCCTAAAGGATGACTTGTAGAAGATGATAGATAAGAGAAAGCTAGTGTTCAATGTCTCTAACCCGATTAGGTTACAAAACCAATCCAGGAAAGTCTACATGGACTTGTTGAATGCTAACAATAGTTCATACACTGTAGCAACATTCAACATGAGCAACAACTCGAGACCTACATAGGAGCCATTTCTGATTTTTGTACCTCCTTGCAATGAAAAGGGATCTTCAAGTATGTCTAGTTTAAGGACCCTTTTTGTTGTAACAATACCATCACCAACACTTCCTATGAAATCCTTTGTGATTCAAGTCACCCCTCCCTCTAAAACCAAATCCACAACTACAACTGAATAATGTCCTCCTATGGTGAGTAATATAATGAATTCTTCATAGCCCAATCATAAGAAATCACCAACTAAACAATGTAATAAATCTTCACCAGAGCCTAAAATCAAGGAAAATAAGTAGTCCAAGGTATGAAAGAAAGTAGACCTACGAAACCCTACCCTTATCTCATCCATCCCCATGAGCTTTAATGCTCAGGCTACTTCAACCAATCAACTAAGGAAGGATCCCAAGGCAAAAGAGAATTAGAAAGACATCAAACTACAACTACTAAGACACATCTTGGGGCACATGGAGGAAGTCAAAGTTAATAATAACAAAAAGTTAATAGTTAATAACAAAGAATTACTCAATGTTATGGAATAGGTTAAGCACTCTTTGAAATAGAAGCATACTTTTTTAGCCTCTAAGACTTGGTAATGATTTCTATTGCTAATTATGAGGCCATAGTAAAAATATTGACTTCAATTACCATAAGCAAGAACATCCTTGGTAGTGAAGGCTTGAAACTTCATTTTCAATTACTTGTTTTATCCTTGGAATAACTAGTTTACAACCTTGATGCCCATGTGCTACCCAAGGAAGCTAATGGAACACAAATTTCAACCTTGAGACATCCCAATTCAAAATTCCCCATGCATTTATGTTGGAACTATGTTGGTCAATGTAGCCCTAACATAGTCTCTAGTCCTTAATAGTATTTTAGGCTTCCAGTGAGTTAAACTGATGCCAAAGTTAATCAATCATCACTTCCAATCCACTGCACTATCAATTTAGATCATTAGAATCCAAAAACTAGCCATGAAGAATCTTGAAATTCATATTTTACCAAGAGCTATGTTGGGGCTAGCTAGAACCACACTAGCTAGTGTATTTTCAACAAGGTGCTAGTGTAGCTTCAAAAAGGAATCTCGTTTTTGCCTTTAAACAACCTTAAAATGATTTTCCCAACTACCTAAAATTTTTCATAAACTATGTAGACTTCCACTGTACTCTACTAAGACCTAAAACTAGCAAAATGTGATCTTAATTAACCAATATTAACAATGTTTTACCACTTGTTATCCACCTTTACTGAACTAGCCTTGTTCCATTCTATTTTGGTTTGATTTGACCATGGTATACACTATTTACCTTTATTGTCATATCATTTGATGTCATTAGGCTTCATTTTCATTGTTTTCCTATCATTTGGCCTTGTTACACCACATGTTTCTATCATTTGGCACCATTTCATCTTTATTTGACTTGATTTAACAATAGTTCATGTCATTAGACATCAGCATGGCCTTGTTCAACCTTTCTTGAGGTCATTTGATGGGGATTCAACCCTTATGTGACCCTAATTTGGCCTCATTCCATGTCATTTTTTCTTTATTTCACCTTGTTTACCTTATCTCCTCTCATATGTGCTTTCTTAATCATGTTTTGACCTTGTTTAACTTCATTAGATGAAGTCCAAACATCATTTGGCCCCATTTGACCATCATTTGTATTTCATTTGATCTTGTGTTACATCATTTAGCATTTTTTCCATCTTATTTGTGTTAACATACCTTTCAAAGCTTTGGTTTTCCTAGCTTTGACCTTGTTTGACCACTAATGTAATGTGCTTTGACACATCTATGTATTATCATTAGAGTACATTATTTTGACATCATTTTCTTATTTTATCATACAAATACTACTTAATGTTCTTATGGTTTATGTGTAGCATTGGAGTATGAATATTTGAATGTATTTTAGTTTATCTATGAGCCTAAGTGGACCTCATGGTAATGTTGAATGATTCATTAACCTCAATTACTTACATCTTGAGCCTTAGAGCCTAGTCAACCACATATCCTCTATTGAAAAGCCTCTTAATTGTCTTGAATACCTAGTCAAAACCATTCACCTTGTGGCCAATGACATTACTAAAGACTCTCTGGTTAAGGTTCTTATCATGACACACAGTATTGATGAGAAAACACTAAAGTTAAGTTCCCCACTATAACCTCAGTAAGCTCAAGGCATCACTAAGGTCCTTTAACACAATATTAAGACCTTTTCCTAGTTATATGAAGATATGTTAGGTCTTGACTCATGCCTAGTTAACATAACATCATACTCAATCCTTTTATTAAACTAGGTAAGCAAAAGGTTTACAAGATTAGACCAAATTTAGTTTGGTAATTTGTGATAAGATCATGAAATTTTATCAAGCTGGTTTCATTCAAGTTGTTAATTATGCCAATTGAATGTTCAACATAGTGGTAGTTACTAAGAAAAAAAAGAGTGTACACATTTTCATTGATTCTTGGGACCTAAATAAGGCAACTATTAGAGATGATTTTCCTTTTCCTAGTATTGACCAACTCATCAATACTACAACTGGACATGTCTTTTTTATCCTTCATGGATGGGTTCTTAGGATATAACTAAGTTAGTATTAACCTAAAGCATCAACTTTGTATGACCTTGATGAACCCTTAGGGAATTGTTTGTTACACTATGATGTCCTTTGGTCTAAAGAATGTAGGTGCAACCTATCAATGAGACATGACATATATCTTTAGTGATTACATGTTATGACTACTTAATGACTATGTGGGCAATATAGCCATTAAATATAAAATGACCAATGACCATGCACATGGACTTGAATTAGTGCTTCAATTATGCCACAAATATGAACTTAGGGTCAATCCTAAGAGGTATGTATTTAGTTTCAAAATTGCTAAGATGCTTGGCTTTGTATTGTTTGATGTAGGAATACTTGTTGATTTTGATAAGGTTAAGGCCATATCCAACTTGGAAGCACCAACAAACCTTGAAAAGATTCAAGGACTACAAGGTATTTTAAAATTTATTTATAGGTTCATCTAAAGACTTATGGATAAGTTACAATCCATGCAACAGTTTCTTAAGAAAGGAGTTCAGTATGAGTGCGCAACTTAATGCCAAAAAGCATTCAAAAACCTTAAGCAAGAGTTGGCACAACTACCATGATCTATTCACCACAAAAGGATAAATATTTTGACATCTACATTACTATCTATGATACATCCATTTCCTCTTTACTCTATCAAAAATAAGATGATGGGGCAAAGCTACAAGTATGCTACCTAAGTCATACATTAATTGCCTATGAAGCTTGATATACACCAAAGTTGAGAAGAATTGTGTAGCCTTAGTATTCTCATTCAATAACTGGGGATGCTACCTCTTTAGAAGCTAATTCAATGTCATATGTAAGGATAATGTGCTTAGAGCGATAATGATCAATATTTATGAAAGTAGTCAGTAGCTTGTTGGAAAGCCATAAGAGTTGAGTTTCACCTACACTACATCTCCCAAGCCTCAATGAAAGGTTGAGCTATATCAGCATAACTCAAAAATTTTCTAGTTAAATATCATGTAATCATTGACCTTGAATTTCTTGATGAGCATGTTAACATTTTCAATGAGGTACCTAAGCGCTATGAGGCTATCATACAGTTTGATAGACCTTTAACTATTCATGGGGCTAGTTCTACTATCATCTTAACTTCACCCTCAAGTGTAGTCTAACCTTTCACTTATTATTTTCAATTTCCATGCATCAATAATGTAGATTGGTTAGGATAATGATGACACCTTGTAACCAAGGAATCAAATTCTTGATGATCAAAGATGATTCACAACTTGTGGTTAACCAAGTAATGCAGGTTTATGCATGCAAAGCCAAACATTTGTAACCTTACTATGACCTAGCTAAGAAACTAATGAAACAATTTATAGATGTTGGTATCCAACATATAACTCAAATCTAGAATACCTTAGCTAATGCTATTGCAATCTTAATGCTAACTGTGATGCTAGATGTGTGTACAAAATTACCTTTCATAACCATGAACTATGCTATTCCCATCAAGTATGAAATTAAAGGCATATCCATAGCCACTATTAATACTACTCCTAAAAAGTAGTTGTATGATAATATTAAGTTTTACCTAATGCATGATGAATCTTAATAGAACATTAATGCTTCTTAAAAGGATCAAAAATAGTATGTGATTATAGGTGATAAAAAACTATGTCAACAGTCTTATGATGGCATATTGTTAGTGTACTTAGGAAAAATTGAAGCTCACATAGTCCTTGAGCAAGTTCATAAAGGTGTATGTGGAGGACATATGGGACCTAGAGCCATGGCCATGAAGATTAGATGACTAGGTTATTATTAGCCCTATATGGAAAGTGATTACCTATAGAAATTTAAAATTTGTAATACCTTTCAATGGCATAGCAATTTGATACACATGCCACCAACTAGGTTATATACTACTGAGATAACTTGATAATTTCAATGGTGGGTACTTGACATTATTGGACCTATAATGCCTACATCTTTTCTAGGACATAGATTTATCATCATTGCAACTAAGTATTTTGCAAAGTTGGTTGAAGCTATTCCTATAAGAAAGATAATGTTTGAACAAGTCTATAGATTCATATTGGATACCATATTAGCCTATTTTGGCATACCTTTGACCATAGTCACAAATAATGGCCATAGTCTAGTAGCCAAGAAACATAAGCCTTTTGTCAATATCTAGGAATTAAACATTCCTTTTCATTGTCATACTATCCTAAAGCTAATGGACAAGCTAAAGCTAGTAAAAAGATCAACATAAACTTGCTTAAAAAGATGCTAAAAAATATCATATGCAAGTGGCATGAGTGATTTGTTCATGCACTTTGGGCCTATCAAACTACCTTTTGAACTATAATTTTTGTCATCCCATATAACTTGGTTTATATATCTAAAGTTGTTTTGCCTCTTGAATTGTAGGTTCCATCACTAAGAGTGACTCTCATTGGTACATCAATGATAAGCAAAACAAGGAGCTACATACCATCAATTTGAATTTTATTGAAGAGTAACAAATACAAATACTTACTCACATTTAACAATACCAAGAAAGGTAGAACCAACAACATTAGCATGACTTGAACAAGTGAAAGATCAAGAAATAAGACCTAGTTATCAAGGCTGTCTGCGAGCATGCAGATAAGTTCTCAGCTAATTGGAAGGGGCCTTTCTTTACACCAAAGCCTATGGAAATGGAGCCTTCAGAGTAGCAAACATAAATGGAGATTAATTGGCTAACCCCTTCAACCATTCATATCTCAAGCCTTATTACATCTAATGTGATATTTTTTATAAGTGAATCAATAGTTGACAACAAAGACCTTTAGAACCAATAGCAACTAAGCTTGCATGATGTATCTCTTTCTCTTTCTCTCTCTTTTTTTGGTATAATGAATGAACTTAAAAACTTTGTAAATCTAATTCACATCACATAGATCTCTCTATGTTGTAATGATAGTAACCTATGGTGGCCTATTTTACTAGTTATCTTATGTAGCCCTATGCAATGTATTATAATGAGACTTTTTCTTTGTCTTATTTTCTTGCTCTCTTTGAGTTGTGCTTGTAAGATGAAGCCTAGAAGTCATCACAAAGGTGCAAATCATTACAACATAAAATTACCATGTGACCTTGATGCATGAGATTTGGTTAACTTATTATATTGTACCATGAGTGGTTGTTATACATCACTTTCATTATCCATTTCAAGCCATAGTCCCATAGCCTAATTATAACCTCCTTTACCCTAAACAACAATGATGACCTATGCTTAGCATTAATGCATTATGGTGATGTGACATTTCATTCATTATGGTCTACCATCAAGTTAATTAGATGTAACAAATCTCATTCAATGAGAAAACCAAATTAAACTTGGCCTTGGTAATGAATCCTAATGAAGGTTTCACCCTGCAAGAAAAAAAAGGAAGAAAAAAAGAAAATGAAAAGGAAAAATTTGCCAAGAATTTGAGAGGCCAATAAAGCCAAAGAGATAGATCAACAACTTCAAACATACAAAAGGAGAAGCCTAATGGCCAAAGAAGCATTGGAATGGAATATTGATTACTTAAAAACACTACCAAGTAACCAACAACTCAAAGTATGAAATGAGAAGACTACAGTGATTGGTCCAAATGTCATTGCCATAACCATAATCATGATGTCAATATTTAAAAATTATTGTTAAACCTTGTAATCATTCCTTAGAAACCAAATATAATCTTTAGCCTATATCATCTCATCATCACAAGCACTCTTTAGTATGGTTCGATAGCTACAGAATCAAGCATAGAGAGGAAATATTTGTGATGGAGCTATAGTGGTGTTTGGTATTTGTCGATTTCTGCCAAGTTAATCTTTCAAACATCAACAAAGAGGGGACACTTGAATACCGTCAAGAAAATTCATGTTGCAACTTTTTGACATTATGTCCTTCACCATTAAACTTGAGGTTGGAATTTTATTGTAAAATATAGGTTTGTAGCCCATGAACTACAATGTCACATACCTTAACCTTTTGGGGCTGAAAAATACCTCATAATTTGTTATAGCCTTACATCCCAAGTGGTAAAAGTTATGTCACATCTATATTTGGACTTAAGATGGCTTAAAATGCCTTCAAAACTGCCATATTTGGTGTTTTCATGATTTTTATGTTGATCATAGCTAAAAATATGCTAGAACCACCTACACCTAGCATTGGAATTGTTTGGTTTTCATTTTTCTAGAACGGTCAGCATGGTTCTAGGAAGGATACCACCTACAGCTAGTGTTGGATTTTTTGGAGATCTATTTTTCTTGATAGGCCAATAAGGATGCCACAATTCTAGTGTGGTTCCATAAGGACAACATAGTTCCAACAATTCTAGCAAGGATACAACAATTCCAGCATGGTTTCATAAGGATAATGTAATTTCAACAAGGCTATCATAGTTGAGTTAAGCCAACATAGTTTCCAAAGTTTTTTTACTATTTATGGTATCTAGCATAGTTTTGATGGCCCAAGTACATCAAGATTAGCTAGAAATGGAAAACTATGCAAGAAATGATGGCATGGAACACCTACAAATTATATCAATCTCTTACTAATCATGGCATAAATTTGTAGCTCCAAGCCAACAACTGTATGGCTTATATATAAAAATTTTGAACACATTGAATAGGTTCTTTAGCTTTACAACTTTTGCAACCTTAAGCACTCAAACTTTCTAGCATTTTAAGATCTTTTGAGGAAAACTGAAAATCATCTAAGCATTAGAGACCCTCATCATAGTTTCTAGCATCAAGAGATCAAACATAGTTTCCACCATTGTTACCCCCAACACATTATGTCCAACTTGAGAACTAGCAAGGAGTTTTGGTGATTGAAGTTTGAAAGTAGATGGATTGTGATGTTGACTTTAGAAAAAAACTTGCCAAATTTAATAGTCTTCAAGCTTTATCTAAGCAACTCTGTTTGCATTTGGTAAGACAATTTGTATAGTTTTAAAATTTATATATTAAATATTCTATTATTTCAATAAAGTATAGTTTATTTGTTCTACAAGTTCATTTCATGATTAATTTTTGTTCTTTCTTTTAAATCAAATCTACATTTTTATTTATATTACTTACACTTGGTAACACTCCCAAAGTCCCTAGATGGTCAACAAGATTGTTGAGGATACCTAGGATTCTCTTTCTTAGAATTCCTTAGGATCCAATGTTAAACTATTTCACCTAGAATTTTCAGTTTTCTAGAAACTAGATTTTTTAGATATTACACCTACGTCTTCTCTTGTTCTAGGAAAAATTCTATCCTAGCCTTACCTCCCTCATCATCCAGCTTAATGGAATGATCAGAATCAAGAAAAAATAATGGTATATTAAGAGCCTACTCATACTTTGCCATGATTTTGAGCACATTAGAGGTCAAGTTGTAGCCAAGCTTCCATTTTCCATAGGCTAGCTTATAATTTATGAGGCTAAGTCCATTGGAAAAGGATTGATTTCTTTGAGATCCAATAGCTTCTAAATTTTGGAGATAATTGAAGCAAATAATCAAGCCTTAGTAATAACTACAAAAATTTTATTACTTCACAAGGCTATCACCAATGTGTCAACTTATGTCTAAAAATAGGTTTGCACTTGAAATAAAATATGAAAGAATCCAATTTCAAAGGAAATGATAAGATCACAAAGTTTTGACATGACATGTCAAAAAATGTTATCAATAAAAGCTGTTTAGAAAACAATATAGAAGTCATGGAGAAACAATGGTGTGGCATCTATGTGTTGATGTGACATAAATAGCACTTAGCAAAAAAGGAAAAAGAATAGAAAATTATAAGAAAATATGTTAACTGTAAAAAATTTGGAATAGAGAACAATCCTAAAAAGCATTCAATTCTATAGCGGTTCTTCCTCTAGGATGAACGATTTTGTGGTAGGAATAGTCATAACGAATGGAAACCAACACAACCTAGTATAAAAAATTAAGCTAGAAAATTCATGATCATCAAATGCTTTATAAAAACTAACTTTCTAGATAATATCCCTTAAATTGAAAGGAAACTTGAGAATCAAAGGATTGATCCAAAAATCCAAGCTAGACATTTTACCAACCTTAGTAGGTATTAAGCAAAAGGATCATGTTTATGAAACAACAACTAGAACATGCATAAACATAGGAAAAGCACAATGTAATGCAGATGTACGATTAGCATCAAGGAAATGCACAAAAATAGTGTGAAGAAAATCTAGGTAAAACTAGAGATAAATGATCTATAAATATAAAATTTCATATTACACCAAAGAAAAATGGATCCTACAAAAAATATATTTTGAGATATGTACCAAAGATCAAAGGTGGCTAATGAGAAGCTATGTTACCTCATTCTTACTCTAATGAGTGCACTAATGCAAATCTAATAGAAATAGCAGCAAATTTAGTAGATGATAATTACAAAGAATAAATTAGATCAATGTGTTGACTTGATTCTTAGAAAATATTCATTTATCAAGAGGATAGTATAAAGGAGATACAATATATTAGCAAGGAAAAGTGGAAAAGTAGAAAGAGTGCTGAAATTACTTAACCAATCTCTTGGAAGAAAAGTGCTCATTAACATAATATGAGAACCAAATTCAAAAAGCCAACTAGATGATTATAGATGTCAACCCCTCTATATTTACAGTTTTCTTCATATATATATTTTGGAAATGCCTTATAAACTATGTAGGAATGACGTAGTGAGGTCCATAGAATCCTTCAAAAACTTCTAGAAGGTTCTAGATAGAAGAACTAATGTAGAGAGTAAAGTTTGACGCTAGACATTGAAAGCTTAACATGAGACATTAAAAGCTAGAGACAAAAGCTGATATAATATGTAGAAAGTAATTTTGGTGCCAAACATTGAATATTTGACACAAGACATCAAAATTAATTTGAGACAATATGTCTAAAGCTAAATATGAAATTGACACTGAAGATGAGGTTGAACGTTGAAACTGGGATTAGTGGGAAATGATACCATAGATGATGTGAGATTTCAAAACTATGAGAGGGACTAAAATGATGTGAAAAATGACATAGGACATCATTTCTAGTGAATTGAGGATATGATGCTAGAAATAATGGTAGAAATTATGTGAGATGTTAAAACTAGACTACTAAAGATGGATTTAAGTTCTAGAAGTTCATAGAATATACCAAAATCTCTAACTTAAGCTAAAAATACAAATTATGTTGATCTAAAAATTAAATAATGAAAATTCTTCAAGTGTTGGAGGTGATGTTGATGCAGTATTAGTGTCATCATTCAATCATCCTACCTATGTTACCTAAGATAAAGCTACTTATTAGCCATAGCATTGGCCCTACAAAATCTCAAATGGATTATCTATAATATTCTTATCATCATAGACATCATGTTTTTGCATTTTTTAAATTTCACCCCAAGACCTTAAAATACATAATTTTTGTAACTCTAGGTGAGATTGATGTTGATGCAAACATCAATGTTAGTGTCACCTATAGAAAGTCTCTCAAACAACACCATCTTTGATGATATTTTGGGATTTTACAAGTCTCTTTTAATGGTTTCTAATCATTCTCAAAAGTATGGGCTTCATTTTAATCACTTTTGATAGTATTTAGAGGACCCAAATTGAGGTTTTTTAGCAAAGTGATGCAAAGTAATGTTGAAGCTAGTGTCAACATCACCTATAGAAATATCCTCTAAAACATCATCTATGGTAGTATTTTTGGATTTTATATGTCTTTGATGATGGATCCTAACCATTTTTGAAAGGATGATCATTATTTTTTGTACTTTTGATACCATTTGAATGCCCAAACTAAGGTGTTTTTAGATAGGTGATGCTAAGTAACGTTAAAGCTTATGTTAGCATTATCATCAGTGTTACCTATAAAAATATCCTTGAAAACACAATTTATGCCAAAATTTTATAATTATAAAGGTCCTTGGGGATGTATCCTAACCATTCCCAAAAGGATTGGCTTTAGGTTTAGCACTTTTAGCATGATTTGGGAGTGCAAATTAAGGTGTTTTTACCTAAGTAATGCTAAGTGATGATAAAGATAGTGTCAACTTCATCTATAGAAACATCCTGAAAAATACCATTTTCAATAGAATATTCAAATTTTGTAGGCTTCTAGTGATGGACTCTAACCATCCACAAAATAATGGAAATTAGTTTAACCACTTTCAGCAACATTTAGGGGCCTAATGTAAGGTATTTTTTGACTAAGTGATGCTAAGTAATATTGAAGCTAGTATTAGTATCACCCTTACAAACACCTCTAAAACACCATTTTTAATATATATCAAGATTCTAAAAGCTCCTAATGATGGCTCCTAGTCATTTTCAAAATAACAAACATCAATTTGGGTAGTTTCAACAAGCTTTAAAAGATTTGAGATGGAAAATTTTTTTAAGTATCTTCCAAGTGATGTCGGAAATTATTTATAAGTGTCATTGAGGGATGCTAGAAAATTTTTTTAATTATGGAAGAATATGACATTGATTCTAGAATTAGTGTTAGCATTAGTAGCTAGGTTAGCAATAGATTTAAAATTTTTTAGCTTAGGGTTAGCACCAGAGTTAGAATTTTTCAACTTAGCATCAACACTAGAATTAGAATTTTTTAGCTTAGCATCAACACCAATGCTAAAAGTTTTTAGCTCAACATTAATATTTTAGTTATATTCTTTTAGTATCCTAATTTTCCTCCAATTTCATCATCAAAATGCTTCTCACCTCTAAAAACCAACATTTTGAATTTGTTCTTGACTTCTCACTCTCTCTAGCTACTAATTAACATTGTTTCCAAGGTACCAAATGTTAATGTTGTTTCATTTGGAGGTAGTATTATGGTTTAGGACTAAGAATTTTTCTAATTAGGATATGTTTCATTGATGCCAACATTAGTATCATCCTACCTACATCAACATCATGCTAGGTCACCAAGTTCAATAATTTAGGTCATTTCTTAGGTCCACAAGCTCCTTGACATCTTTATAGCATAAATTGGCATCACTTTGAGCATTATAAATGGTATTGAATGCTTGGAATATAATTTGAAAAATGCTAGAAAAAATTTACATCCTTGGTAACATCAATACCTAAAACATAAAAATATTTCTAAATAGTGGGGAAAGATGATATTAACACTACTATAAACAAAAGAGTTAGAATTATTTAGCTCAATAGTAGCATCATAGTTATAGTTTTTTCTATGTTAGCATTACCTCCTATGTAATTGTCATAAACCAATCTTCCAATTCAAAGAATCCAAGAATAAACTTCAAGTGAATTTCACTAGTAAAGATCCCACCAACAATAATTAATGGAATTGTATCATATGAAATGTAGTACCATCTAATCATAAGCTTTGAAGGTGATGTTGAGTGGATTTCCAAGAATATTTTCATATGTTGTTCTATTCAATAAACATAAAAGATATTGTAATTCATATTATATAATGAAAACCAATTTTCTCTCAGTAAAGAAATGAGAAAATATTTATAAATTTTATATATTTTATGAATATAAGAATAAAGTAATAAATAATGCACATGCATTGAAATTCCTCATAGGATCGATGTATTACTCACAAATACAAATACATGTCATAATACATTATGGGATATGTACAACACCATATATAGAAAGTAATAAATAGCTTCTAATCATAACCTTGATGGTTTAACACCATGCCATATACCTATGACCTTCTTCGGTAAGGATGAATCATTGCAACTCAATACAATAGAAGTGAAATGGAAATGAAATGAATAATTTTTTTGTTGTTTTTATGTTTTAAGGAATCCATGTTATAAAAAAAAGGAAAAACCATGAGATTTATTTATGACATAAAAATTAGACTTTTTACCAACCAAATGGTTCTATACTACATCAATAGGGTAATACTTTAATAAAGTCTAGCTATACTTGTGAAAGAGATGATTCAAAATATACATACAAAATACAAATAAAATCAATGTACCCAAGGAAGGTGGATCTCTTCACATAAACTAGATGAAAAAAGATCAAAAGAGTTACTATGTTATCAATGATATGTATGAAAGATCATGTTGAGTATTTATAGTTTTTGAAATATAATAGTGGAGGTTCATCAATTCTTTGGCATGAACAAAGTTCTATCTATGTAACCCTAAATAATCAAAGTATACATTTGGTAATTAACCCTAAACCTAGGCAAGCATGAGGGTTTGTCAATGTCCCTATGTTGATGCAAGGATTTCAACAAATCCCCCTACTAGCACATCAAGCGTTAGATCTAGATAAGACATGGGACCCAAGGGAACATGTTACAAGAATCTTAAATACTTGAACAATGTCAAAAATTTCCTAAGGAGATTGAACATGCATACAGCTCAAAAGAATAATACCAAAGGTAAGGGTGCATGCTTGAGAGACATAAACCTTAACCAAACATTCTAGGACTACAAACATAAAACATATGAAATACTTCTTAAGTACAACATTTATAATAAACTTACAAAATGCCACTTGATAACCCATTATTTTCACACGACTATTTAAAGCTACTCCCAAAGCTTTAACATGCCAAAACATAAAAATAGGGACTAGGCATATGATAAGATCCATGGACAGGAATTATAACTATAGAAAATAGAGAATAACTATGTTACAACATATGTTACCTTATTGAGAAGTATTAGGGGATGGTGACTAAGGATACAATCCCCTGAACATATCTTCATGGTATGAGAAGAAGTTAGAAGTGCTAGGTATAGACACATGGAATCTCTACAATTGTGCCTTAAGGTCCTTCATCCTAACTTAAGGATGTAGATTTTACTCATGCATCATTCCTTGTACTTGTAGAAATTCTTATATATGTTTCTCTAGATTTTTTTTGAAATATTTGTGACTTCTCTTTACATATGAGATCTCACACTAAGCAATCTATAAATTGACTATTACTTAATGAAGTTTCTCTTTTAGCTTACTATGTAGTTTACCTATTGATGTTTGGATCACATAGAAATATTTCCTTTACTTTACCTACAAATCTTCTTCTAACTTCTTGAATCTTCTCTCAAGAACTATAATTACTGCATCATGGAAGAGGATGTATCCATTTTTTAGGAGGTTCAGCTTCTCCTACAATGTTAGCTCACTTATGAAAAATTGACAAAGTTTGGTATGTAAGGTGTAAAATTTCTCCTTCATCTCACTCCTTTCTCTACTTACATGTTCATTCATTAGAGCCACAAGTATATTTAATCTACACATCTTGATATTCAAACTTATTTGATCAATCATATGAATCTTCCTAAGGCCATCCAACTTCTTAATTATCCTTTTTGCCAGATCTTTCTACAATTTCTAGTATTCTCTCTCTATATGAAGGTACTTGCTCTAAAATTGGACCATGATTTGACTCTCATACTCAAGCATTCATACCTACTGAAAAAGGAAAGTGCAAGTTTTTCCTTTTCTTAGCTTATTTTCTCTTATTCTTTCTATTGATTCTTTAACATTTTCATTTGTCTCCTCAATTCATTGAAACACCATAAAATTTTAGGACCTCCATGTTTCGGTGAGGTGTGGGAATTTAGGCAAGGGCTTCAACAAGTGTAGCCTCATGATCATTGGGCAATAAAGTATAGATATCGAAGATAGACTATGAATTTCGGAAAGTTTTCTACTTCTAGGACTGGTAGGCTTGCCAGACTCACCAACCTACCCAAATGGACAATTCACTTAGTTGACAGTCTACTTAGAAACCATGCTAGGATTTGTCGAGAGTTTTTGGGATAAGAAAAATAGTTCGGAAAGTTTTCTAGTAGAGAATTTTGCTATGCTACACTACGCAGTGTAGCAAGCCTTCAAAAAATTAATCAAGCATCCGAATACAAGCTTTAGCAAGATGTTCACACAAGGCAAAGTCAGAATTCAGCCAACATACGATGCGACGCTATGCTACACTATATAGCATAGCATAGCAAGGGTGAAACACACAAAGATTCCTCTACCAAGATGTTTCAGCAGAAGGACTATATTTAATAGCATTATGGCTTTTGAAACTACCCTTTCTCAGTTAGCTCTTGAACCACAAGCAAAGTTTTCTCATGAAGCCCCACAATTTTAACAGAAATGAATGTTACATTGGCCACTACACTATGCTATGCTACATAGCGTAGCATAGTGTAGCAAAGATGAAAATCAATCAAGTGCTCCAAAGGTTAACCTGACATGTGTCAAGGCTTCCAACAAATTTTGTTGAATTAAGCACAATTTTCCTATCCAAACCAGTGGCTATGCTACATTAATGTCCTACGCTACATAGCGTAGCACAACGTAGTAAGTGGCTATGCTACTTCGATGTGCTAGATAGTGTAAGTGATGCAAAGTTAACAGATGCATCAGGACATCTTTAGATAGTTCTACAGCTTGTTAGCAATAACTATGCTCACCATGATTAGCGAATTTATTCCACTTTGTCATACCCCTTAGTCCATCCCCCAAAATTTTTCACTATGCTTGATCCTATTTATAAGAATAGGGAAGACATAGTCTTGGGGTGGAGACTTCATTTCTTCTTGCATTGTTAGCACACTGGGTTCCAGCATGCGTAGTTTCAACAATATGGTTACAGTGTACCAGAGTTTGTGATTGACATAGCACGTCCACATGGTATGGGCACAACAACATCTTGTGGGGTCTAGGACATGTGGCACCTAAGCCGCATTTCTCACCTACCCTTGGCCCTATAAATACCCTAGCGAACAATGCTCAAAGCGTTGGCTTCGTGAATTGGATTTTCTACTCAAAGAATTGACATTTTTACATTAAGGAGAGCAGTTGGCTTGTTGGCATTTTGCATTCCCTGGCTTATTTGGTTGGCATTTCTCATCCAAAGAGTTGGCACTTTTGCGCAGTTGGCTTTTAAGATCGCATTCAAGAGCATAGTTGGCACATTTTGAGCAGTCTAGTTACTCTTGAACTCTCTGTGTAGCTCCAACATTATATAACTTATTATACATTTTTTTAAAAATGCAAAGAATCAAACCCATGACCTTGGGGTGGTGCACTTTCTTATCCAAGTTTATTCTATTATCTCTTTATTGTTATCATTGTTTGGTATTATTTTCTTCATTCCTACATTTATTGATCATCAGTTTTACCTCACGTATTTTGCATTTAAAAAAATGTTCATGTAAGGTTAAGTTACACTGATTAAGTCCCTGTTTGATTGACCAGACCATTCAAGGTGCCCTACTTCCATTTTATCTAGCATGGCCCTCACATGAATCTTGGTTAAACTGTTCACCTAGCAACCACTAGGTGTTCCAGCCATCGACATTTTTAGTCTCTACAGTTTTTTGGTACTAGAAGGAGGGCCTTTGATGCTTTCTCATGTCCTATGGGTAGTCCTGCATGCTCTCTGTACCCTATCACTCATTACCATAAATGTAACATCCTTGTAGTTGTTTACGCACCGTGTGGTACAAGCTAGTTGCAATGATGGTTCCTTTGGAACCCTGCAGGATGAAAAGCCTTTGATTTCCTTTTGATCTCTATTTTTCTTACTCAAAAATCATTTTCAATATAAAAAATTAATTTCCTCAACCATTGTTGTTGCTACTTCAAACCTTAAGGTCCCTTTCTTGGTTCATGGCACCATAGGTGCCAAGCAACTACCTAGCTCAGTGCAAGGGCCACGCCGATCTCTCAAGATCCAAAATTGATCACTTGAGAGCTTGGCACAACATGCTAAACTTTACAATTTCCTCTATGCTAAGGTCTAGGTGAATCTACCCTTAGATGTCCAAGAACTCAAAGATAAACATCACTTCAAGTTCCTTTACCACAATGGAAGGGAATTTATCCCTACTTGGTGCTTTAATCCCCCTGATAGAAACGTATCAGTGGATCTTAGATTAGTTGGTATGGACAAGTAGGCCTAGGGAGTAGCACGACATGGCATGCCATTATTATAAGGAATTTTAGGATGGACAATAGGACCTAGATTCCCATTCTGAGGATGGAGGTCAAACTAACCCTGCAACTATCGCTCCTACCCTATGTTTCTGGTCAAACCCTCTCTTCATGACTGCTCCCTTTATGATTACTTCTACCCTATCACAAACCGTAGCTTTATCAGCCATGGGTAGCCATGCTATACCCTTGTCATATCAACATGCCTATCCCTCTATCTCGTTTCCAAGCATAATCCCACCACAATCTGTTCCCTAATCTATCCCTTCATCATACTAAGAACCAATCATAGCTACCCTACCTTACGTGCACATGGTACCTACGTTACAGTTACATACAGTCTCTACTTCCATTCCAACATCTACACCTATTCCACCATCAATAGTGAGCCCACCCCCAACCACGTGGTGGACACCATTCACTTCTCCCACTGCTTTGCAACCTTCCCAAATGTTGGACTATGCTCACCATCAAGTGTACCAGGTCCTACAAATGGGACAACCAAGAGTGGGACTATTTTTTGCCTCACTGATCACGCAAACAACCTATCCTATGGCACCACCAATGGCCATCACTCTAATAGCACCACCCAATGGGTGGTGGATAGCACAAGCAGCAACTTTCATAGGGGCCACCCCAATAGTGCCACCTATGAGCCATGTCACTACCCCTACCACGCCACCAATGGTGGCTATCCTTATAGCTCCACAATCATCTGCATCATCCCCAAGACTAGACCAAGCATTTCAGCTTATCCAAACCTCTACTGAAGAAAGTAAGCATTTGAAAGCTGCCAGTTTTGACATAGTACAAGTCATGGATTTCTACTATGATGATCCCATTAGCCCGGTTGTTCCCATGCTCACATTACCCCCCAAGATGCCACTCCCCCACTTTACAAAATACAACGGGGAAGGTGACCACAATGAGCATCTTGTGACATTTAGATCTAAGTCCCTTGTACTACAATAATGGTCGCATGCCATCATCTGCATCTTCTTTGTATCTAACAGGCAAAGCTTTGAACATGTACCACACACTCCTACGCTCTTCTATCTCAAACCTAGAAGAGATGCTGACTCAGTTCGCAACTCATTTGAAATATAACTTGAGACTAGAGGTTACGCTGGATCAATTAATGAGTGTTAAGAAAGATCTATTGGAATCAGTCCAAAAATTTATACAATGGTGGACTACTATCCTAAATGACATCTGTGAGTCTATCGTGGATGCCCATCTATTGGTAATCTTTAAGGGTGCAATAAATGAGTTTATTAAGTCTAAACTATACTACCTAGATCCATGAACTCTTAGTCAAGCTTTTTCCTAGAACAAGAGTATTCAAGATGCAGCTGAGGTAAGTAAAGATTCAGCCTATGTTGCATATAAAAACATGTATATCAAGAAGAACAGAGAGAAGGACAAGGCCACAATGACCACGATGGACACCATGGAAAATGAGGCCTAGCCCAAAAAAAACAATAACAAAAAAGTGACTATAGCACTAGCTAACCCTGCACCTAACCTAGGCCATGCCACTCAACCCACCATGTCGGAACCCAAAGCATCCACCTTGCCTAAGCCTAATTTCAAGCGTAAAGATCACTCTAAAAAGTAAAAAGTAAAACAAAAAAAAATAGAAGAAAATTGAAACAACAGTTGAACATGCAAATACGAACTCATGGTCTAGCATACCAGGTTTAAACGGTGATGGGAAAGGTAGGAGATCCACCAACACATCTTCAATAGTGATTGGCCTAAGGGATTTCCTATCCTCATCCAATGAACCAACCTCCTTACATTTCCTATAAAATTGGAAGTACCAGGTTGGATAGGTTTTTTACTCACCCCCGCATTGGCCTATCACAGTGGCATGCACATTCCTAATGGAGGAACACTTCCGCAGGGCCATTTATGCTAAAGCCAAGGCATCAGTATCACTGCAAAGCCCACTCTTGTCAATATAAATCTTGGTAACAAAAAAATGCGGGGGG
>MNCI01033165.1:446243-538623 GCA_015680685.1 Gnetum montanum
CACTATTAACATTGTTGCCTAGCGTAGCATGCATTGCATAACCTAACAGAATGCGTTTACAAAACTCACCCACCAGCAAAATAAATGATTCTTCATGGGTTTTGAAAATAGGTGCCCTCATCATGGGCAACAAACAGCGTGTTGTATAGGTGATAGCAATTATACTCAGGCATTTCCTAGATCCAACTCAGATGCCTCAATATTTTTTGGCACTAATTGGACCCTTATTCTTGGTCGCCCCTAATTTCCCCATTAGTAAAAAATTTCAGAATGCCTTGGTTAGCCCTAGGCAACAACGTTTCTATAATTGTAGCTACTGTCTTTGCTAACAGCTATGACAAAACGATCACACTAAATTGCTAGAGGAGGAATTGTAGGAAGTTCTGCATGCCTTCTTGAAACCAGACTGCCTGCCGCTCGCATGGGGTAGAGGAATGTTGGCAAGCTACATAATATAGATATTATAATAAGACTTGGAGTGACTTCTATTTTACATATGCTATAAGAATTGTGGATTATATGGTTTGTACATGTACAAAGAAGATTAGTTAATGAGCCTAAAAAAAGGTTGGTACATCATTATTTTAGAAAATCCATGGAAAGAAAGAATAAAGAAGACATGGAAAAAAAGCAATTGAAGATGATTTAAAGAAACTAAAAATAAACAAATATCTAGCACTTCATAGAGGAAATTAGTAGAAAGGAAAGTATGTAACTAACCTCATTTTGTTGTGATAAGGCTAGAATGATGATGAGTACAATTTTAACATCAAAATACTATCTTTCATAATATGGATTATTAAGGAATGTATAGCCCACATAGGAACATACAAAAAATTATAATTAGAATGTCTAAGTAATCAATATAATAAAGAAGCAAATCCTACATTACTTTTTTTAATAAATTAATAATGATAGCTTTCAAAAAACAAAAAACAAAAACTAGTACTTTCATGACATTGGAAATGTTACTACTATAATAGGATGTATACAAATGTTTAAGGTAGAAAAATTTGAAAATTTACAATATACTAATACTTGCAACCTGAAAATTTGCACTACAACAAACTTACATTATTATAGAAGTAAGAAATTTTGAAACTAAATGATCTAAAAAGAACTATGAACAATGAAACTATAAGAAATTCTTAAAGTGTACTTTTTTATTAATAATATAAGTAAAAATCCTATCTAAAAGAGTCTTAACATTCATAAATTTTGAAAAAACACCTATTCAATAAAGTTTTGTGTAAGCAAAAATTTTAGTTAGTGTGACAACTTATATCCTACTTTTATAGATATATCTAAGAAGGTCTCAATTTATGTAATTAAAATTTTTAATTTCAATAAATCTCTAAGTAGTTCAATCCAGGTAGATAATTGTATATGAAAAATAGGTTAAGAGTACCTAGGAAATGATGGCATCCATCACATTAGTGGCAATAATAAAATTTATAATTAGTATAGTCTTGGAAAATAGTTTATATCAACAATAGCAATGGTGGTAGGACCAAAATATGTAATTGGAAAATAGGGGTTATGTAGTGGCAATATGATGAGTCATGAATTGGCCACATCGATGTGGCCTCTTCAATTGGGCCACATTGACTAGGCCTTATCAATGCATTGTTTCATGCATTGATGTGGCCTTGTTGATGCATTTTTTGATGCATTAATGTTGCCCCATTGATGCAAAGGTTATTCTTGCTTATAAATATGGGCCAATCCACCTTGTTTTGGGAGATCTTGTCATCACTATAGCGAAGCTCTTATATTTTTTATATTCAAAAATTAGAATATTTTCCTAAGTGCCCATATTAGGAGTCATTGAGTTTATGGATCTTTATTCAAGCACTATTGAACCTAAGCATGACAGTGTGTGTGGCAATAAAGACAAGCTTCTTGATAAACCTTGCAACATTCTAGATATCTTAAATGTTTTATTCATGCATTTAATGTTTTAATTATTTATTAAATCTTCTTCAATAATTAAGCTAATTAAGTAATTAAGAGAGATAAGCTAAATAGCAATTAAGTAAACACATAAAATATGATCACTTCAAGCATGTGTATGTTGTTTAGTATTCCTAGCAATGCTTAACACTTGGTAACCTAGCAATGTTATATGTGTTCAGGATGTGTATGACAAGTGGGACCAAATACTTATGTTAGGAATAATTAAATAATAGTTAGCCAATTAGATTAAATTAGACATTAAATTACTTTATTCTCTCTCCTATTTGTTTCAAGCACCAAAACCATAAAATAGAAAATGATAAAAATCATGTGCCTGAATTACACTTAAACCATACCATTGAGGTTCAGAAGTGTAGTTGGAAAGATAATGAATGTTCTCAATTCCCAATTTGCTTCCTAGAGAACTAGTGCATTGGAAAACTATAGAGTCCACAAAATTAGACTGAATCATCTGTAAATGCTTTGTGATTCGTATGGTTGGGTGTAGGGGTAACTTTCATCACTTATCATTAATGTTGTTGCTAGGGATAGCTTAAATGTTTTATTCATGCATTTAATGTTTTTGGTTATTTATTCAATCTTATTTAGTAATTAAGATAATTAAGTAATTAAGAAAGATGAGCTAAATGGCAATTAAGTATACACATAGGTACAATTTGCTCAAACATGCGTATGAAAATTGGTAATCCCAATAGTGCTTAATGCTTGGTAATCCAACAACGTTACATGTGTTCAAGATGTGTACAATAAGTGGGATTGGATACTTATGTTAAGACTAATTAAATAATAGTTAGCCAGTTAGATTAAAGTAGATATTAAATTACTTTATTTTCTATCCTGTTTATTTCAAGCACGAAAACCATAAAATATAAAATGATAAAAATCATGTGCCTCAATTACACTTAAATCGTACCCTTGAGCTTCACAAGTGTAGTTGGGAAGGCAACACACATTCACAATGTCCAGTTTACTTCCTAGAGAACTAGTGTACTAGAAAACTATCAACTCCACAAATTTTGACTAGATCACATGTGAATGATTCATGATTTGTATGGTTGGACGTAGGGGTGCCTTTCATTACTCATTGTTGGTGTCATTTCTAGGGAATCTTTTTTTTTGAAACATGCACTATCTAGGTTTCATGAACATCATTAACATCATTGGATGAATCCTAAGTTGAACATCATTCTTACATGTAATATAATTACATAAGCACATTAATATTTTTTTCTGTTTTCAAAATTTATTATTCTCATAGGTGTGATGATGCTAAATCACCAATCCCTGAAGAATGCAAGGTGGTATATACTCATCCAAATGAGCAGGTGCCTAGTTTCACCTTCATCTTGCATCAAGATGAACAACTATGATGGTCCGATATGGAAAGCAACATTGTAATGCCTCTTGATCAATCTGTGCCCTTGATGCTACTTCAAACTCTTAAAAAAGTTACACATACAAGAAATTCAAGAGGAGCACATTGTGCATGATTACAACTACCAAGACTACCATCTAATTAAAAAAAAAACACTAAAGGGATTGACACTAGAAGAAGCACCATGATTCTGTGAAAGAAAAATGGTTCACCAATCCCTTTTTTATGCTTAAGTGAGACAAAACAATAAGGACACTCCCTCTAGGGGATCTCAACATGTAAACTCTCCATCCCTCATTACTGGTGATGAGAGCATTGCCCTAAATATACTATTCACTATCAATAATGCAAGTTCAAGTAAAGATGGCACTCAAGGCAAGGGCTTAGAGAAGTGTCAAGATGATAAGAAACCTAATGAACATGGCTGTAACAACTAAAGGGAAGTTGGTAGATATTATGGTGGTGGAAATTCTTCTTCCTCCTTTTTCCCTCTTCATCTACATCTTCTTCTTCCTCTTTTGGTTCTGAAAAATGTCATAGAACAAAAAACTTTGGTGGAGGTGAGTATTAGGACAATAATACTAATCATCAAGCCTGCAATGAATGAAGGGGTAACAACAAATATCATCTATAAATAATGATGATGATGAAAATTTACTAGTAACCCAAAGCATGTTAAATATCATAGAGGCTATAAAAATTTCAACCAAGCATTTAAGAGATAGTTAGATCAAGTGCTTAGACATGAATAATATCCCAAGATTTCAAGGGGGGATATAACTCTAGTCCACAAAACCATCTACAAGTATTTCATAATGACTATGCCTTACAACAGATAGAAAATGACTAGCAAAAATTAAAGCTGTTACCCAAGATACTTATCAAATAAGTAGAAAGTTGGTATCAATCCTTTAAACTAGAATCCATTTGTAGATGAAGTACCATGCTAAAACTATTTAATGACAAATACTAGACATACTCTAGAGTGGCTAATCTACGAAGGAAAATCTAAGACAAGAAATAGGGAACAAATAAAACCTTGGATGAAATGGTTCCTTGGGACCCACAGAAGACCACGGTGACATCTGGCATCAAACATGGCAAATTTGGAGCTCAAGATACTTGGTTTTCACTAAGTATGTAGTATGTAGCGTGCACGCCTCACATGTACACTCAGCATGTACGACTGACGTGTACACCCAGCATGTGACTCCAAAGACTGCATCGAAAAGGCACTTTAGAGTAAGATTTCATACAAGGAATCAACTCTCAGAGATAGGGCATCATTGTGGGCTCATGAAAATCTAGTTCTAAGCTTGAAATCATGCACTCCTGAGTTCACATACTGAACAGGAACACCATGCACGCCCAGCGTGTATACGCTGGTATGATTCACACTGTATATTTGTAAAATTTCATTCTTTCACACTCAGTCAGTGTGCCACATGTCACCTGATCCGAGAGTCCAGCATCCCATAGCCAATCATCCCCTCTCAGATCTGAGTCTAACATCTAAACTTGTATAAAAACCATGGTTTTTGACCAGAAGGGGGGTCAAAAAATTGAGAGGATTGGGGCAAAAATATGGGGAAAAATGCATTGATAAGATCAGAGAAATTGATCCCACATGCTAGACTTCCATCCTACACACTAAGCATACAGCCTTTACGCTGTGCTTGCAGTCAAATCCAGTGAACATTAACCCCACTGCATCCACCGGAGCCTTCCACCTGCCTTGTGTCAGAACCACAACTGCGTTACACCGATGCATTGTAATTTCCATTATGCAATGATATTGCCATAGTTCTTTTGCTAAGATTCATTATATTTTTTTGTTCATTCTTGTATGCTTATTGTTTATATTTCTGTGTGGTTACACTCGATTTTACATTTGTTATGTCGTTTACATTTAACCCAGCGTATTACGTATTGGTATACGTTTGGGGAAATCCTTGTCTGATTTACGTGCGAACCACCCAAGGTACTCTACCTTTGTTAGTTCCAACTCACCCTCAGGCAAAGGTAGGGTCTTCTGTGCTTGTCCGATGATCTCTTGGTCTCTGTTCCATTCCAGTCGATGATTGATGATTTTGGACTGTACAATCCTTACATTAGAAAAAGGGAGGTTTGATTCTATGACAGGGAGGATTCACCACTCAATGAGGTGGTGAACAAGAAAACCTTGTTTATCCAAATATTTTTTTTTTGATATTTTGGCAAAGGTTGATAAACTATGGGACTCTTTGGTTGAGAAATTAAAAACTACTATGGAGATTGCTAAAGAATCCAAAGAGCAAAATAGTGATCATGGTCCTAAGAAAAAGAAAGAAGCTGAACATACCTACTAAATAGGTAATGGCAAAGCTATTGTAGTAGAAAAATTTGTAGAGATAGACTTTGATGATGATGTTGGATATGACATTTGTCAATATGAACATCCTAAGGGATTTTTTTCTATGGTGTTACACTTACAACATTCTGTGGTGTATGCATTGAATCCTTAACTAGCAAGAATACAAACACCTAGATGATTGTCTTATCCTCAAGGCAATCAAAGGTAGTTCCACCACCAATAACAAGCTTAGTATCCAAGTGAAGTTCTTCCAAAATTGTATGAGAAATACTAGTAGTACAGTCATGGGGGATACCACCATTAAGACAACAATACCATTATAGGCAACTAGATCCATATAGGTACTATGTTCAAAAACCTATTTTATTTGCATGGATTTGCTAACCACACCTTATTTTAGCATCACTATTATTCTCTAGAGTACCATCAAACTCATTCACCATCTACTTGAGTGAAGCCCCCATATCCATACCACCCTCTACATTCAGCAACACACATCCGTCCACCCTCAACCCAGTTACCTTCTACTTTTTCTATATAGGGAGAAATTCCCCCATAGCCACAACAATGAAATGCATTGAGGGTTGTAAATTTACAACTGACCTTCTAGTTAAGTGATTCAAATAATAGATCCAAAAAATGACCACTTTTTTGACCCAATAGTTCTCCAAAATCCTCACAACCTAATGTAGATAGTCATCTTGTATCTCTAGCACCCTTAGCCTCTACACCAAATAAATTCGGTAGCCCTTCAAACCCAAGACGACCTCAAATATGCATTATGATATTAGCTAATGTTGTGTCTAATTGGATTAAGGCTAGAAACCTTTCCACAAAGAGATCTAACCTAGGAAGTCCTCTTATTTACTTATAGATCACTAGACATGAGCCATGTAAGGCTCTTCTTGATTATAGTTTAATGTCAATCTCATCTCCCATGACATGTATAAGGCCTGGAACCTTCCACCTCTCAAGAGGAGTAATATCCATTTGGAATTAGTATATGTGTCAATCACTATTCCTTTGGGCTTAGTGCAGTACATTATGACTATAGATTGTGGGTGGTTCTATCCTATCAATTTTCTAGTAATCAAGGTAGAAAACTACAAAGGTAACTTCCCCATCATTATTAGACATGCATGGTTAAGCACTATTGATGCACAAATGGGCATCATGGACATCTCCTTGGAAATCTCCAAGCAAAATAATTTTGGATGACTTAAGAAGAAGTGAGTTCCATGCATCATGTACATCGATAACATGTGTAATTACATGAAAAAAATCTAGTCCATTAAAAGTACATTCATTAAATCATACAATTAGTATGCACATAAAATCAATATCCAAAGGTACCTATATATAGTAACCACAAAATAGGAGGACATCCAGTGGTTGACAGTTAACTTTGATATTAGCACACTATCCATGAAACCTACTTAGAGCCTAACATGTTCTTATGTTAAGGGCATGGATGAACTTGAGCAAGTTCATCACCAACTCTTTTATCATGAAGTTGACGATACCCATTGGGAAAAGTTGGAAATCCTTGATAATTTCAAGCTAGAACCCCTAGTGTTAACATGTCTACTAGCTGACATGTAGTATGCATTTTTAGGAAATGGTAACCTAGTTATAATCAATGTAAATATTACTCCCAAGAAAAAGAAAAGTTATTAAAGGTGGTTAACAAATGGCCAATAGCCATTGCTTGGTCATATCTTGAATTGATTGAAATTGATCCAAGGATATGCTCACATCGTATCTACATCAACTCAACCATGAAGAGAAGAAGATAATTGTAGAGGTGGCTAAACCCAAAGTTGAAAAAAATTGTCAAAGAGGAAATAGAACAATTCTTTAAGGTGGGCTTCATCTATCCCATCATAGATAGTGAGTGGGTTAGCCCACTAGTAATTGTGCTAAAGAAAGGTGGTAAGTGATGGGTTTGCATCGATTTTAGGCTATTGAATATGGTAACATTTAAAGATCATTTTCCATTGCCATTTGTGAACCAAGTGTTAAACACCATATCTAGGCATTGTTATTATAGCTTCTTCGATGGTTATAGTGGCTATACCCAAATGCAGATTGTGTTAGAAGACTAAGCCAAAACAACATTCATGAGTCCTTGGGGGACTTTTGCATATTGGAAGATGTTGTTCGGTCTATGCAATGCCCCTATAACATTTCAATATCTAGTCCTTAGTATTTTTCAATAGCATATTGGTAGCATGCTAGAAGTCTTTATGAATGACTTCTTTACCTATGGGGATAAATTTGAGAAATCCCTGAATCACCTTGAGCAAGTATTGAATAAATGTATTTAAAAAAACCTTAGGCTCAATTGGTAGAAAATCCATTTAATGATCCAAGAGGGTAGAGCACTAAGGCATAGAATTACTCATGTAGGGATTGAGGTAGAGCCTAAAAGGATAAGGATCATCTAAGGAATCATAGGTCAACTAAAGATAATCAAAGAGGTTTGATCATTTCTTAGACACATTGGCTACTACCAGCTATTTCTAGAAAATTTCTCTAAGATCAAAAAATCATTGGTTGAGGTTATAAATGAAGATTCTTCATTCATATAGAGCAAGGATTGTGAAAATGCATTCCAATAGCTAAAGGAAAAACTTGTAGAAAATCCAGTTCTATGAGCACTAGTTTGGTCTAGACCATTTCATATAATGATTGATGCATCTAATTTTAACTTGAAATTTGTGCTTATGCAGTTGGATGATAAGAAACATCCATATTACATTCACTACACAAGCCAAAGCATTGTGGATGCATAGTTGAATTACACCACAATTGAGAAATAACTAATGGTAGTGGCTTCTACTCTCAAAACATTCAAGCACTATGTGCTTGGTTATAAAGTATTTGTGCACATAGATCACAGTGCCATCTACTTCCTAATGAATAAAATCATCATAAGTCTTCATATCATATGGTGGCTTATGATCTTGGAGGAATTTGATCGCACAATTGTAAATAGAAAAGGGACTAAGAATGTGATTATTGATCATCTTTCTTAGTTAAGATGAGATAACGAGGAGGAGGAGAGCCCACTCTTTCATCAATTTCCAAATGAACTTCTCTTTACAAGAGTGATAAATGATCAAGTCTCCATCAAATAAAAATTTTATGATGGCATTCTTACTTACCTTCACACTCAGAAAATGTCACAAGATCTAGACTTTAGAAAGAAACAACAGTTTTTTCATCATGGTAAGTACTTCATGGAGATCAATGTATACCTTTACAGGATGTGCACCAATGGCTTGGTTCGTTGGTGTGTCCCTAATGAGAACAAATCATGTGTTCCCTAGGATGCTCATGAGGGCCCTTACAAAGGTCACTATCTAGGAAGATGCATGGCCTTAAAATCCTAATGGTAGGATACTATTAGCCTATATTATTTAAGGATGCCCACTAGTTTGTTTGATCTTATGAATACTATCAATGAGATGGTGGGATGACCACTTGAATGTAGAGTTCTCAATAGTGAATTCAACCATTGGAGTCCTTTGACATATGGGGCATAGAATTCATGGGTTCCATCAAACCCATGTTTAATGGAAAGGCATACATCATCTTAGTAGTCGACTACTACACCAAATGGTTAGAAGTAGCAACCATCACTGACTGTATATCATCCACTACTACTCGATTTGTACAAAAACACATTGTAAATATGTTTGGTATGCCATGTGCACTAATTTCTATTAATGAATCCCATTTTACAAGTTCCACCTTTGAAAAGTTGATGCAACACTTTGGTGTTGAACATAAATTAACAACACTCTATCAACCCCAAGTCAACAGTCAAGTAGAAGTCACCAATAGAGAGATCACAAAGATCATAATAAAGACTATAAGAAAATATAAGAGAGACTAGGACATAAAGCTCAGCAATGCCCTCTAGGCCTACCACTCACTATGGAAACTCCCTATAGACTACTCTCCCTATGAGCTAATATACATCAAACTTCTAACACTTCTAGTTCAATCTAAGCTCTACAGTTTTAATAGCTTATGATTTTGACCTCAACCTAAGCCTAGAACAAAGATAAAGATTGATCAACCTAAATGTAATATATGAAAATCAATTAGTAGCCCTATCTTCAAATGAAGTGCACAAGGCATTGAACAAGAAATGTCATGACCTCAGAATATAGAAAGTAAAATTTTAACTTGGAGATAAGGTTCCTTACTAGAACCCCACACACGTACTTTAAAAAATAAAGTTCCAAAAATTGGGGGAGATATATTGTATAATTGATAAAATATTTTCTTCTATGGTCATGTTAATCTATGAACCAAGAGCCTAAACAAAAAGCAGTTGGTCAACATCCAAAAAGTGAAACCTTTCCTTGAGCCAAAGAAAACTAGTGTGACTAATACCTCATTATAGGAACAACCACACTCTATATTCCACATCTCTTCCTTCCAACTCAATCTTGGAGGATATTTCCATCCTTTCTAATCATGCACATGACTCCTCAATTTTTCACTTTCTTATTTTACATATTTTTGTTTTAAACTTTATTGATTTTTACCCCATTTTTTTCACTGTATTAATTTTCTCAATTTTTTTTACATCATTAGTATGTTTTATGTTTCTTGAATATTTTATACTTTCTTATATATTTTACTTTATTTTTCATTTGAATTTTTATTATTTTTGCTAATAAAAGTGCTTTATTACAATAGGACACAATGCCAATGTTGTTGTTTACTAATGGCAGTTTGTGCTTAATGTTTTGATTGCTAATGTTTGGTTTGTATTTTTGAATTCCAATGTTTTATGACTAAGACATGTTTTATTTTTCATGGAACACATAGTGAGTCCACATCATTCACCCATTCACAAACTCTATGATTTTCCTTGTTTTGTGAATATGCAGTCCCTTTTCATTAATGAAACTCTAAATGGACCTATGACCTTGGTAGTCTCTTAAGTTGAAAATGATTCAAAGGTTTGAAAAGGATGTGACTTCAAGGGGATTCAATACTCTTTGTTCCTTTGTACTTTCTTATTTGCTTATGTTTTTTAGTTTTTAAGAAGTCAATGATGATCAATAGGTGCATCGACTAGGCCTTATCAATGCAATGGAAAAAATCTATAAATACCACTGAAAACTTTGAAAATTTTATCATTTTCATCACAACATGAGAGGAGGTTTTGCCATTTTTCAAAGCCCAAAACCTTTTAGAGTCCATAACTTTCCAACCACTTGTCCTAATCACTATGTTCTTCAATCCTACAACTATTGATGGTAAGCTCTTAGTCATGGGGGTTGCAAATCTAAAATTTTCTAATGAAATTTTTTTTTGACAATTTCCCTCCCAAACAGTTAATGAATACAATGATATTAAACCATCAATATTTGAGTGTTTAAGCCTTTCAACAAACTTTGTCAAATCAACCATAATAATAACTTAACCAATTGTAATCTTCCTAACAATATAAGGTATCCCACTTGTTTCATGTAACACAATGATTGCGAACCCATGGTCATGTTGGGATTATAGATGACACCAAGACTAAAATGACTATAGGAGGGAAGAGCATCTCAACCAAGGGAGAAACAACCCAGAGCTAGAGGGGGCGAAAATGAACAAGACTAAGAACAAGTAAAAGAAACCCATCCAACAACACCTCTTTGGAAGGAGCCCAAAGTACAATCAAAGCAAGGAGAGGCACTATGGCCCATACCAAGACTTGAGGTCACACTAACACAAGAATGCCTCAATATAATTTGGCCCCATATGTCTAACGCTTAGTTCTCCAAGAATTGAACTTTAGGGAATTCTTAGAAAATACTCTAGTGGAGGTAAAGACATAGTTGCAAACCTCTCCAATATGAGCAATCATCACATCCAGTGTAGAGTGGTACATGGAAGAGATGTACCTCTTTTGGAACAATAGAAAAGTAGGTTCCAATATGAAAATTAAGGACATTTAGGTGTCTTACTCAGCTGAAGCCATAGCATAGGCTCTTTGGTTGTTTGATTTGGGACATAGTTGACAAAACTTTCTATCTAGGTTAATCTAGAGGAGAAAAAGAAGTGGACCTAGTGGTGTTATGAGATTGACTGGAAAGAGTTTGGCACACTCACACTGGTGAAGCACATATACTTCAAGATAGTAACCTACCACCTTAATCCAATGGTGAGGCCCAATAAAATAATTGCCTTCTCCACTTGAGAATGTGCCACTCTAAGTGAGAAATTTCTAGCAAACCTTTCATAATTAATCTATCTATAGATATAAAATCATTTTAAAGAGAATGAACATGGAAGGAAAACCCTACCCTTCTAATGCCTTATCAAAAAAAATTGCAAAAAGTTAAGGATAGTCCACTATTTCAAAAACATAATCTAACATTCTTTCATTGTCTCATGGTCTAAAATGAAGAAAGATAAGATGTCTTCCATGTCTAAAGAAGAGAAGTAGTAACTGTCACCTCCACTACCTACACAAGAAATGATGCTGGAAGCCTATGCTTCCTTTGAGCACTTGCATAGAATCTAAGAGCAGCTCCTACAATAGTAGGAGTAACAAGAAGGAATGAGTAGTGGGGCTCCATCTATGTACTTGAAACACCACAACATTTTGGGCTATCACTTTTTGAATACAAATTTATCTAGGTGTCATAATGATGACATTTTCTACAAATGTTTTGAAGTGTTGGGACTATGCTCTCTATTGTATTATAGTATAGTTAGCTTCAATGACCAATTTTTTTGCAATTTTGGCCACATGTTAGAATGATGATATAAGTTGTAGATTTTTCTAAGTGTTAAGACTATGCTCTTCATTTCTAGGACTACATTCTAGAGTGTAGTCAACATAGTCAACACACAATAGCTAGTTTTGCAAGATTTTTTCTAAGTGTCAGAATGATGACACAAGCTGTAAATTTTTCTAAGTGCTGAGAATACTCTCTCCACTACTAGGACTATGCCCTAGAGCATAGTTAGAATATTCAACATGGAAAAACTAATTTTAGCATTTTTTTTAACTATTGGTACTATGCTCTACAATATAGTCACCATAGTCAACACACAACAACTAGTTTTGCAAGATTATTTCTAAGTATCAAAATGATGACACAAGCTACAAATTTTTCTAAGTACTAAAACTATGCTCTCCACTGCTAGGACTACATTCTAGGGTAGATTTTGCATACTTAGCATGAAAACACCAATTTTGACATATTGTTTCTAATTATTAGGACTATGCTCTATAGTGTAGTCAAGCGCAGATAGTTTGGAACCTCATTTTTTGCAAGATTTTTCTAAGTACCAAGACTATACTCTCCACTACCAGGACTACATTGTAGAGCATAATCACCATAGTCAACAGCTAGTTTTTCAAGATATTTTCTAAGTGTTTGAACAAGGTGACAAGCTGCAAAATTTTTCTAAGTATTGAGACTATGATCTCCATTTCTAGGACTATGCTCTAGAGTGTAGTTAAAAGTGACAATTTTTTTTTATAAAAATTTTCTAATTGTTGGAACTACGCTCCTAACTATGCTCTAGAGCATAGTCAATGTCATTAACTTAGAAGCCAAATTTTGTAGAAATTTCTCTTTAAGTATTGTGACTATGCTCATCCCTAGTTAGGAGTGTAGTCAACCTCCCTTGGAGAATAGTCAGCACTTAGCGACATTTTGCCAAATTTTTCCAAATTGTTTCTAAGTCTAGAACTATGCTCTCACCCAATCTAGAGTGTAGTCAAGCATAGATGGAAAGAATAGCCTCCAAAGGCTTCCACAACATAGCATTAGCATTTTCCTTAGCTCCAACACATCTCCAATAGTAAAATTTATATTTTTTTCATTCCTTTTTGTCTCCATTTTTGTATCTATGCTCAACACCAATTCCCACAATGGATAGCATAGTCTGGAAGTGTAGTCTTCAAAAGTTGCATTTTTTGTCATTTTTCAGGTACATTGTGGTCTTCTTGGCACTTGCACATGTAGTTGGTAAGCGTAGTCATAGTCTCACAACCTTATAGACTCTGTTAGAGCATGATAAATCCTAACACCATTTGCTTCAGTGGAGAGCATAATTGGGTGAGAGCATAGTTAGGGTACAATGTAGTTCCAACTATCTTGCAGTGTAGTCTCAACTACCATACTACCACGTGACACTTGATTTGCATTTTGGGCTAATCCTAGCTTGATAAATACCCCTATGCCCCCAACATTTTGGTAGTTGGAATTTTGACATTTTAGCAAACTCTTAGGCATTTGGCATCTTGGCATTTTAGGAAAACAAGACCAAAAGGCACTAGTACAAAGGTAGAGCTATATTCCATAGCCCACTACAGCTTCACCATAGCCTATAGGATACCATAGCCCCTAGTACACCATGGCAGCCAACCCAATAGAAACAGACACAATGAAAAGTAGCAAACTTCATGGCTAGACACACTTGAGACTATGACTACATTCACCATTATGCCTATTATACACCATGTACCTTCTAAACCCCTTTTGGAGTTAAGTATGCTCAACCCCATTTGGGGTAGTGTTCTATTTCTCTCTCCTACATTTTTCAAATTTTCTTTTCATTTTTTGCATCTTTAATATGTGATCACATTAAAACTATGCTTAGACAATAGTCTCTATGTGCTACCATCCCATTTCTACATCAAAACCTTTGACTACACTTGCCCCTTCATGCCCCATGACTATGCTCTACACCACTATAAACAATGCTTAAACACTTAACACCATTTTTGTTCACACAATAGCTAACCACGCCATCCCTGGTTGCATCCATTGCCATGGATGTAACTAGTAAAGTCCTTATCTAATCGACAAGACCATTTAGGGCACCCCATCTCCACTTCTAGTAGGCCCTTATGTAAATTCAGCATTAGGCTATGTGCCTATTGATCCCTCAGTGATTCTAGCCATTGACATTTTTAGTCATTGTAATTTTTTGGCATTAGAAGGAAGGCTAATCCATTTCCTCCTTAGTCTCTATTGGTCATTTTCTTGCATGCTCTTTGCACCCCTGTCAATGTAAATTGGACATAAAAAACCACCAATTTTAGCCTTTAGCACTTCAGTGACAAATTTGTCTAAGTGTCAAAACTTGGTAATTTTTTCTAAGTGTTAGTGCTACACTTCCCAGCATAGCTAGTGTAGCATGCATTAAGGCCTATTTTACAAAATTTTTCAAGTGTTAATAGTAGCCACATAAAAATATGTCTAAGTGTCCTACTATGCTCTCACTCTGCCTCCCATGCTGTAGAGGGTAGCTAATGTAGCATACACTTTCATGGCTAGTTTGCCCCAGTGCCAAGCCAAAGGCTACCAGTAGTGCTTGGGATGGAAAAAATAGTTTGGAAAATTTTCTATCTTTTTGGTTGCTATGCTCTCCAATGTAGCTAGTGTAGCACAATTTTTAGTGCCCAAATTTTCCTAAGTGTTAGGTAAGAAGTTGTCAATATAGCTAAACATGGAAGAGGCATTTGGAAAATTTTCTAGCTTCTAAGGCTACCCCTCCTACTACGCTTTAGATCCTAGCTAGTATAGCAAGAAAAAAGACTACAATTTTTACTAGATTCTTCTAAGTGTCCATGTTATGCCTTGTTCCCAAGGAGTGTTCCATGTCCCACACTTAACATAGGATGAGTGTAGTAGCTAGTATCCCATGTCTCACATGTAATACAAGATGAGCATAGCAGCCAACATCCCATGTCTTGTACATAACACAAGATAAGCATAGTAGCTAGACTTAGAAAAATTTTGAATTTTTCTTAAGGTTCCACCTACTACACTACCATGTGGTACACAATCTTCATCTTGGGCTAACCCTAGCCCTATAAATACCCCTATGTCCCAATGTTTTAGGGGGTTGGCTTCTATTTTTCCACCAAGTTGGAAATTGACACTCTTATTTGGAATTTGACATTTTGGTATCTTGGCACTCAGCTCCAAGGATGAGCGAGACCCAAAGCATACTACACTAGTAAAGAGGCATCCCTGCATAGCATGGTACATATTAGTTCCATGGCATCCCTATACTGCATGGTACACCATGGTGGCCAACCTAGCAGGCATAATTCATCATGGTGAATGCTAGACTTCATAGCCTGACATCACTGAGACTATGACTATGCTCCCATTACACCTATTATATAGTGTGTACCTTTTGATACCCTTTTAGAGTTAACTATGCTTCTATTTGAGGTGATGTTTCATTTCTCTCTTCTATTTATAGCATTTTCTTCCATTTTTCTTACATCTTTTGCATTTTTCATGCATTGTCACATTGTACTATGCTCGAGCAATAGTCTCTAAGGGTTGACATTCTCATTTTAGTTGAAACCCTTACTACACTGACCCCTATTTCATGATTATGCTTTATGTTTTGCACTACAAAGCACCACTTTGATACTTAATACCATTTTGCATTGTTTGCACTTGCATTTGGGCTAACCATGGCACCTGCTAGTTGCACCCACCACCTTGGTTGCAACCAACAAAGTTCCTATTCAATTGACAAGACCATTTAGGGCACTTCATCTCCATTTCTAGCAAGGCACTCATGCAAAGGTGGGGTTAATGCTATGTGTTCATTGACCCCTTGGTGATTCTAGCCACTAACTTTTTCAATCATTATAGTTATTGGTGCTAGAAGGAGGGCCTCAAGATTTCCTTCTACATTCTCTAACTATTTTCCAATGTGCTCTCTCCACCACCCTTTGGTGTAGATTGGACCCCATCATCAGTTCCTCTAGAACCCCACTGGACAAAAGCCAAAGCATATTTTTGGCACTTAACCAAAACTCTAGATCTTCTGGAGAGTGTAACAAGTTCTCAGAGTGTAGCAAGCTCTAGCATAGCGAGTGTAGCACCAGAGCTAGCCATTTTCAGAAGCTTTCATACTTAGTATTTTTTTTCTCTATTTTCATACTTAGCATTTTTTCTGCATTTTCATACTTAGCCAAATTTTCTACAGTTTTACACTTAGTCAATCTTTTGAATTTTCCATACTTAGCCATTTTTCATCATTTTTACACTTAGCCAATTTTCTACATTTTTATACTTAGCCATTTTTTTTGCTATCGGCACACTTAGTTATTTTTCTGTAGTTTTTAGCATTAGCCATTTTTTGCAAATAGCAACTCTCACAACCTAATCTATGAACATGAATCTAGATCAACCTTTTACATTGGTGTCTAACACATTTGACACCAAGATCCATCCAAATCATGACACGCTAAGCCATGAACAATACAATTTTGTTTGTGCTAAAGTCCAAGTAGGATTACTTGTTGATTGTCTTGATTTCAAGGAAAAATAGGACTACGAATGAGTCCACTAGGATGGATGGGAGTACAACCCCTCCTTGTTCAACATAATTCCACTCATAGAGTCCTACCACTAGTTGTTATCCCAACTTATCCATGCAAACAAGTATGATGCAAGGATAACTTATGAGGAAGATCCATAGGAGGAGGAAGATGAGTTCAAGGCCTACTCTAGACATGAGAGCCCCCTCTACATCATTTTCCAACAACTTTTCCCTAGTACGGTCTCTCCTTGGTTTGGTCGACTCATCCTCTCCTAGATGGTGACTAAGCTAGTTTAGCCTTCCTTGCAGATGACCACTGCATCTGCCCAACCCTATGCTTATGTAGGGGCCACCTCCTAGCCCTAAAAAACTCAAGAATCCTACACACTACTTATTTCATTAATGCCCATAGTATCTATCCAACCCACTCATGTGTGGTCTACTTCGATCACTACACCCATCACTTAGCCAACACATCAACTAAACCCATTCACTATGATGTTAAATAGGAAAACTTTACAAAAAACAATCTAACCTTATGTCATGTAACCAACATAAGCCCAGCCAAAGTAATCGACTAGCACATCCCCAAGCTTGGATCAGGCATTCCAGCTAATCCAGAGCTTGACAGAGGATATTGAATGACTCAAGGCTACCTCCTCCAACATTGTCAAGGCGGTGGACTTCTACCAGGATGATCCCATAAGTCCTATGGTACCACCTCTAACTCTCCCAAGTTCGGTCCAGCTACCTCAATTTACCAAGTACAATTATGAAGGAGATACCAATGCACACTTTGTCACATTTTGATCAAAGTGTTTTCTCCTTCAAGCTTGGCCACATGCCATCATGTGCATGTTTACCATGTCACTCACTAGCAAAGCCTTAGACTAGTATCATGTACTACCCAAGGGCTCAATCTCTTCTTTGGAGGACCTCATGAGCCAGTTTGTGACATGCTTCAAATACAACCTAAAACCTAAAGCAACCCTTAACTAGCTCATGCAAGGTAAGGAGGAGCCCTAGATCCCATGCCAAAATTCCTCCAATGCTATAATGATGCATTGAGAAACATGTATGAATCCCTATTAGAGATGCACCTATTGGCCATCTTCAAAGGTTTAGTGAATAACCTCATTAAGTCCAAACTATATTAGCAAGCCCCAAAGTCTCTTAGCCAAACATTTACCCAAATGAAAGGCATAGAGGAGGTAGCGCAAGCTAGCAATGACCTAGCCTACATACCCTATAGAAATCAAAATGTGCACAAGTAAAATGCAATCATGGCAATAGTTGCCACAAGCACAAAAGCAACCAAATAGGTCTTGACAACTAAGTAGCCCAAGGCCTTAGCTCACAAAGTTACCAACTCTAATTCCAGCTTGCTAAATCGACAAGGATCACCCCAAGGTCCAACTTTGAGTACAAGGATCACTCAAAGTATAGATTGCTATTGATGGAACCCTCTAAACTATTGGAGAAACTCCTAAAATCTGGGTGAATCCAATACAAACATGTATTAGAGATTGCCTATCAAAAACATGAAAGGTACTGCAAACTACTAAGGAATCCCACCTCAGTAATACTGAATGACCCCTGGTCCCACAACACTTCAAGCTAGACCAATACTATCATTACAAAGAATAATAGAATAGGGTCAACTAGTGCTTGATGCAACAAGCTAATCCAATGTAGACGATGCCCCCTACATCATAAAATTCATTAACAGAGGTGGCAATTCTAAACTTTCATAATAACCTTTTGTGATCCATGTGCCTCCCAGAAAGGTAGGTATCCCCTTAGCCTTCATAAGTAAGAGACCCTTATTTGTTATCAAAGTGCTACCTTAGGCACCCACAACACCCTTTGTGATCATGGTCACATAGTAATCATCCACTAAGATGTTAAAATGGCAACCAAACCAATCATATACTAAGATGTTAAACTAGCATGACATAGTACCAACAATCACTAAGCAACCATTTATCATCAAGGTTCCATAACAAGTTGTCCCTGCAACAACTTCTAAACCACCATTTGTCATAAGTATCCCCAACATGATGGCCCCTCACCGATCCAAAGCCTAATAGTGGGCAATATCTTAATCCCTCATCTTTCAAGGGTTGACCCCATTAGTATTCTAGTTAGGCCTACAAAATGGAAATGCAAGAGGATGAATGAGCACCTTGGCCAAAGCAAAGACCATAACCAGCAAGAAACAACCAAACATTGGGGCCTCTATCCTAAAGTAGGCCAACCAACCCAAGCCTAAGTCCCCTCTGTGAGAGATCCATATCTCAAGTTGCATGAAGGATATCAAGGCCAACACAATAGTCAATGACAAGGACTTTATAGCTAAAATGCTAAAGCAAAAGAACACAATGTTGAGCTTATATGAGCTAGTCATAATCTCATCTAATTACTACCAAGTGTTGTCCTAGATGTTGGCCTTCATTCTTGTTACAGAGGACATCCCTATAGATAAGAACACCATCCATGTAATGATGTTACTCCTTGCACCATAGGTATTGAGTTCAACATTCCTAGCATTTCATGACAATGTAGTTAAGGTTAAGCCCAAATGAGGGGAGGTCACTATAGCTCCACTATCCATTAGCATACATGTTGGGTAATGCACGATCCATAGAATGCATGTTGATGATGGTGCAACAACAAACATAGTCTTGTACTCTGTCATCGACAAGCTAGCCTTGGCAGACCAAGTTAAGCAAAAAAAAACTACATGTCTAAAATCCTTCAATGAATCACACATCACCATTAGGGGTAAAATTAATTTAGCCTTCATGGAAGTAGAGAAATTCCCCTCTAGCATTGATTTCATTATCATAAAAGAGATGCCAAGTTTTAACCTAATCTTGAGTATGCTTTGGCTAGCCCAACTACATGTCATATCCTCTCCCATTTTCCAATAAGCCCACCTTCCATAGGAAGGTGGTCAAGTTATCATCCATGGTGATAATGTCCCTACTTAGACTACCCATAACATAAACATGGAGCAAGTGTTAGAGGTGGATTTTCTTGGTGGTACACCTATGGTAACCAACACAATGCCTAAGGCTAACACACCCAAATGAGTAGTTGAATACAACAACCTTCCAAAACACCCTAATCCCTATACATCCCCTAACCCAAACCATATTAAGAAGCAACTATGTAGTCAAGACTTTTCCTTGGCCAAAAACACACTAAGCACTTGCTTAATCCTTGCCTTCATTGGCTATGCATTTTTGGTTTTTACTTGCATTACATTTGTTCATGCATTTACATTTCACCTGCTTGCCTAGTATACACACTACTTCACTTTGTTTACACATTGCTACTTTTTTTATGCATTCATCAACTTAGCTTATGCATTACATTTGAAAAAATCAAAAAAACATAAAAGAAACATAAAATTACAAATACACATGGTCCAGAAATGCCTTAAACTAGCCCATGACCTGGAACAACCTAAAACTATCATTTTTTGCATTGTTTTCCTTTCATTCATGCATTTTAACTCTATTTATGATAGGTACCACTTGATGTTTATTTTCTAGTTATTTTTTGTAAGATCTTACAAGCACATAGCATAACTACGCATGTAGCATAACACCTCACACAAGCAAGGTAAGCACGAAACATTTACTATGATATTAAACTAGCACAGAATGTTCACTACAATGTTAACCAAGCACAGAATGTTGGCTATGATGTTAAACTAGCACCCACAACATGGTCTACTACGACCTTAAACTAGTAATCCACCATCTGCTACAATGATAAACTAGCACATAGCAATCTACAAGGACTATAAACTAGCACATCATGGTCTACTAGGACCTTAAATTGCATTAATGATCTACTAGGACCTTGAACTAGCATAACATGTAGTACTGGCAATGGTACCAATAGTACTATGGCACAACCATAACATTGACATCCTCCAACCCTCACCATCACCCCTCACCATCACCTAGGCTAGGAATAACATCTCGTACATTAGCTCCCTGCCAATCTGCTAGATTTCCTAGCTCCTATACTTAGTGAGGAATCTCAAGCACCTACATCGCCAATAAATCAAGCCACTTAAGTGCTCACTTCTGGTGTGGATTTTGGAGCTTTTGAAGCCTACCACCATAGGCACCCACACTGGCCTTCCTACTTTGGATACTACATGCACCTACAACTAACATAGCATTCGCGGCCCTTACAGTGCCTTTGCAAAATGGAGTTTGCTTTCATCTCACATGATGTTCTTGTTTTCCTTATTTTATTTGTGTTACATTTGCAGAATGAAGTCTCAAGGATAGTTTTTCAGAGATGCATTTCACTATAGTGGCAAATTACCTCACTACTCTGTTGTGTCCGCTTTGACTCACCAAGCCACTTAAGAGTGCACATCCCTATTATCCTGCTATAGCCTATTCGCATTTTCCCCTCTACTTTACACTTCCTCACATTCCCTATAAGCTTCTTTGATGCACATGACACCCTTCTTTTAGTTAACCATAAAACCCATAATGGAAGTAATGCAATTCATCCCATGGAAAGCCTTTGTGGGCTAGTCAAAGCCCAAGCAAATGTAACACAACTCATCCTAGGGAGGAAACACCTATCCTATAGATTTAACTTGGTTGCCTCTAAATAAATCTTGTTAAGCATCATGTAGTCTACCTAACAACAAACATCTTACAATTAAAAAAGAAAAAAGAAAAAAGAGACAAAAAATAGAAGATGAAATAACACAAGAAAAAAGAAATGGGGCTAAGTGCCCAAGAAAAAAGTAGAAAAGTTGTCATTTTGTAACTAGTCTAACCTTAGATCAACCACCTCACAAGAACTCTGATGAGAGGTCAATTTTTTAGGGATAGGCCATCTCCATATAGTGACTCCCTCACAAACACTCCAAAGAGGGATCATGATTTGGCAACAAGACATCATGGTGTTGCATCCTACAATTGCATGCATAATGAGCATCCTTTCCACTTATCCATCTCCTTAACCTGCTCCCTACCATACTTTATTCCCTTAGTACTCCAGAGCATAATGAAGCATTGTCTTATTGGGAACTAATGAGTAGTGTTGGTATCATGCTTGCTATGGTATTTCATATTCTTTTTCAACGTCTCTTGGGCCACTCCCCTAGATGTCAATAGATAAGGGCAAATGGAAAACCACTAATTTAAGACTCCAGCACTTCAACAAAAAATTTTTCTAAGTGTCAAAAATTGGAAAATTTTTGTAAGTGTTGGTGCTACACTCCCTAGCGTAGAAAAAGTAACATGCATCAAGACATATTTTGAAAAATTTTCGAAGTGTCAATAGTAGCCATATGAAAATTTGTCTAAGTGTCCTATTATGCTCTCACTCTACCTACCACACTCTAGAGCATAACTAGCATAGCACACACTTTCAGGGCCAATTCACCCAAGTGCCAAGCAAGAGGCTACCAAGAATGCTTGGGATGGAAAAAATAATTTAGCAAATTTTCTATATTTTGGGTTGCTACACTCTATTATGCTCTCCAACATAGCTAGCATAGCATGCTTTTTAGTGCCTAGTTTTGCCAAAGTGTTAGGTAAGAAGCAGTCAAACTAGCTCAACATCGAAGAGGTGTTTGGAAAATTTTCTAACTCCTGAGGCTACCCCTCCTACTACACTCCAAAGCATAGTTACTGTAGCAAGAAAAAGAACTATAATTTTTACTAGATGCTTCTAAGTGTCCATGCTACACCCTATCCCCAAGGAGCATCCCATGTCCTGCACATAACATAGGATGAGCATAGCAACTAGCATCTTGTGCTTTGCATGTAACCTGGGATAAGCATAGCAACCAATGTCCTGTGTTCCACACATAACATAGGATGAGTGTAGAATCTAGACTTAGAAATTTTTTGAATTTTTCTTATGATCCCATCTACCGCACTGCCACATGGTTTTTGATCCACATCTTGAGCTAACCATAGCCCTATAAATACCCCTTCGTCCTAATGGTTTAGGATGTTGGCTTCCATTTTTCACCAAGTTGGTAATTGACACTCTCATTTGGAATTTGGCATTTTGGCATCTTGACACTTAGCTTCAAGGGTGGACATCACCTAGAGCATACCACATTAGCAGAGAGGCATCCTTGCACCACATGGTACATAGCAGTGTCATGGCATCCCTACACTACATGGTACACTGCAATGCCAAACCTAGTAGGCATAGTTCATCATGATGAGTGCCAAACTTCATAGCTCAACACCACTAAGACTGTGACTACATTCCCATTACACCTGTTGTACACTATGTACCATCTGAGACCCTTTTGAAGTTAACTATACTTCCATTAGGGGCAGTGTTCCATTTCTCTCTCTTGTTTCTAGCATTTTCTTGCATTTTTCTTATGTCAATTGTAATTTTTCACAAGTCATCAAATTGTACTACTCTTGAGTAGTAGTCTCCATGGGTTGACACTCTCATTTCAGTCGAAACCCTTGGCTACACATGACCCTGTTCTATGGCTACACTCTAGACTTGGCACTATGAAGCACCACTTTGATACTTAGGAATGTTTCACATTATTTGCACTTACATTTTGACTAACCATGCCGCCTCCTAGTTGCACCCACCACCCTAGTTGCAACTAACAAAGTACCTATTTAATTGACAAGACTATTTAGGGTGCTCCACCTTCATTTCTAACAAGGCCCTCATGTAGAGGTGGGGTTAAGGCTGTGCATCTATTGATCCCTCAGTGATTCTAGCCACTAATATTTTTTTGTCATTATAGGATCCTATTGTTGATCTCCTTGAGACCCCATGTAGCAACATAGATTATGCCATTCTCCACTATTTTTTTAAGTATTTATTCTCTAAGTGTAGATAATGTAGTTGGTGGAGATCATAGTTAGCTCTCAGCATAGAGAGTGTAGTCTCCATACTCAACCATTTTTTGGCAATTTTAATGCTTAGCTATTTTTCTACATTTTGTAGAAATATCCATTTTCTACTACCAATAGACTTAGTAATTTTTTTGCAGTTTTTAACACTTGTTTTTCTACAGTCTTGAGAGTTTGTTAATTTTTACAAACAACAACTCTCACAACTTGATTTGCAAACATGCATCTAGATTAGCCTTCCATGTCAGTTTCTAGCACACTTGACACCTTCACCATCTACCTAGAGCATGCTATGCTTAGCCATGAACAATACAACTTTGTTTGTGCCAAAATCCAAGTAGGATTACTCATGGATAGCCTTGACATAGAGGCAAAATAGGACTTTAAACAAGTCCACAAAAATGGATGAGAGTAAAACCCTTTGTTGTTTGACATAATCCAACTTATCGAGTCCTATCACTAGTTATTATCTCAACTCATCCATGCAAATGACCATGATGTAAGGACCAAGTATGAGGAAGCCTCCCAAGAGGAGGAAGACGAGTTCAATGCCTGCTTTGAATGTGAGAGCCCCCTTTCTACCATATTCCAATAATTACTCCATAGTTTGACAAATAACATGTCTCTCTAACCCTACAATCATGCAGGAGTCACCTCCTAGCCCCAAATGGTTTAGACATCCTACGCCCTACCTATTTCATTAGTGCCCTTGGTGTTAATCTAATCCATGCATGTGTGGCCTGCCTTGGTTACTGCACCCATAGCATAGCCATTGCATCAACTACATTATGTGGCTTTGTAATCAACAATCTGGTCTTGGGTCAAAAAGCAAATATCCTAGTCAACGCAATTGACTAGAACATCTCCAATCTTGGATTAGGTATCCAACTAATCCAAAGTTTGATGAAGATGATCAATTGACTCAAAGCTTCCTCCTCTAAAATCATCAAGGTGGTGGACTTCTACTAGGATGACCTAATAAGTCCTATATTCCCACTCCTAGCTGTTCCAACTGGGGTCCCACTAACTTAACTCACCAAGTACAATGGTGAGGGAGATCCCAACATGCACTTGGTCACATTCAATTCTAAGTTCCTACTCCCACAAGCATGGCTACACACTATCATGCACATCTTCCCCATGTCACTAACTAAAAAATTTGTAGACTAGTCTAGTGCACTACCTAGGGCCTCTACATCCTCTCTAGAGGATCTCCTAAGCCAATTTATGATGCACTTCAGGTACAACTTGAAGCCTCAAGTGACCCTCGACAAACTCATGTAGGTTAAGTAAGGGTTCCTAGAGCCCATGCCCAAGTTTATCCAATGTTGGATCATCTTGTTACAAGAAATACAAGATCCCATAGTAGAGACACACCTTTTGACCACCTTCAAGGGTGTAGTGAATGACTTTATCAAGTCAAAACTATACTACTTGGCCCCAAAGTCTCTTAGCCAAGCCTTTGACCAAATAAAGGGCATAGAGGAGGCAATGCAAGCTAGCAATGACCTAGCCTATGTGGCCTACTAAAACTAGTACACAAGAAAGAAAAACATAATAGTGGTAATGATAGCCACAAACACAAAAGGAGCCAACTGTAGTTTGACGGCTAAGTAGCCCAAAGCCCCAACACACAAAGCTACCGACTCTAGCACCTAAGCAGCCAACCTACCTACATTGGTAGGGGCCATAGTGTAAGTGACTCCAAGGCCCAACTTTGAGTACAAGGATTGCTCAAGGTATACACTACTACCAATGAAATCCTTCAAGCTACTAGAACAACTCCTAAAAGCCAAGCTTATTCAATACAAAAAAGTGTTATAGAATGCCCACCCACATCATGATAGGTACTACAAACTACTGACGAACTCCACCTTAGTAGAACCAAACAAGCCCCTGATCCCACAACACTTCAAGTTGGACCAATTCAATCATTACCACCAGGTGTTTGTTAACAATATGGACTTTTATTGCACTTTGTAGGATGATTTGCAAAGAATGATAGAAAGGGGCCAACTAGTGCTTAATGCAACATACCAACTCAATGTGGATGATGCCACCTATGTCATCAACACCATCAATGTGGGTGGTAAGTCAGCACCAAGGAAGTAGCCTTTTGTGATCTAAGTGCATCCTAGTAGTGCAAAGGTTCCCTTGGCCTCCACAAGCAAGAGGCCTCCCTTCATTATCAAAGTGCCACCTTGGGCACCCACAACACTCTTCGTGGTTAAGGTCCCATAGTGATGTTAAACTGGCATGTCATGGTAATAACTACTAACCAACCATTTGTCATTAGGATGCCATAATGTGCTAGGCCCTCACCTACCCAAAGCCTGATAGTGGGCAATGTATCGGTTCCTTCTTGTTCAAGGGTTGACACTACCGAAAACATGGTTAGACCCACCAAATGGCAATGCAAGTGGCTAAACAAGCACCTAGCAAATAAAAAAGCTAGGAAAAAATGAGACCAAAGAGTGCTTGGTCTGCCTATGCTAGTCTTTTCCCTCACAACCCCTATGGCCAAAATGAAAAAAAAATGCCATAACTAATAAACCACAACTACACATTAAGACCCCCATGTAGGCTAAGTAAGCCAAGCCCAAGTCCCCTCTACAAGAGATCCATCTCTCAAGCCACATGGAGGAGGTCAAGGCTAGCACAATGGCTAATGACAAGGACTTGGTAGATGTATTAACCTAGGTGCAACAAGCACTAAAGTAGAAAAACATAATGTTGAGCTTGTATGACTTAGTCATAACCTCATCTACTCATTTCCAATCACTAGCCAAGATGTTGGCCTTCATCCATATCATGGAGGACATTCCTATAGATGAGAACACCATCTATGAACTGATGTTGCCCTTGGCACCATAGGAATTAGGTTCAACATCCTTAGCCTTTTGTGACAAGGCAATTAAGGTCAATCCCAAATTAGGGGAGGTCACAATAGCTCCACTGTCTAGTAGCATATGCATTGGGTAGTGCACCATCTGCAAACTACACATTGATGATGGTGTAGCAACAAATGTGCTTTCATACATTTTTATAAATAAGCTAGGCCTCACAGACAAGGTCAAGCCAACCAAAACTACATGTTTAAAATCCTTTAGTGGATCATGTGTCACTATCAGGGGTACCATCAACATAACCTTCATGGTAGGGGAGTAGTTCACATCCTCTATAAACTTCATTATCATAGAGGAAGTGCAAAGCTTCAACCTAATCTTACGTAGGCCTTGGCTAGCTCAACTATGGGTCATCTCCTCTCTTATTCACCAAGACATCCACCTTCCATAAAAATGTGGTCAAGTTATCATCCATGGTGATAATGCCTTCCCTTTGACTATCCACAACATAGACATGGGATAAGTGTTAAAGGTGGAGTTTCCTAGTGATGTACCTACAACAGACAATGCAACACTTAAGGTTAACACACCTAAACAAGTGATTGAAGCCAACAACCTCCTAGTGCACACTATATCCTACATGTCCCATAATCCATGCTTGATTAGGAAGCAACTGCTTGACCAAGGAACCCCCTTGGCCCAAAATGTGCTAAGTGCCTACCTATCCTTCACTGCTACACACTATGCATTTTTAACTTTTTCATGCATTGCACTTGTTCACACATTTATGTTAACCCTGCTTACTTAGCTTATGCATCCTTTTGCTTTGCTTATGAATGTTTGTTTTGTTTGTTTTTGCATTCATTCACTTAGCTTACACATTTGAGAAAACATCAAAAACATAAAAAATTATAAAAACTAAAACTACAATAAAACACATGGGCCCAAAAGGCCTTAAACTAGTATTGTAACCCACCATGTGCATAAAATGGCAACATTCCCCATGGCCTGCCATGGCCTTAAACTAGCAACATATGGCTTGAAATGACCCTAAAACTATCAACCCCTTTATAGTCACCTAAAAAGGACTTAAACTAGTATACGGACCACCATGTCCCTAAAATTGGCAACAAATGGCCCAAAATAACCGAAAACTAGCAAGACACGGGGCATGGAATGGTCCTAAACTACCATTATAGCCTAGAACGGCCCAAAAACTATCACTTTTCACATTTCTTTCCTTTGATTTGTGCATTTATTTTGTTAAAATAGGTGTCACTTGATGTTTTTTTTCTAGTCAATTTTTACAAGACCTTATAGACATACAACATGGCTATAGATGCAACATCATACCTCACTAAAGTAAGGTAAGCACTCATCCACCATGATGCTAAAACTAGCACAACAATTTGCTATGACTATAAACTAGCATAGCTTGTCTACCATGACATTAAACTAGCATAGCTCATCCTTGGATCATGATGTTAAACTATCACAATAGCACATCCACTATGACACTAAACTAGAACACAATAGTCTACTAGGATGATAAACTAGTGTACCATGATTTGCCAGGATCTTAAATTGGGTTCACAGTCTACCAAGATCTTAAACTAGGTTCATGGTCTGCTAGGACCTTAAACTAGCATTTTGTTGATCTTCTAGGGCACTTTCCACTAGCACAACCTTTGGAGCACTTGCAACATCATCACCCTCAGCACTTTCACTAGCTTCTTGAGCACTTGCAACTAGTTCAGCCTTCAATGCATTTGTGACATCTTTGCATCTATCATTTCATTTTCATTTCATATTTGTGATTTTCTTGTCTTCTTAGAGTTGTGTTTGCATGATGAAGCCCCAATGGTGATTGTGTAGAGATGCATCTCATTGCAATAGCAAGTTGCCATATCACTTTGATGTGTGTGATTGAACTAGCTTAGCCTCTCAAGAGTACCCATTCCTTTCATTCCACTATGGTCTATGCACATCCACTCCTACATTCCAAGACCCTATTTCATTCTTTTCACTCCCCTACATGCAAACCCCTTTGATGCATACACACTATAAATGTACATGGCACTCTCTTCACATCAACCATAGAACCAAAGGTAGACATAATGCAACTCATCCTATGGGAAGCATCTATTGGCTAGTCAAAGTCCAAGTCAATGTAACACAACTCATTAAGAGTCAAAAACACCTAACCTATAGACGTGATGTAGTCACATCAAAGCAAAGCCCATCTTGTGGCACATAGTCCACTTGATGACCAACACCTTGTAGTTAGGATTTCATAATGTGCAAAACCCAATGAAGGTTCACCATGAACCAAAAGCAAGAAAAAGTAAAGAAAAAAGCAAAAAAAAAAAAAAAAAAGAGAATGGAAAAAAGCACATCCCCAAGCAACTTGACAATGCTACAATTTCACAATTGGCCCAACCTTAAATCCACACTAACTCTCTCATGAGCACTCCAACAAGAGGTCAATGTTTTCAAGGGTAAGCCACCCTGATACTAGGGTTACTGTTAGCCATGATAACTTCATATCTACATCATAGTACATTTTTTGCATTTCATCTCCCCTATTTACATTTCATCTACCTAGCACATTGCCTACATCTATTTCCCTTAGCATACCCTTATCCACAACACTCTTGAGAATGGTAAAATGACACTTAATCAAGTACCGACAAGCGATGTTGGTGCTAGGTTTGTTATGGTGTTTTTCTATTCTTTGTTAACATCTCTCAGGTCACTCCTCTAGACATCAACAAAGATGAACCAATGAAACATCACAAAATTTTGGGCTATTTCTTCTTAACTACAAATTTTTCCAAGTTAACACAAAAGCTTGGCTATGGAGGTTTTTTAATTACATGCTTTTTTTTGCTGATCCTACACTTCTAAACCCTACAATAACAAGAGATTAAGCTTTTCAATAGCTTTAGGAGTAACTAAAACAAGTTTATAAGGCAATTGTGATGGCCATATTTAACTAGTCTATAGCTAAATCAAAGACATATTTAGTTAAAAAAGGACTTGGTTTATATGCATCAAGAAAATGAAACATTAACCATAGAAAACCATCACCTACAAAATGTTGATGCATAAAAATAATATATGTAAGAATTAATTCATCTATAGTAGAAGTAGCTATCTAAAGTAAATATAGAATTAAGAAGGTTGGTAGTAGAGAATCATATTCTCTCTATGGAGAAAGCCCATGCCTTAGGCTAGAAATATGCCATTGAAATTATCACCTTGAAAAATGAGGCTCTCAAATTTGAGAAAGTTAAGAATCATTATAGAGACCAAGTTGGCTTGCAAAAGGAGGTGAATGAGAAACATATTCAAGTGGCTAAGGTGAAAGTAAATAAGGCCCTCCAATAACTTCAGTAAGGAAAAGAGGTGTGGTAGCTTGTCATTGATGGGATAGATGCCTACAACAAAGTAGAGATCTACATAAAGGAGCTACAAATGGAAGAAATTCCAAAATATATGGAACTAGATAATCTTTGATACACAAATTTGGCAATTTTGACTACCAAATAGCCATGGTCATAACTTGAAAAGTAGGTGGCTAGTTGGTACTTGCTGTATGAGGCTGATTTTAAGCACCATAAGGACACCAAGAAAAAGCATGCAACTGAAAACACTAGACTCAAAGTTCTCAAGACAAGATTTACCAATCAACAATAAAATATTGAGAACCTAGCTAGGAGAATGAATGATTACCAGGAGCTAAAAAATGCAATCAAGGTGTTTGACATCAAGCATGAACAATTCACTACCTTGTTCATCAATGAAAAGGAGTTGTTCCTAGTAATTCCCTATCCTTGAAATGTGTCCATTCAAGCCCACATTGGTGAAGTTGCATGTACTATTCATGATCCTAGGAGTAAGGAGGTGAAGATGAAAGCATTATTGAATTCTTTCTATCTTCTACTAGAAGTTGTAGTAGTAGGAGGACATCCACAACATCCTCAACTATTACATGTGCCTAAAGTTAGAGAAGGTTTGTCGAAGCCTTAGGAGCCTCCACCTCCTAGGATTATGTGATCTTTTTAATTGTCTTCATACCATCAGAGAATGTGTTGTCTAATTTTTTTTGGAATTCAATTTTGTACCATATATACCACAAATTTGTAATTTTTTTAATTTGTACATTCGAGAACTTAGTTTTTTCATGATAGTTTTGTTGTGTCATGTGCTAGTTAATAATCCCATACCTTTCCAATTTTGTAAAGAACTTGAGGGTGAGCTTTCATTCAGTTGTGAGCATATGATGATTCATGGATTGGCTACATCAATGAGGCCTCATTAACTAGGCCTTGTTGATGCATTGTTTGATGTATTGATGTGGCCCCATCGATGTAGGGCCTATTCTTACCTATAAATATGTGTCAATCCACTATGTTTTGGGAGATCTTATCATAGTTGTAGTAAAGCTCTTGCAATTTTTACATTCAAAAGTTAGAATATTTTCTTGAGTGTTCATAGCAGGAGTCATTGTGTGTACAAATCTTTATTTGATCACTATTATACCTAAGCACAATAGTGTTTACAGTAATAAAGATGAGCTTCTTGATAAACAGTGTAGCATTTTGGATAATCTAAATGTTTTACTCATGCATTTAATGTTTTTAATTATTTATTCAATGTTATTCAATAATTAAGTTAATTAAGTAATTAAATAAAATAAGCTAAATATTAATTAAGTAAACACATAATTATGATCACTTCGAGCATGCATATGACATTTGGTAACCCAAAAACATTATATGTGTTTATGATGTGTATGGCAAGTGCAACTAGATACTTATGTTAGGACTAATTAAACAATAGTTAGCCAATTAGATTAAAGTAGAGATTAAATTACTTTATTATCTATCTTTTTTACATCAAGCATTAAAACCATAAAATATAAAATGATAGAAACCATGTGCCTCAATTACACATAAACCATATCCTTAAGCTTCACAAGTGTAGTTGTGAAACATTCTTAATGCCTAGTTTACTTCCTATAGAACTAGTGTACCAAAAAACTATAAAGTCAATAAAATTAAACTAGATCATGCATGAATGCTTCGTGATTCATATGGTTGGTCATAGGGGTACCTTTCATTGCTCATTAGAATATCAAAGAATAGTACTTGGTGATAAGAGAAAGTAGAGTGGGGAAATTGTAGAGTATGGTGGTAGCAAAGTGTGGTGAAAATAAAGCATGATAACAAAGTGTAAGGAAAAAAGTGTGGTGAAGAGCATAGTACAATGATAAAAGAGAGAAAAGTACACTAGTAGTAGTGGTGGAGAACATAACATGCTATAGAGTAGATGATAGTGACCATAGAGGATAGAGCATGGCAACACTAGTGGTGGGTGATAAAGCATGGCAGAAGTCAAGAGAAAAGAAATGAGTAAATTATAGTGTAGAGATGGTGGGGAAGAGTAGATCAAGCCGACAAGAAGTAAAGCATGGTGAAGGTAATGGTAGATAGTAGAGCATTATAGAGGAGAAAACAATAATAGCTAGCATAGTAATGAAAACAATAATAGCAATTTAAAAGCATATGGGAATGGATCTTAATGCAAATGATTATTTTTATTTAAATTATATAATAAATAATTTTCTTCTATTTTAATTCTAGAAATACAAAATCATGTTTTTCATTGCATTATTTAATTAAAACATAATTGTAAGCAATTGTAATTATTAACTATTACGTTTAGTGTTTATTATACTAAATTTGAATCTAGACCTCTTTATATATTCTTTAATGCTTCAAATCAATAATTTTTGGTCCTAAATACCTCAAATATTTAGTAAAATAAAATAAAAAAATATTAATTTTTTCTAGGAAAAAAACATACAATCACATTTATTACTTTAAGAAGTATCCATTTCCTAAAACATTCTCAAATTTTAAACTTTCTAAGGAGTTTGGATTTGTGATATGGGTGTCATGAGTTCGATTCCCAACTCAAATTTTTATAAATGTAATTTTATTTTTACCTTTATAAATTTTTTAATTTCAATTTACTTTACAACATACCTTTTAAGAAACTAGAAACCTTGATATCTCTCATAGCACAAGTTCAATCAATATAAAATTGATTCCATTGAAATCATCTCAATGAGTGGTAAGCTTATTTTTTTTATTCTCTACATAGAGAATATCTATGGTAATTTCATTTACTTATATTAAAATAATAAAATATAACTTAATTCCCATAATCCTTTTAGTACTTATCTAGATGGATTAGGATTACTAGATTCATATAATATTTGGGAATTAGTTATTTTTGGAATTGAAAAACTTCTAATCATGCAAGGTTTAATTAAGGATTATGAATCTTGAGAGAAAATTTTTTGGAAACTCAAAAATAGATTAAGATTTTATGTTATTATTAACATTAGATTATGTTTAGTTATTTTGAAGGTATGTCTAGACTATGGGCTAAAGGTTTGTATAAAATATTACCGAATTATCAACTACCCATTTGACTAATCTAATATCACCATTGGATTCCAAATGTGAAAAAATATTAGAAATGACTATATATATTAGAAATAAACATGGAATTTCCAAGTTAAGCTAGATTGACCTTCAGAGACTCTTAAGGCATAGTTTAAAGTTATGGCATTTTAAGTTATTATCTATCATAGAAATTATTTAAAATTTAACTCTAATAAGATTTTAAAATTTAAAATGTATAAGTCACAATTTGAATACACAAACTTTCATTTTATGAATCTAATACTTGACAATAGGAAAGGTGCTAGATTAGGTGGCTAGTAGTGATTAGTAAAAGTTTGCCTTCGTGACTTGTATGTCATGGCTTTGATTTCCAAATTTAATTTTTTAAAATGTAATCTTATTTTTAATTTAAAAAAAATTTAACTTTAATTTAAGTTATCACATGCTATTTGAGCAACTACAAACCTTGATGTCTCCTAAACCATAGGTTCAATGAAAAAATATTAGTATCTTAAACATCATGATGATATCTAATGAGTATGAGTTTATGTTATTACTAGCATTAGGTTATGCTAGGTTATTATGTTAGCCCAGTGGTAAAACTCTTGATTTATAAAATTCAAGTGATGGATTTAATTAGAATGGGTAATGCTAGTTTCTAAAGTTCTCATTGGACTATATATATTAGGGTGTATCTATATTATAATTATTTTAGGGTTTCAATACCCCTCATATGTTTGATTATTTTGCAGGTTTCATGTAGGGTATGGGATGAATTTCCTTAATGTTATGCTAGTATCATTTGAAAAGCACTACATAGCATTATGTGAAAGTCTTGAAGTAATAATGAGAGTTCTATGATGATGATGGTGATATTATGGAACCTATGAGGATCTACACAATCCTATAGTCCTCAATATGAAGGAAAAAAAACCTTCAATCCACCAATAAGGCATGCTTTCCTACATTCAAGGGATATAAACTTATCTAATTCAACTTTGATCAACCCCTCATATAACAATGTATTTTAATGTAGGAGGATTTTACACCATGGACTATCTACTACTATCTTAGTTGTATTTCTCTAGTGCTAAGTAACTTAGGAGTTCATATTCTTATCTATTAGGGAAGAGGCCTCAAGTTCACATCATTCTTAAGCCATCTATATGATTTCGTAGTATTCTTTCATCATATTACATGACTTGGGAGAAAAGTGACATATTGGCAAGCTCATGAAATGTAAGAGAACTATGAAATAATCTTGATCTCTTATACATCATTCTTTTTTATAAGCATTATAATCTAAGTAATATTAAATTGAGAAAACATAATATCCATTTTCCATAACTTATAGACCATATCATAAATACCAAGTTTTGATTCCATCCATAATAAATATAAAATGAAATAGTTGATAAAAATTAATTTTGGCTTGCATGATTAAACATGAATACAACTAAATTTTCATATAGTTTGGGGGTAACTAATCAGACACCAATAAAATAATTGAATGTGGGTAAACCAAGGACTAATTGTGCACAAACACCACAAACTAGAAGTGCATAAACTTAGGTCATGTGAAGATATAAGAGATACTAACAAATTATACACCATTACAAAAACCCTACCACTATTAATCCTCTATGGATGATAAGACTCATTGCAAAAGAAAATAAAAGTAATTAATAGGAGATAAAAAAATTAGAATAAGAAATGGGTATATCCAAAAAGTGTAATTCAAAATCCTAGTCTCTAGTAAGAAAAAATCATTCATCTATTATGAGTCATTCATGGATCTCATACTCAGTGATGGAATGTGTAAACCCACATCTCATTTTATGTATTTGATAATAATTCATTTTTTGGGAGATAATATGGATTTGTTTTGCTTTTATATGGTAGTAAGGAAGGAATTTATTTTCAAAAAATGGATTATTTATTTCCTATAAGTAGGAAGGAATTTTTTATTGTCTATTATTGAATGTTTAAGAACCAAGAACATCATTCTACCTCATAAAATTCCTTTTTATAGGAGCTATAATATTATAGACCATATCATAAATCATGAGTTTTAATCCCATCCAATTACCATAATATATAAAAAATGAAATAGTGGATGAAATAATAAATTTTGGCCTAACTAATTACACATCACTATAACAAAATTTTATTATGTTCATAAGCCAATAAGGATTGGTTTCTCTAGGAGACAATAAGATTTGGTCATTTTTCTTAAATTTAAATAAGAATTGGTTTTAATTTTTAAAAAATGAATTGGATTTTTTGCTTACCTATAAGAATCAATTTTATTCTTTTTTGTTTCAAAATGTAGAATTTAATGTTTAAAAACCATGAACATCATTCTAACTCATATAATTACTTTTCATAGGAGCTATAGTATCATAGATCATATCATAAATATCAAGTTTTAATCTAATAAAATTATCATAATAAATATAGAATAAAAGAGCTTATAAAATTATTAATTTTGACCTCACTAATTACACCACAATAGAAACAAAATTTTATCATATTGGTAAGGTAGTAACAATCAGTTTTTTTCTTTGGGATACAATAAGGATTGACCTTTTCTCTATTTATAAGTAAGAATTAGTTTTATATTCAATAAAATGGATTGGTTTCTTTATGCTTGTTAATAATGACTATTTTTTTCTTTTTTATTTAAAAATATAAATTTAAATATTTATGATTTACAAACATCATTTTATCTTGCAAACTTACCTTATAAAAAATTTATATTATCATAGAATTTTGGGATAACTGATTTTACATTAATACAAAAACTAAATTTAGGTAAATGTAAAACTAAATAAACTTAGGCCTTGTAGAAATATCAAAGATACTATTATAGACTTGATTACCTATCAATTGAATAACAACTGATTAAACAAACATACATATATAAATTTATATATTGTATACATATAGATTGTAAACCAAATTGCATAATTGTAGATTGAACAAATATAGATTTTTCTCTTTAAAATTTTACAACTAATGAGTCAACATTGTGGTAGCCCTAATATCAAATACCCAACATTAGGAACCAAGAAATGATGTCAAATATATGATATCATCTCTTCTGTGCTAGCCTATAAATACACTTGGGTGCATGGTTGGGACATAGAGTTTTAGTTCTCAGTTTTTGATAGTTTTTCTTAGAATTTTGAATTCAAGTTCTATTATTCTTAATGCATGCCCATAGTGTGATGTTTGTAATTGTATGACACCTTTGATTGGGTGTGATGTACTTGGACATGTTACATGATTGGAAATAAAGATTGAGATTACTTTCATCATTGGCACATTTACTTAGATTTTTATTACTTTAATTATTTAATTGTTTAATTATTTACTATTTTATTTAGTTAAAATTTCCATTTATTGCTATTTACTATTTCTATCATTAAGTAGAATGAGTATGACTTAATCACGAGTGCTTAACTGTAAGTACTTGGTAATCCAACAATGTATCATTTAGCACACCTAGTAACGTATGCTTGGCAATCCCAATGGTAGTTATATGAAGTCCAAGGTGTGTAGGGATGATTGATGATAAATACTCATCATAGGTAGCCTAGTTTAGATTTTATTTTCCACTGTTCATTAGCTTAATTAATTTATCTTTTATCGTCACTTGGAGTAGCATAGGATTAGACAACATCATATGCCTAACTTTGGACTAAATCATACATGACAAAGTTACCAGTAGTCCAAGTGGGAAGATAGTGAACTGTGATCAAAGAATAATGATTTAGATGCACAACTAGTCCAATCAATGGAATTCAACCAGATTATGTATGAATGCTTATGATTCATATGGATGAACATATGGGTAGCTCACTGCTCAGCATTGGTGCTATTGCTAGGGAAGGTGCCAGTTATCTGGATTAGTTATATCATACATGATTGTTGTAAAGGTATTAATGATATATCCTTCAAAAAATATTAAATCACACACACCATAAGACAACAACAATATCTCTTTCACAAGGAAGCAATAATGCATTGTATAATGAAAACATTAATTTGACAAATAATGAGATATATGGTGAGGAAAATTGGAGTGACCAACCTTATGTAGGGATTTCTTATGTTCATGACCATCCTAATGATAATTAAAGACTACATTCACATAAGGTAGACAACCATGGAGGTGGTGAAGTATGTCTTGGACTAGGAGAGGCCTTAAGGCCTATGACCTCATTGAAATCTAGAAAGGATAAACTAAGGGACCCTAGGAAACACCATAGAAGCCATGGCAATCCTTCCAATTTGTCATCTTTCTCTTCCCCTTCAATGTCTAGTTCTGACAAAGACAAATGTAGGTATGGGTATAGAGCTCCACATAAGGGTCAGAATAGAAACAAAAATCAGACTTACAAGAACACTCATGGTTATTAACATGAAAATATACAAAATCATCATAATCAACTGAATAGAAATTTTCATCACAACTTGTCTGATAGCGATGAACCATTTTTGGCCACTAAGATCCTAGTGTAGATTATAGAGGTATTTAAGATATCTTGCACACATCATAAAGAGAGTTGCCTACCCAGGCTTGATATGAATAATATTCCTAAATTGGTAGGAGGCTATGATTCAGATTTGAAACATCATTTACAAGCCTTCCATGATGTTTGTGCTTTTTACAACGTTGAAAGTGGGTGGTAAAATCTTAATCTATTTTCTAGGACACTGATTAATAGAGCTGAAGTGTGGTATAGAACTAAAATCAAATTCAATCTGACGATGGTCCACAATGCTAGAACTCTTCAATGAGAAATACCAAACCTATGTGAGGGTGTCCAACCTAAGAAGATAGATCCAAGGATGGAAGCAAGAATAACATGAACCCTTGGACATGTCCTTAGATAGATATTATTTCCTACTAAATAGATGACTAGGTCATGGTTTCTCTAAGGAAAGGAAACTTTTCCATATCATAGATGGACTTCATAATGAAACAAGGGAGACACTTGGAATGTATGCCCTAGGTCAATTATATGAGCTATGAACAAATCAAATAAAAGAGTTAATTGAATGTGTGGCAAAAGAAGAAGGAGAAATATGCAAATGGGAGAATATCAAGAAATATCACTAGGACCCAACTCTTCAACTAAAGAAGGTCCATATCTATAGTAAGGAGAAGGGATCATTGTTGACAAGGTAGTTCTACAACGAACCTTGTTGATAAAGAAGTCTATTGATGAACTTAAAGCAAATTTTAATAGGATGTCAAAATGGATATATGAAAATGTCAACTCTTGTTGAGATTATTGAGGTGAGGATCATGCAAAATAAGCCAAGCGATCATAATAAACAAAGGACACAAAACCAAGAAACAAGTAGGAACACTTTTTGATAAATAGGAAAAATAGCTAAAGGAAAAAGTGACATTTGCATATATGACCATTTGCAGGCCACTACTAAGTATTGTTGAATCTACATGACTATTGAACAATTGTCTTAAATCTAAAGTTTGTATAAAAGCACATTCTTGGGAGATTTTCTTTCCCACACAGTAATGATAGACAACCCTGTAACCAACCACACTATCCTAGGGGGACTTATTACTAGCCTCAACACTATCATCAACCATAGTGGCAATAAGCATAGTCAAGGGAAAGGCCACCATCAAATCAGCCCTATCCTTCCTATCCACCGAAACCATATTGATAGTATGTTCAAAATCTTGTTTCTCAAACTAGTTCTATGTCCTCTACTTCAAATCACCACTATCACTCTCCTGAGTAGCATCAACCTATGACATCTCTAGAGGGATCACCAACTTGTGCCTTTTACCATTCATCCTACCCTTAATATTCTCATACTTCACCTCATTACACACCATTTCTAGTGACACAGGAAGATTTAGCATCACAATATCAACAAAAAGATGTCACTTGTGTTGCAAATGTTCATAAACATGCTGATACTGGTAGATCTCAACCGCCATGTTTGAAATGTCCCTTCTTTAGGATAGGTTGTAAGCCAAAGTAAAATACTCATGGATCTACCACATCATCCAAACCAACACAATGCCAATCTTGTGTAATGCCTCCCTTTTCACCATGATCGTACTCTGATCCTACACAAGGGCCACCATCCATTATTACTTCAATTCCAAACCTAAGTAATGAATCTATAAGCATGGGGAGACCAAAAAATCTATGCATACCATATCATGATCAAGGATGCAATCGTGGTCTAGCCATTTGTCACATTAACACACCTCGTATCCTAACCCACCATACATTTAACTATCAAGTGTGCGATCAACAATTTGTCTACCAAACTACTACAACATCAATAGACATCCAATGCCTAGGGAATAAAAGGTTACCAATTTTCTATTCAACATGGATCCTATCTATCTACTTATTAATCCTTGTCATGGCAAACTATTACTCATGGGGAACACCCCCCATTCTAATCTTCTAGATTCATAAGTATTTTTCATCATTTTATTTTACAGTTTTTTGTCATATTCTTATTTCTTGATACAATATTTCCTATTCCTATCAACTTTTTCTATTAATTTTTATCATTTCCTTTATTATTGTAGTCTTGCTTGTGAATAAAATGATCATGTAGCCCATTGAGGTGAGGTTTTCTCTATGTTGTCAAGTCATAAGTGACTGATTATTCAAACAGTGAGAGCATGTCATCCATCCCCTCATTCCATTAATAAGAAGTTCTTACCTTGGTATAATGATATTCGTTTTCATCATTCAACCTAAAAATAAATTTATAATCATTGTGTTTGGGTAGATGAGTGCAAAACCAGGGTAGAATGTAAAGGGTGTGACATGAAGGGAATTTGTTGATTCTTGTTGGTGACGTTTGTATGTCTATCATGTTGTTGAGGTTGCAATTATATCCTTGTAAATATAATGAAAAATAGGAGTAAATAGTACCATAAAAAGGAATTAAATAATTTATATGGGTCCCACTAGAAAGACATGTACCCATTCCTAAAGTCTGGTGGCTTCCTAGAACCTCCACAAAAACACATGTGTTCCATAAATAAGCTCCTCCCTTGGAAAAATGCCAAGTGATGTTACTCCTTGCAACTATGATAGTCTTATAGTTTCAGTTGAAGTGATGAAACAATGTGATGTCACTGAAATGTGGTTTGAACTTGGTTTGAATTTTTGAAAGAAGGGCTCATGATTATTTAACTATTAATAACACATAAGGTTTCATTGTACCTTTGGTAAGATACCTCATGTCCCAATTTCTTCAATCCTTTCTATAGTTCATCTCATCTCATTGCCCATCTGATCCTAACTTGTGGTTTTATGTTACATAGAGTTATTATCTCAAATTGGTGATTTTAGGATGTGTGTTTTTTTTTTGCATAGGTATGCATTGCAATCAACCCCTTTTGTGCCTATGGACATTTTTAGGTGTGCTTACACAAGGGAATCATAGGTTGAAGCCTGCTTTGGGAAGGATCCACTTATGTAACTTTTGTAACATGTACTTGTTTGACACAACCACATCAGTCTTAACCTTCCAATTGTATAATTGTTTAATTTTGTAGTTTCCCTTCTTGTGTAATTGATCTATCCCATAACCATGATATAACATCCTCTTTCTTGCATCTTCCAAAGCTTTTCATGTTGATGATTCGACCTTCTAACACTTTTGATGCCTAAAATTGATTTCCCACTTACCCTAGACTTATGGACCTAACCTTAAACCTTTGAACCAATCACAGAGCTTTGTTTCTCATGCTCAGTACCCTCATTAGATGTAGTTTTATGGAGCTCAATTTTGAGTACTTGATATCAAGTGGGACATGATGTCAAATATCCAATATAAAGTCTCATAAAATGTATATATATGACCCCTATGGTGCCCAAACTTCATTCTCATCATTTGCACCTAAGAAAGTTTTTCAAATTTTTTTCTCATGACTTAAAGCTCCATACAAACCACTTCTACTTGCAATATTTGACTCTCCATTGCTTCGATTCTCATGTTGTTTAGACCTATCTAAACCCAGAGTGTTCAAGTTAGTCTTTGGGGGCCACTTGCATTAATAACTTGCACTAATTTTTCAAAATTTGCTATCACCCAGAGGATATTATAATGGTAAGAGTGTTAAAAAAGCTAAGTGTTATAATGAACAATCAATTGCATTAATGCTAGAAACCTTAATTTCTCCATCCAAGGAACCATAACCATCATTATAAGCCACATATAAGGAAAAAGGAACCAACTTTATAAGGTCATATGAGGAGATAGACACTTTCTAGGCACTTTTCTGAAAATTTTTCTAACTTTGCAATCATATGAACTTAATGAGACTAAGGCTTGGGTAAGGTATAATCCTATTAATGCTAAATAATAACACCTTAGTAACATCTAATCTTTGATTGATTGCAAATTTCTGTAAAAAGAGGAGCACAAGAAGAACCTTAGTAGTGAGTAGCCAAGCACCCATGAGGTGGTTGATGCTAGCAAGGCGAGAAGATAGAGCATGAGTAGTATAAGGCCCGATCTTCTAGTATTCATCAAGAGGCTCTTGTTACTAGGTAGTTAGTTCAAGGAGAGGTTTTGGAACCCCAAGCTCCCATTCAAAGACAACATATCACATTGTCCATGGAATGCCTTGAAATAATTTAAGAAAAGTCCATGTTGACCATGATCATCATGGAGATGAAATTTGGTCCATTTATGGAGTTTTCTTTAGAAGTGGTTTGGATGCAACTTCAGGCATCACCTTATAACCTATTCTTTTAGATAGTCATGAGTGGCACCTTGGTGAAACATACCAATTTTGGCATAACAAAGATGAAGGCACCACCATCAACATTTGTGAAGTCAATGTCTCATTTTCAATTAAAGAAATCGTAGTAGCTCTCAATGTGCCAAATGAAGGGGCTAAGTTATTCCATCTATCTACAAGATCTTACCTTGACATGAAAAAGCTATGGCTGAGATGAACATATGACAAGGAAGATAAAACATAAAATGAATTAACTCTAAAGAAAATGACATACTTCAAGATAAGCATGTATCATCATTTCCTAACCAAAGGGCTTAGTAGAATTTCAACCTATGCAGCTAGAGAAAGTTCCATCATAATGGGTAAATATGCAGCCAACCTTTCTCAACTATACTCCATGGAGATTTAAAGACAGTTTGAGGAGAAAACGAAAGGAAAGCCAACACTTTCATTTCCTTGCCTAATCTAAAAATTATGTAAAAGCATTGGAATCTTGGGGTACACATATGACATCCCTAGGAAAGCTCAGAATGCTTTCTTCATAGAGTTTCTTAATCCAACAATACTAAGGAAAGACCTTGGTAAGGAACAAGAACTAGAGAAGGAAGTAGAAGTGAAAAAAGAATTAGAATGGAAGCCTAAATAGCACCATGAAACATGAGCTCTGCTAGCACCACCACAAGATTATAGATGAACAATGAGACACTTATAGAAAATTTTTGAAATGTTGAGTTGGGGAAGAAGAAAGCAATCTAGCCTCTTAAGAGTAATTGATGATGCTATGTAGCCCACCATGTCAGTAGAGATAACAAGGGGGCATATCTCACTATAATCAAGAGAAGAATCCTAGTGGTCTAGGAAAATATTTGGTAATGCTACATCCTTCCAAGTGATGCTCAGAATGGAAGAAGATTCCATAGTGATGGTAATGCAATATCAAGATGGGACAAGGACAAATGAAGTCATTACAGATAACATGAAAGAATCATTCAATATGCTTATTGTACCCCCAGTAGATTTGAATGGGACAAGAAATACAGAAATGCTTTCTAGGATCTTAATGACTCCTATAGCACATGAGGATGTGTTAAATCAACTACTATAGATAGGAAAAGTGATGACCACCTTATTCAACATTCCAAGTGATGTCACTACAACATAGTTACAGCTCATAACCATCAAATAAAAGCTAGTAATGACTAAAGTTAGGGTGGAACATGCATAAGCAAAGGTACAATATTTGCAACAACAGCTGGCTGCCCTAAGAGTTGAAAGATGAGATCCTACCCAATTTATTATGCCTAAAAAGTGAAGCAATTTAGAATAAAGCAACTAATCAAGCTGACTAGTTGCCCCTGTTGTAGAAGCATAGATGCATGCTCATAAAAAGGAATTGATGATCACACAAGAAGAAAATAAATAACTCAGAGCAGAAAACTCCAGGTTGATCATAATTGAAAAAGAAAATAATTTTTTGGAAGAAAGTTTCTATCAATTAAGGAAACAACTGATGAGGATCAATTAGGATATTTGCAAATTGATCAAGGAAGATAGAACCCTCTCAATGAAGGAGGTCTATGTCATTTGATAGAAGTTAGCAATTGAAATAAGCACATGGTAGAATAAGGCTAAGAAGTATGAAAAGCTAAAAGAACATTTTCACAACTAGGTAGGCATGTACAAGCAAATAAATGGAAAGGAAATCTAGATGGCCAAAGCCCACATTGGCTCCATCATAGCACAAAATTTTGAGTGGTAACTAATTCTAGATAACAATGCATTGGTCCATCAAGTAGAGGTGAAAAGTAAAGACTTGTAGATTGAAAAATTGAAAGAATACATGGCATTGGCTAACCTTAGATATGCCAACCTAGCCATGTTAACAACAGGTCAGCCTAGAAGTGAGTTAAAAAAATAGGTAGTGATCATCTATGCCCTATATGAGAAAGAGTTTGAAGATAGAAAAGCCACTTTGTAGAAACTCCACATGGCAAACTCAAAAATTGAGGTGGACAAGAGGATGTCACTTTATAGTTGGTCAAGAAACTCATAGATTATCATGAATTCAAAGAAAAGGCTAGGGCATTTGAAGAAGAGTGATGGTAGTTTGCATCATGGTACATGAAGGCTAAAAAGATGTTTTTGTAACTACCATGTCCTTGGGATGTCCCAACACTTGTACACATCAATTCAATAGCCTAGATGGTACATGATCCATGGACAGAGGAACAAAAGTTGTAGGTGCTCCTTAACCATTATAAATTCTAGAAACTTGGTGATAAAGGAAAGTGACTGATGCAGGAGCCACCAACTCTAGAAACTACATGAGCTTCCCCAATTTTTTTTCTTGTAATTTTTTGTTCTAATTTTGTAAAAAAAATAGTGTAGCATGTATAAGTCCATTTGTTTATTTTTCTGAGTTAGTCAATAATTCCATACCTTCACAATAATTTTTTTAAAGAACTTGTTCCTTATTTTGTTTAACTCAAGAATGAGTTTTCATTTAGTCATGAGGATATGATGAATCTTCATTGTGGTAACCCCAATATCAAATACTCAATATCAAGGCTTCAATATCAGAAATGTGACATTAGGTCCCAAGAAGAAATGTCAAATATCTGATATTATCTCTTCTATGCTAGCCTATAAATACAACACTTGAGTGCATGGTTGGAACATAAAGTTTTAGCTCTCAATTTTTCATAGTTTTTCTTAGATTTCTAAATTCAAGTTCTGTTATTCCTAGTGCATGCCCATAGTGTGATGTTTGTAATCATATGGTAGGTTTTTTGAGTGTGATGTACTTGTACATGTTACATGACTATAAATAAAGATCGAGATTACTTCCATCATTACAACATTCACTTAGATTTATTATTACTTTAATTATTTAATTGTTTAATTATTTACTATTTTTTTTGTTAATGTTTCCATTTATTGCTATTTACTATTCCTATCATTAAGTAGAATGAGTATGAATTAATCACAAGAACTTAAGTGTAAGTACTTGCTAATCCAATAGTGTATCATTTGGCACACCCAATGACATACGCTTGGAAATCCTAGTGGTAGTTATATGAAGTCCAAGGCATGTATGAATGACTGGGGATGAATACTCATTGCACATAGGATAATTTATATTTTATTTTCTATTTTTCATTACCTTAATTAATTTATCTCTTTATCATCATTAGGAGTAGCATAGGATTAGAAAATATCATATACCTCACTTTAGACTAAATCATACATGACAAAGTTATCACTAGTCCAAGTGCGAAGATAGTGGATTGTGATCAAAGCATAATGATTTAGATGCACAACTAGTCCCATCCATGCAGTTTCACCAAATCATGCATGAATGCTTGTGATTTGTATGGTTGGGTGTAGGGGTAGCTTGCCACTCATCAACAATAAAAGAAAAATCATGTTGTTGACTTAGTCACTAATAATCTTACATGGATGATAAAAATCATTCCAAAGATAATAAAAGCAAAAAATAAAAGATAGAATAACTAGAATGTGAAATGTATATTACCAAAAAGTAAATTTCCAATTCATGACTTCTAGTAATAAAGAATTATTCATGTGAAATGAGTAGTTCATGGTCCTTATGCTTAAGTAGGGAATGAATAAATCCAAGTGTCTTTTCATTGATGTGAAATGAGTTGTTCATTGGATTTATATTGGGGGATGCAATGGATAAACCCAAGTCTCTTTTCATGTTTTTTTTTTCAACAATAGAAATTGGTTTTTTCTACTTGTTAGTAATAATTATGTTTTTTTTTCACTTGAGATGATAAGAGACATTTTTTATTACTTGAGATAATAAAAAGTATTTTTTTTAAACAAGAAGCTTTAATTTTCTATTTCATAGTAATAACTCTTATTTCCATTGAAAGGAAAGAAGGATAATTTTTATTATTTTTTTATAAGATAATAATAATCATTTTTTATGTTTGTCAATAAGCATCAATTTTCACACTACTAATTGAACAAATATAGATATCCATAGTCATAGATTAACTAACTATAGACTACAAATCTAGTTGCATAATTGTAAATTGAATAAACAAGTATTTCTCTCTTATAGATTATACATTAATACAAAATATAATAATCCTACATGGATGATGAGACTAATTTCGAAAGATAATAAAAGAAAATGCTAGGAGATAGAATAACTAGGATGAGAAATGTCTATTGCAAAAAGGTATAATTAACAATTTTTATTAACTAAGAAACATTCATGTGTAATGAGAGGTTCATGAGACTAAGAAACATTCATGTGTAATGAGAGGTTCATGAGACTAAGAAACATTCATGTGTAATGAGAGGTTCATGAGATTAAGACTAATCCTTGAGGATGAAATGAATAAACCTATGTCTTATTTTTTCATTTTTCAATAATAGTGATTGGTATTTTCTCCTTGTTAGTAAGAATCAAGCCTTTTTTTTTTTACTTGGGACAATAAAGGACATTTCTTTTGAGAAAATAAGCATTAGTCTCTTTATATCATAGTAACAATAATTATTTCTTGAGACAATAAAGAACATTTTTTTAAGAAAATAAGCATAATTTTTTTAATTTCATGGTAACGATACATATTGCATGAGATTATAAAAGATGGTTCATTGTTTTTTATTTTTTAAAGATAATAAGGATTAGTTTTTTGGTTTCATAGTAATGATCCTTATTACTAAGAAGAGGTAATAAGGATTATTTTTTATAAGATTATAACAATTGATTTTTTTTGCATTTGGCAATAAGCACTAGTTATCAAATTATAGGTTAAAAAAATGCAAATACACATAGTGATAGATTAACTAATTATATAGATCATACACCTAATTGCATAATTGCAAACTGAATAAATAAAAATTACTCTACTAATAAAAATACAAAAATCTTATTGTTGTTCCAATCCCTAGTAATCCAACATGGATGATGAAACTCATTCCAAAAGATAATAAAAGAAAATGATAAAATATATAACAAATGAAATGCAAAATGGGTATTACCAAAAAGTGTAATTTCAATTCATGATTTTTATTAACAAAGAATGATTCATGTGAAATGAGTTGTTCATGAGCCTTATGCTCAAAGAGGGAATAGGTAAACCTAGATCTTATTTAGAATTTTTTTTTTAATTTTATTTGAGACAATAATAAACATTCATTTCTTTGATTTTTTTTTATACAATAAGCTACTTATTATCTTTTTTTATTTTTTGATAAGATAATAATAATTGGTTATTTCCTATTGGATAGTAAGCATTGGTTTAATTTTTCCTTTGAAAATGTAGATTCAAATGTTTAAGAATCATGAACATCATCATGCCCTACAAACTTACTTTGCATATGAGCCAAACTAAAGCATATACTTCTTGGTTAAATTATCATATGGTTTGCTAACAATTATTCATTCTTAACTCTATAGCATATTTCTTTCATAAAGAGGTAGATATTTCTTTCATAAAGAGGTAGAATTTAATAGATACAAAATAAATTGGCTAATAAAATAGTTCTATATTGGGGCAAATATTAAAAACCAACACATATAAAATATTAAAATATAATGAAGATTAAGATTCATCTTTGAACATTAACAATCTATAAACAAATAACTAAGAAATTACATTAAACTCTAATTGTACATTAAATAAATGCATAGTGTTTTCTTACAAATTGTAAAAAATACAAAAACCCTACTACTTGATATAATAGAAGATGAGATTAAAATAACAAAACTAATATAAGCAAGAGATGTTGACCAATAAAATTAACAATTACTAAAACACTGATCTTAGATCACACTTGATGCATTTTAACTAATATGACTAATATAATTAGTAGTTTCTTATAGTAGATGCTACAAAATAATTGGCTATAGTAATTTTGAAATGTATAAAGTACATCAACAGTTTGAAACCTAGTATGTAATAATCCCATATGGAGAATTGGAGTTGCTTCAAAAGATAATAAAACCAAATAATAGAAACTAAACCAATTGAAATGAGTAATGGATATGATTAAGAAGTGTCCTTTCAAATTATGGATTCTAGTGAAAATGAATGATTTTTAGGAAGTTGTTCTAGTAAAGTGAATAAATCTAAATCTAATTTAATATATTTTGTGATAATAATAAAATTTTTGACTTATGGTGAAGACTTATGATGGAATCATTGTGGAATCATTTCATTTGCTTTGTAACAATGATACAAGCTTGGACTTATGTTGAAAATGCATGAGAGCTCATATCATAATAGATGCATATTTTGTTAATATGACAAATAACATAGCAAATTCTTGTAGTAGATATTGTAAAATAAATGATTTAGTAATAATCCCACATGGATGATACTAAAGAATAAATGGATTTTTTTCAAAACATGTTGGAAATAAATTATTTCTATTGTTGATAAAATAAGAATGTACAATTTATTTTTTATATTCCTCATAAATTTTTTTAATTATTTTTTCTTTGAGAGATGTCTCAAAATAAGGTGAAACATAAATTTTTCTAATTATCTTCCATACCATATGGTTGCTTCTAAAATAATTCTTCTATTTTAAAATGTAATAGAAATAATTTATTTTTACTATTGATAAAAAATGTGTTATCTATTTTGTAGTAATAATCCCACATGGAATATGATATGACTACCAACATAATATATCTAAAAAAAATTATTATACTAAAAAAATGGAACGAGAAATTCTTATGATTAAATTCTATTTAAATTTTGATTTCTAGTAATTTTGTTGATCCATCTTCATTATTAAAAACTTCAAATTGTGATCTTTAGTAAGATGAGCTACCTTACCCCATCTTGGTGACCTATCCAAGTCTCATTTTATTGAAGTTTTCAACAAGTAAAACAAGGTAGCCTAATCTTTATCATTTGTCCACAATGTAATCATTAGTCATAAATCATAATATTAATTAAAAGTTCCTATGTCACATGGATCATGAAAAGTACATCTATAATAATTTCTTTAGTTTTAACCATGTATACCATTTGTCCATAATGTAATCATCAATTGTAAGTCGTACTATCACTTAAAAGTTTATATGTCACATGGATGATGAAAAAATATATCTAGAATGATTTCATTGATTTTAACCATATATATGTTCATTAATATCATATATTCATTCATTTCCAAAATTTTCTTTTATTTAATTGCATGTATAAGTTTTGGTGATGTAATGGTAGCATTTCTAAATTATGATTTTATTTAATTTTATGTTAACTGATAAGTAGGCTTTGCAGCTGAATATAAAAATGTCATTTCAAGAAATTAAGGCACCATAAAATAGCGTGTCAATGTCAAAATGTAGTTAGAAATTTATTCTTTCAAACAATTACTTAATCTCCAGTATTAAACGCAACAAAATTTTCCATCAATTTTACACTAAAAATCCTAAAGTACTAGTTGATTCAATAAAGCTATTAAAATCTAACAATAGTAATAAACGTTATTGATGATTACTTCTCTTGTAAATCACTCATAGGAAAATATTTTTTAAATAGAAACATTATTTCAAGCTTACATTAGTTTGAGGATATTGGTACATTTTTTATTTTTTCCATTATTCAAATTCATTCTTCATCATTCTTTTTATAATGAGCTCTTAAATTTCATCTATTGTAGCTCCTAGTAATTATCAAGGAACATCTTTTCACTTAGATTGTATGTTTTCAAATATAAGAGCATTTCAAAAACATACAAAAAATATTTTATGAATAAGAATATGATAAAAAAAGAATATATGTAATAAAAAATTCCAAAAGATAGAGGTATGCCATTTACTATTATATAAACTATTTGTAAGATTTTCTATCCATCATCTTTATATTACTATAGTTATGAATACTTCCATTAGATTAAAGTTGTTTGCATTTTTTATAATAGATTAGTTTTAAAAATGATTATATGTAATTACAAAATTTTTAATACTATTTACTAAATGAATATAAACAAAAGTGAACAATCCTTGTCTCACATTATTGTTAGCATCCAATTAATGCTTATTCATTTTCCTTCTTCACCATCGGCATTTCATTTCATTATTATTTTTTTAAAACACTAAAAGATCATTTCTTAATGCTTTTCCCATATTTTTAGGTTGGTCATTTATTATTACTAGTTATCATATACTATTTATTCATTTTATTAGTATACCCTCTAGGTTCATTGCAAGTTTCCTTGCATATTTGTCATTTTTATTTTTAGGTATCTATTATTGGTTAGATTTATATCTATCTTCCATATTTGTATTTCATATTCATTCAATATTATCTTTTAAATACCTAAATATCTTACATGCTAGTCATTTCTCTTCTAGTATATCCATTATAGCTTGGTTACTTATTTGTCTTCTATAAATGTTAATTAGATCAGCAAGTGACATAACACATAATAATAAGTACATTCTTGTAGTAGTAAATTAATAAAGTCTATTTGCAATAAAACATGTTGTTTTGAATTGAAAAATTAACATCTAAGTAATATCTAGCAAATCCTTTAGTATAAATAATTAAAATTACATTATTATCAAAATCCAACCATAGAAAAAAAATTTCTCCAAAGATGTTTCTAATACACTATCTAGTTTATGAAACTTAATAAGCCATAGAATTTCAAGAGACATGTCCCAAGATTATAAAGTTATTAATGTAGTTTCTTTGTCTTAACACTCTTATAGTTGAATATTAAAAAGTAAGTTTTAAAATTATCTAAATTAATATATTTAGATAAATATGTAAGAAAATTTGACATTTACATAATAATATCTAATGAGTGGTGAGGTACCCCTTATGCCCAACCATACGAATCACAAGTATTCATGCACGATCCCATCAAATTCCATGGATGGGACTAGTTGTGCATCTAGATCGTTATGTCTTGATCATAGTTCACTATCTTCCCACTTGGACTAGTGGTAGCTTTGTCACGTATGGTTTAGTCCAAAGTGAGGAATATGATAATTGATGTTGTTCAGCCTTATGCCACTCCTAATGATAATCAAGAAATCAATTGCTTAAGGTAATTAACAATGAAAAGTAAAGTCTAAACTAGCCTACGTATGATGAGTGTCTATTCCCAGCTTATTATACACATCTTGAACCCATGTATCCACTATTGGGATTACCAAGCGCTATGCTATTAGGTGAACCAAGCAAGAACACTGCTAGGATTACCAAGCAAATATGTGTTTATCATCAAAACTAGTCACACTCATTCTACCAATTCATTAATATGCATGAAAATGTAAATATTAAATAAGTACATGAAAAGTAAATATATTCTGAGTTAAAGTGCTATAATGAATAACAATCAATCTCATTCTTATTTCCATTCATAGAATGTGTCCAGGTACATTGCCACTTGAATAAGACATTTTACAATTGAATAAGATCCTTAGTGTGGGCACTCACTAACTATTCTCTAAGACTATAGAATAAAACTACAAGAGTTTAGCTACTCTATTGACTAAATAATGCTAATACATAATGGAAGCATGTGCATTTATAGACTTTATTATGAAGCTACATCAATGAGGCCCCATAAATGTAGCAAATGCTATGTCAACACTACCCTATCAACAAGGACCCATTGATGTGACACTTTGATGCTTCATCATATCCCCATGACTAAATAAAAACTCATCCTTGAGTTTCTTTACAAAAGTATGAAGGTATCAAATTATTGATTGACACTTGACATAACAAAATTCAGTGCTGCATTACAAAATTTTATTCTAGTGGATACATACAAAATGATATATTGACAAAAAAATTTGATAGACATTGAAGATTACAAAATTTACAAAGGTCTTCAAAAATTCATTGAAGATGATTCTTGTTGTTGTTGTTAGCAGTAGTAAACTTCCAACCTTGATTATTATGTCGATACACTCTGGTTATGCAGAACATTCTTGAAGGATGGACTAAAATTTCTTCTCCTCATCCCATGGATCTAGCAAAAATGCAATGCTTGAGTTGCTATCTTGTATGTGCTATGATTTTTCCATGGGAATATCCTTTGTTGTCCCCATCTTACTTCATTTTTGTGCTTGGTCAAAGACCTTCTTCCTTAGGCATTTCTTTTATCATCACCTATAGTCACCAAAGGAACATTTTTTTTTGATAAATTTTTCTTAATAATTAACTCTTTTTTGATCCCTTACTTTTCATTTAAGCACAAGGTGATGATAGCATACTATGTCAAAGGCTATGAGGTAACTAAAATCATCAAGTTGTTCACATTATTTTGATCAATTACTATTAGCTACCATGATGTTTGAAAGTAGGATGTGTGAAAAATTTCATAGTGGACATCCCTAGCCCCCATGACTAATAAGTGTAACTCTATAAGCTCACAAGTTTTCAAATAATTGAGACCAAAGGTTTGATTCAAAAGATGGCCAAGAAATATTAATGTATATGGAAATAGAAAAGTAGGAAAAATTAATGAAACAGATGAGAAGTAGTCCCAAAATCATGCATAAATTTAGAGAAATAATTACTGACATATTGGAAGATGTGAAGGTTAGCTCAAATCCATGATCAAAAAAATTTATGCAAGTCGATTCTCCCCAAAGTGAGCTCCTACCATAATGCCTTTGCATAACCACTTCTATAGATGTCTGTGGGCACCTCAAAAGTTAAATGTAGATCATGCCTTTGTTCCAAACAACATACAATTGCCATGGTTGGGATGTTGCACTATACTATACAAAACCAAATGGCATATAATCACATGAAATAGTGAGATGAATAATGAGATGAGAAGGAATTGTAGAGATCATGATATAAGATACTTGATCATGTACACACTAGGTTCTTGTGAAAAATGTGATTAAAATGATCAGCATACCTATCTGCCCAAGTTTAGACCAAGTCCATACCATGAACAGTAACCTCACATTGATGTGTTCCATCCTACAAACCACCATGAGTCCACAACTATCTCAAAAAACAATCATCACTCCAAAAAGAGAAGAAAACAGAAGAAGGAAGGAATGGCCTTAGTTAAAGGGGCACCCTTTAGGTATGGGTAACATGTCTTTCTAGCCCCATAACTAGTGCTTGTAACCCATTATTGTGTTTAAGGGGTGTGTTTTGAATTCCCATTATTGTTTTCTTTCTCTCTTATTTTTTTTCTTTTGTTTGTTTGTTTCTTCATGGAAACCACACCATGCAAATACTTTTAGCTTTCTATTATTGATTGATAGAGTGATGATACATTACAAGAGAAGTCATAAACCACTTGAAGGAAGATAAGAAGAAAATCCAACAAGTCCCCTTGAGGTCACATCCTTACCATTCCCACTTGGTCATTTCCTCTTTCTTCAAGCTATAATGATCATTGATTAATTTTAGTTTTATAAAAGAGGAACCAAATTATTTCCATGAAAAAGGTTATTTTTTCAAAGAACTAGAGGGATGGATGACATGATCTTACTACTTTACACAATTACTTACCTAATTATCTTGATAGAATAGAATAGAAACCCAACACATAGTGTTGACTTATGCATCATGACTGATAATATTATTAATCAAAGGACAAAAATCATTCATAAACATAAAGAAACTATATTAGGAAAAGAGGATATTATAAAGAAAAGAAAAAAATATTAAGAAATGAAAACATATGAAGAATTACAAAATTTTAGAAGAACTAGGAAAATAATTAAAAATTATAAAATAAAAAAAGATGAAAAATACTTATTAGTTCTTGAACCAAGATGGAGCATCTCTCCCATGACTAATCTTATGATTGTACATTTCGTAGAAGGACTAAAACATTCTCTAATTATACACCATCAATTTTTTAGCTATCACTATTTGAATCATTCAAGACATGTAGGTATTTTTGTTTTGGAGGATCTAGATGTATTTGCTTCATCTTCTTGATTTTCTATTTTAATTCTTGGGTCTCTATGCTTAATATCCTTTTCTAGTGTATAATTAGAGTGTAAGATATATATGTGTCTAAGTCCTCTATTTGGTCCATTTTCTTAAGTATAGAACTAATAAGTAGATCAGTTGTCTCCATGCATCTTTGAAACAATTTTATGTTCTCATTTCTAAGCCACTATGTGTCTTTTGGTTTAGTGACTACTACATAGATTGATTTTTTCTCATACACTTTCTCCTAAACTTTGTTGCGAGCTATGTTAATATTTTGAATTTTTAGCCCACAATTGCAAACTTTCCTATTAGTAGTGATGCATGGATTCTTCTATCTCTCCATATCAATAGGTTCATCATTTCTATTAAGTATTGGAACAATAATGGATGTTGGCCTTTGCATAGGATTAGAGGACATTGGTTGTGAAACGAAGGATGTTACACTTGATTGGAATTGTGCTAGTTTGAATGAGTTAGTAGGTTTATGACTGTTGTGCTTATGCATGGGAACTTTCCTAAAGAAACAACATTTCTAATACTATGGTGGAGATCTATTGGCATTATCATTTCTATGAATCTTCATAGCACAAGTGACATTCTCTTGTTCATGTCATTGTTCTAAACCTTCCTATGTTGTTGGAGGTGAGTATGAGAATATTGAGGATATAGTAAAGGATGAGAGGTGTGAGGTGGTGGTCTTATAGAAGATTTTGCAGGTAGTAGTGATTTGAGATAGAAGAAGTGAAACTAGTTAGGGAAATAGGTTGTTGAACATAATATCCATACGGGTTTGGTTGGTAGTAAGGGTAGTGCTAGTTTGATGATGGCCTCCCCCATGACTATGGGTTTTGCCACTATGTTGGATGATAATGTTGAGGCTAGTAAGAAGTCTCAGTAGGATGGTATGGTTGATTGTAGGATTGTCCAAAATTACCTTGTGAGAAAGGTAATTTCCTAGGCATTTTCTTTTGTATGAACTTGGGATTCAATCTAAAATAGCAATACTCATGTAGTATAACATCACTAGGTAATAGCCCTTTGAATGATCATATATGTAGATGTCACATCCATCATCTTCTTTAGTGGTTGAGTCTATAGCCTCTTCTTCTATAGCCATTTTCCCTTTTGGCTGATTAGTGTTCTTACCTATCCCTTGATCCCTTTTCCTCCTTTTATTATAGTCACTTTATTTGTTTTGCATTACTCTTCCCTCTATAATTTCTGCACAAGTTGTAACTTTCTCATTTATCCATTCTGACATCTTATCTACCTTTGCTTTAAGCTCATCGATAGAATTTTTTATTGGCAAGGTTTGTTGTAAAATCACCTCATTGAGAAATGCCTCTTCTTCCTCATCATAGATATGGACCTTCTTCTTTTAAAAAGTTGGTTCCTAGTGATATTTCTCAACATTCTCTCATTTACATAGCTCTCCTTCTTCTTTTGCCACATGCTCTATTATCTTTTGGAGTTGATCGATTTCTAGTTCATATAATTGACCTTGAGCATACACTTCAAGGTTCTCTCTCGTTTGACTAGGAAGCCCATCTATGATGTGGAAAATTTTCTCTTCTTGAGAGAAACCGTGGCCTAGACATTTATTTTGTAGAGAATAGTATCTATCTAGGGCCATATCCAAGTGTTCATGTTATTCTTGTTTCCATTCTTGGATTTGTTTCCTTAGGTTGGACACCCTTGCATAGGTTTGGTATTTCTCATTGAAGAGTTCTAGCCTTGTGGATCATTGGTGGATTAAATTTGGTTTCAAGGATCTATACCACACTTTGGCTTTATCTATTAGTGTCCTAAAAAAGAGCTTAAGCTTTTACCACCTATTTTCAATGTCTTGTAAAATGCAAGCATCATGGAAGGCTTGGAAATGATGTTGTGGATCAAAATCATAGCCTCCCACAAGATTAGGAATATTATTCATATCAAGCCTTTTCATGTGATGTTCCTTGTAATGCTTGTTGGGTATTTTAACCATCTCTATAATCTACATCATGCTTGTAGTGGCCAACATAGGTTCATTATCATTAGACATGTCATAGTAAAATTTTCTATTTCTATTTGTCTGATAGTGATGATTTTTTCTATGCTCATTTTGATGTCTTTTCTTTTTCATTTGATTTCAATTTCTATTTTTATTTTGACCCCATAGTGAAGCTCTATCTTTATGCCTATGTTCATCTTTTTCAAAACTAGACATTGAAGAGGAAGAGAAAGATTAGGAACTGGAAGGATTTCCATGGCTTCTATGGTGCCCTCCATGCCCCTTGATTTATATTTTCTAGGTTTTTAGGAGGTACTAGGCCTTGAGGCCTCCCATGATCTAGGACTTACTTCATCTCCTCTAAAGTTTTTTCTGCACAATCCTTAGTAATGGTGCTAATGATGAGTTTTGAGGTATCCCTTATGCCCAACCATACAAATCACAAGTGTTGACAGATGATCTAGTTGAATTCCATGGATGAGACTAGTTCTGCATCTAGATTGTTATGTCTTGATTATAGTTTACTATCTTTCCTCTTGGACTAGTCATAGCTTCATCATGTATGATTTAGTCCAAAGTGAGGTGATGAATCGTGTTTTACATGAGCCTCAATATTAGGTATTTGATATTGGGTTGGCTATGATATCAGGTATGCAATATCACAAGGTATTCCTAGGCCTATAAATATAGCCCTTAGGCACACGATTTAGGGAGTTTTTTTCAATTAAGTAGCAAAATTGTTGTAGTTCAATTATTCAAGAGTTAGAATAGTTTCCAAGTGCCCAAAATAGGAGGTCTAAGTGTAATTGGATCTTTATTCAAGTATTGATATACCTGAACATACCATTGTGTTGGCAATAAAGACAAGCTCTTTGATTCATCCTTACATCACTTGAGACTTTCTTTCTTTATGCATTTATACATTGTGATTTCAAGTAGTTCATATTTAACATTATTCATTTAACAATTAATTTTTATTAATTAAGCAATTAATTAAAGTACAAAAACATGACCCCTTCAAACATACGTGTGACACTTGGTAACTTAGAAACGGTTAGCATTTGACAACCCAACAATGTTTACACAAAGTTCAGGATATGTCTGGGAAGTGGGGATGGTTACTTATGTTACACTAGATTAGATAATAGTTCACTTAGCACTTAATTACTCTCAATTTCATTATTGTTTTAGGTAATCATATTGATAAAACATAAAATAATAAAAATCTTATGCCTTAGTCACACTTAACCATACACTTGCATTTCACAAGTAAGATTGGAAAGAAAACAAGTACACAAAATGAACTCACGTTTAGCTCTAGCATACTTGGTAGTTAAAGTCTATGGAATTCAATCGGATTATACATGAATGTTTGTGATTCATATGGTTGGATGTAGGGGTACCTTGGTGCTCATCATTGGCACTGTTGCTGAGGACTTTAGTTCTACGTGCACCATCTAAACTTAGTGAAACTTAGTAACCACGTTGTTCAAATCCTAAGGTAAAATATTATAAAAAAAATTTATTATTATAACTAAATTAAATATTAACTACACACTGCATATAAATTCACTAATATAAAATGTCTTCTTCTCATAGGAGCCTATCTCTGCCTAGGACAAACAAAGTGCCTCAATAATACCAGGTGGTATATGCTCATCCTGATGAGTATGTACTAGACTTCAGCTTCATCTTACATTAAGATGAAATGCTATGGTGGCGTGACATGAAAGGAAATATTGTATTACCACTAGGTCAATTTTTATAGGTATGATCTAGCTAATGCTTGCATGACATGAACTTCAACATCTTCACGAAGAGTATGAGATGCGAGATCTTGATTCAAGGGATTACCATCCCACTAAAGCACAATGGTTAAGGGATCATCAACTAGAGAAAAAAAATGAGATTTTGAAGGGTAACGAGTTAAATACCTTTCCACCTCTACATGGCCCATTGGATGAAAGCAAACACTTCTCTAGGGACTTTTCCTTTGGTGACACTTCTCTCTTTGACTTTGGTCAAGGGGCCCTCAACTAGACTATGCAATCCATAATTCATAATCCCAATTCTGGTTAGAATGGATTCAATGACAAAAATAAATCTAGAGGATCAAGTCATGACAAGGGGGCAAGTGAAATTCATGATAATGATCATGATTGTGATCATCAAAGAGAAGGTAGTAGGTACCAGCACGATGCAAGCCCTCCTTCCTCTTCCCCTTCATCATCATCTTCTTCTTCATTTTTCTCAGATCATGGCTGCAAAGGGCATGACCGTGATGGATGTGACTAATGGAACTAAAATAATAGAAGGAACCATCAGGACAATTGCAATCAGAGGTATGGGTAATCCATATAGACCCACTACCATGAAAGAAGGGTTAGTAGAGAACATCATAGGCATCATCACTATGGCCTTGATGAACCTCTACTTGTCACTTGAAGTATTTTAAACATTGCAAAGTATGTGAGAATCCCAACAAGGCATGTAAAGGATAGTAGAATAAAGAGGCTAGACATGAACAACATCCATTAGTTTTAGGGAGGCTACAACATTGATCCACAAAATCATCTCCAAGCCTTCTAGGATACATGTGCCTTGCAGAATATTGAGAATGATTGGCAAAGGTTGAAATTATTTTTAAGGACATTCATTAAGAAAGCATAAAACTACTACTAGTCCTTAGAACTAGAATCAATCAGGTGGTGGAGTACAATGTTAGAATTGTTTAATGAAAAATATCAAATGTACTCCCAAGTGTCCAACCTGAGGAAGTAGATCCAAGGGTGGAAATAAGAAAACCATGAGCCCTTGGATGCTACTATTGGCCAATGCTACTCTCTATTGCATAATTATCCCAACCATGGATATTCTTAGCTTGATCAAGTTTTCCATGTTATAGATAAGATATAATCCAAAACAAGAAAAACTCTTAGTGTCTATGCTCAAGGAAGAATGACAAAGTTAAGCACCCATTGAATCCAAAAGTTAATTAAGCAAGTAGCCAAAAAGGAGGAAGAATTGAGAAAGAAAGAAAGTGCATAGGAATACAACAGGGACCCTTCCATTCTCAAAAGGGATGTTCAATTCTGTAACAATGAGGATGAATCAATAAAAGATGATGTGGCTAATTAGAAAACCTTGCCACTCTAGAAATTTTTGTCCAAAATTATGGCTAAGGTTAACCAATTATGGGAATCCATGGATAAGAAGTTTTAAGTTGTTTTAAATTTTTTTTGAAGAGTCCAAGGAACAAAGTGGTGAGCATGGGTTCCAAAGACATAAGGAAGCTAAATGTGTCATGTACAAGGGTAAGGGAAATATGGTTGTGATAGAGATAGTTGTAGACAGTGAATCACATGATGGTGGTGGGTGTGACATCTACCAGTATGAACATCCTAATGGATGCTATCCAATTATGTCACACTTGCAAGAATCTAGGGTGTATGCCTTACATCCATAACTTACACAAAGGCAAACACCCAAAATATTGCCTTATCCACAAGGAAAATCTTGATAGTTTCACCAACCATAGAAATATTATCCAAGTGGAACTTCACCACAACCTTATGAATTGTATCAACAATGGTAGAACCACAATAATGGGCATTGGAACCTCCAAGATAGCAATACCCCTACTATTAACTAGATCTATATGGTTATTATGTTTAGTAACCTTCAGCTCCATAGGACTCTTTTGGTTATGTTGCTACTTACCAACCTCTCCACTACCCTCTTGATGTTTACCAACCATCATATGTAAAGAGGGATGCCACTTACTATCCTCATGATCCTCTTATTTCTATGCCTACTCCTCTACCTCCTACACAACTACCACTTTCTCAATCTATGCAGGATGAATTTCCTACCAAACCATAGCAAAGAAATTCTATATGGATGATTAATCTACAATCGGTTAGCCAACCAAGTGGATTGGAATCATGATCAAAGAAAAGACCCTTCTTTTGACCTTGCAGCTCACCAAAGTCTTCAGACACACTAGTGGTTGGTGGCCCTGCTCCTCCACCTTCCTTTGCATCACCTTCATCTAAGTCCCCTTCAAATGAAAATCCTCTCAAATCCATATTGTGATGTTGACCCATTTTGTATCTAATTGGATTTGAGCCAACAACCTACCCAAGAAGTTAGCCAATATCAGGAGTCCCTTAGTATATTTGCAAATTGCTAGGAATGAGCCTTGTAAAGCTCTTCTTAACTTTTCTTTTAATGTTAATCTAATCTCAAATGAGATGTACACTACATGGAACCTTCCTCCCTTGAGGAAGAGCAACATTAGGTTGGATCTGGCAAGCTAGTCCATCATTATTCCATTGGGACTAGTGAAAGACATTGTGACCACCATTTGTGGAGGGTCATATCTTGTCAACTTCCTAGCAAACAAGATGGAGAACTATAAGGGGGACTGTCCAATTATTATGAGAAGGATGTGGTTAAGCACTATTAATGACAAAATGGGCATGAGAGATCTTTCCTTAAAGATATCCAAAGAAAATAAATTTGGAAATATTAAGAAGAAGAGGATTTCATGTATTGCATATAATGATTTAGGGTGCCATTGTGTGCAAAAGCTATGGTCAATGAGCAAACATTTATCTCTACATATAAGCAGTGTGCACTAGAAGTTGAAATCCAAAGATGTCTGTATGTGGTAGCCACAAAATAAGAAGGCACCTAGTGGCTAATAGCTTATTCTAGCTATAGTACATCGTGCATGGAACCTACTGAGGGCCTAACATGTGATTATGTTGCAAGTATGGATGAACTTGAGCGAGTTCATCATCAGCTTTCTGAGGGAGTAAATGATGATATGAATTAGGAAGAGTTGGAGATTCCTGACAATTTCAAACAAGAATCCCTTAAATTAAAGACACTACTAACTATAATGGAGTATGTGTTCTTAAAAAATTGGAAAGCTAATCATTATTAATGCCATACTTGTTGTAGAACAAAAAACAATGTTGATGAATGTTGTGGAAAAATGGTCAACAACCTTTGCCTAGTCATATTTTGAGCTCACAGAAATAGATCCAAGAATATTGCAGAACTAGATATATATTGATCCTACCATTAAGCCAAAATGATAGCCATAATAATGATTGAATCCCAAATTAAAGAAAATTGTCAAAGAGAAGATCAAGAAACTCCTCAAGGTAGGATTCATCTATTCTATTGTAGATAGTGAGTGGGTTAGCCCACTTGTGATTGTGCCCAAGAAAGGAGGCAAATGGTGGGTGTGCATCAACTTTCGGCTACTCAATATGGCAACTTTAAAAGATCATTTTTCATTACCCTTTGTTGACCAAGAGCTAGACACCATTTTTGGGCACTGCCACTATAGATTTCTAGATGGTTATAGTGGCTATAACCAAATCCAAATCACACCAAAGGACCAAGCAAAGACAACTTTCACAAGTCCTTAGAGGACTTTTTCTTACCATCAAATGCCATTTGGTCTATGTAATGCCTTAGCTATATTTCAATGATTAGTCCTTAACATTTTCCAACAACAAATTGGTAGCAAGGTAGAAGTCTTCATGGATGACTTTTCTACCTATGGAGTTACATTCAAGTAAGTCCTAGATCATCTTGAAAAGGTGTTGAGGAGATGTATCGAAACAAACCTCTAGCTCAATTAGCAAAAGAGCCATGTTATGGTCCAGGAAGGCATAGTCTTGGGGCACCATATCTTAAAAGTAGGAATCTATGTGGACCTTGAAAAGATAAGGGTTATCCAAGGAATAACTTGTCAACTAAAAATAGTTAAAGAAGTGTGGTCATTCCTTGGTCATACTAGCTACTACCAGTCCTTCATCAAAATTTTTTTCAAAATTTCCATGTCGTTGGTTGAATTAATAAAGAAAGATGCACCATTTATCTGGACCCCTACATGTGAAATAGCATTTCAACAACTGAAACAAAAGCTTGTTAAGACCCTAATTCTACAAGCTCATCATTGGTCTAGGCCATTTCATGTGATGACCGATGCATCAAATTATGCTTTTGAGGAATCACTTACATAGATGGAGGATCAAAGATGTCCATATTACATCCACTACACAAGCCAAAGTATCGTAGGTGCATAGTTGAACTACACCACTATGGAAAAAGAGTTGATGACAATGGTGTTTGCCTTAGAAAAGTTTAGGCACTATGTGCTTGGTTATAAAGTGTTCATGCAAACAAATAATAGCACCATCTAGTTTTTAATAAACAAACCAATGGTGAGCCATTTTTTCATATAGTGGCTTGTGATTTTGCAAGAGTTCAATCTCACAATGGTAGATCAAAAGGATGTGAAAAATGTAGTCGTTGACCACTTTTCATGGCTAAGATGGGATGACAAGGAGAAAGAGAGTCCCTTATTTGATCAATTTCCTAATGAATATCTCTTTGTAAGGGCTATTAATGCACAAATTCCAAATGAACCAAGATGGTATGATGTCATTCTTACATATCTGCTCAAGCAAGAATTGTTGCAAGGGTTAGACACCCAAAAGTAACAATAGTTTCCTCACCAAGTTAAGCATTTCATGAAAATTAATGGAAACCTTTATAAAGTATGTCCCAATGGCATAGTACACTAGTGTGTCCCTAACAAGGATCAACTACATGTTCTCCAAGATGCTCATGAAGGTCCTTGTGGGGGCCATTATGCTAAGATATGCATGACCATAAAAATCCTCATGATAGGATATTACTAGCTAATAATCTTTAGAGATGCATACCAATTCATCCATGCTTATGATCCTTGTCAAAGAGATGGTGGAATGATAGCTTGAATGGAGGGGCCAAAACAATGGATTCAACCTCTCAAGCCATTCAATATTTGGGGCATTGATTTTATGGGTCCCATCGTGCCTATGTCAAATGGAAAGGAATATATAATATTCACAATTGATTACTGTTCTAAGTGGGTAAAAGCAGCAACTGTCACCAATTGTACATCCACTACTACTACTTGATTTGTACAATAGAACATCATAAAAAATTTTGGTGTACCTTGTGCATTAATTTCTGATAATGGAACTCATTTCACATGTGCCAGTTTCCAAAAACTTATGCAGCACTTAGGGATTGAGCACAAACTCACAACACCTTATCACCCTCAAGCCAATGGTCAAATAAAAGTTACTAATTGGGAGATTACAAAAATTCTAACATGCACTATTAGCAAGTACCGAAGGAATTGGAGCACCAAACTAAATGATGCCCTTTGGACCTATCACTCCTCATGAAAAATTTCCATAGGTTATTCTCCCTATGAGCTTGTGTACAAAAAACTAACATTACCCATTCAATCCAAGCTCTGTACACTCTCTATAGCCTGTGACCTTAACAGGGATCTAAGTCTAGCACAAAAGAAAATATTAATGAACCTCAACATTCTAGATGAAAATTGATTAATGGCCCTATCATCCAATGAAGTTCATAAGGCATTCAATAAGAAATTCCATGACCTCAAAATAAAAAAAGTCAAGTTTCAATCAAGAGACATGGTTCTCTACTGGAATCCTACACATGTATCTAAACAAACCAAGTTTCAAACATTGTGGAAAGAACCTTACATTATTTAAGAGACTTTTTCATCTAGGTACATGACCATATATAAACCTTATAGCCCATACAAGAAGCAATTAGTCAACCTCCAACAATTGAAACCTTTCCATGAGTCTAAGCCAACCAACTCAACAAACGCCTTACAAGATGGACAACCATGCTCAATATTTCAAATCTCCTCCTTCCAACTTACTCATGGGGGAGATGGACATCTATACTAATACTTTAAGTGGGTCCTTAGTCTTTCAACTTTTTATTTTACACATTTTTGGTTTTACCGCTTTTTTTTTCATATTCTTTGTTTTACATCTTTTTTTTAGGTTATTAATCTTTTCTAAGTTTTTGTTTTATACCATCATTAGTATATTTAATATTTCTTGAATATCTTTTACTTTCTTTTATATTTTCTCATGTTTGGTGTAATTGTCTACTCTCTTTCCTAATAAGGTCCTAGGTACAATGGTAATGTGCTACTTGATGATGGTTTGTATCATTTTTGATTTGATTGTTGATGTCTAGTTTCTAACTTTGAATGTCATTACTAACAACTAGGACATGGTTTCTTTTCATGTAATAGGTAGCGAGTTCACATCATCCACCTAGCTACACACTATCATTTTTCTTATTTTTGAAATGTGTAGTCCCTTTTACATTAATACAACTTTAATAAATTTGTGGCTTGTGTAGCTTCCAAAATTGGGAAGGCTTCAAAGGTTTGAACAAGGTGTGGCTTCAAAGGAATGCAGTATTCTTTGTGCTTTTCTATTTCCCTATGTGCAAGGGTATTCTTGTGAACTTCTCACCATTCCATGTCCTTCCATAATAGGAAGTCAAATAAGTCCTTGCATGGTGTGCTCCTCATCATAAAAAAAATGAGGATTCAAAGCACATCCATTGAAAGAAATAAATGCAAAAATGCATAGGTCTTTTCATGGTGTGGTTTCCGTTCAAAAAAATATGGAAATTCAGAGCGCACCCCTTAGACCAAATAAAAGGACTACAAGCACTGGTTATGGGGCTTGTCTTATCTCCTCTAACTAGGCCCTTTCTCAGTTCCTACTTCTTCTCCAATTTGGAATGGTCATTGTTTTTTGGGAGCATTCTTATGTCTCAAGGGATGGACTTGTCTTAAAATGTCAATGCAAAGTTACTAAAACTAGTTGGTTCTGGTCTAGACTAAGGATGGATTCCACCAAGTCATTTAATCAAAAACTCCACAAGGGACTTCATGTTACCATTATTATGAACTTCATTCCATTCTCTCTCTCATCCATCTATGCTTTTCATGTCTCACCTCATTGCTAATTTCATGTTTTGATTTGATGTTCTAGTTTGATGTGTTAAGATTCTCAATCAATTACTTCTAGGTTTTTGTACTTAACCTTTTATAACCATTAATCATCCATAGAGCCCACAGATGCCTTGGTTTGAAGTTAAGAAAGGGCATAAAAGGCTTGTGCCTACTTTGGGAAAGACCCACTTGCATATCTTTTGGTTTGGTTAAGTTAAGTTCTTTAACCTTGGATGTTTTTATAATCAAATTCTTTTTCTTTACCCCATTAATGCCATCCAATTGTGTGCATCTTCACAACTATTTTTACTGAAGTCTTTCTTTTTATTGTTGTGAATTTCTATACCCTCTTTTTATTATTCCTTGTGTTAAGATTTTTCTAAATTTTATGGATTACTTCTCTTACCTAACCTATTTTTCAGTCTTACCACTAAAATTATCAAGCAACCAATCTATGACAATCACAACTTAGCTAAGTATAACCACTGACAAGACAAGGTATTCAACCACTATGTGTTATACTTTATATACTAATCCTTGATTTTTTGTGATTGCAATGGAAAGCTTGGACTAGAAGTGGGACTATCTTCACTAAGGATGATGTAACAATATCATTCATGGGAGATTGTTCATGACTATTGGATCTTTTCTACCTCTCCCTCATTCTTCTATTTCCAAGATGGGTTGGATGTCCATTGGAACTAAGGGTGTTCCTTCCTATTGTCATGAACACCCAATTTTGTACACAATTGTAATGATGTATGCTTGGACACTTCTGTATTTGTCTATTTTCTCTGTGTCACTTTGCATGTTAGTCAAACATTTCATACCTCCCAATATATTTCTTATGGAACTTGTTCCTCTTTTTTTGTACACAAGGATGAGTTTTCATTCAGCTGTGGGGGTATGATGAATCATGTTTTACATAAGCCTCAATATTAGGTATCTGATATTAGGGTGTCTGCAATATTGGATACACAATATCATGGCCTAAGATGCAATATAAAGTATGTGATATTGTGGGCTATTTCTGGGCCTATAAATATAGCCCTTAGGCACACAATTCAGGGAGTTTTTTTCAGTCAAGTAGTGAAATTCTTGTAATTTGTTCATTCAAGAGTTAGAATATTTTTCAAGTGCCTTTAGCAAGAGGTATATGTGTAATTAGATCTTTATTCAAGCATTGATGTACCTAAGCACACCATTGTGTTGCCAATAAATACAAGCTTTTTGATTCATCCTTATAGCACTTAAGACTTTCTTTCTTTATACATTTATACATTGTGATTTCATGCAGTTCACATTTAATATTATTCATCAGCACTTAAGACTTTCTTTATTTATACATTTATACATTATGATTTCATGCAATTCACATTTAATATTATTAATTTAGCAACTAATTTTGATTAATTAAGAAATGAATTAAAATACAAAAGCACTACCCCTTTAAACATATGTGTGACACTTGGTAGCTTAGAAACAGTTAGCATTTGACAACCCAGCAGTGTTTACACAGTTCAAGATGTGTTTAAGAAGTGGGTATGATTACTTATGTTAGGCTAGATTAGACAATAGTTAATTAGCATTTAATTACTCTCACTTTCATTATTTTATTAGGTGATCAAATTGATAAAACATAAAATGATAAAAATATTATGCCTCAATCACACTTAATCATACAGTTGCATTTCACAAGTGAGACTGGGAATACAAGGAACAAACAACATGAACTCAAATTTAGCTCTAATGTACTTGGCAACTAAAGTATGTGGAATTTCACTAGATCTCATGTGAATGAATATGATTCATATAGTTGGGCATAGGGTTACCTCACCACTCATCATGAGGAATATGATAATTGATGTTGTTCATCCTTATGATACTCCTAATGATAATGAAGAAACCAGTTATTTAAGCTAACTAACAATGGAAAGTAAAGTCTAAACTAGCCTACATGTGATGAGCATCTGTTCCTATCTTTCCATACACATTCTGAATCCATGTATCCACTACTAGTATTACCAAGTGATATGATAGTAGGTGAACTAAGTAATAACGTTGCTAGGATTACCAAGGGAATACATGTTTATGCTCAAAATTAGTCACACTCATTTCACCAATTCATTAATATGCATGAAATGTAAATATTAACTCAGTACATGAAAATTAAATTGCATAAAAAGTAAATCTAACCTATGTCAAAGTGATACAATGAATAAGAATAAATCTCGATCTTATTGTCATTGATGGAATGTTTCCAAGTACATTTCCACTCAAATAATACATCGTACAACTAATTTGGATCCACATTATGGGCACTCACTAACTATTCGCTAAGACTATGGAATAAAATTACAAGAGTTCAGCTAGTCTTTTGACTAAAGAATGCTAATGTATGGTAGGAGCATGTGTATTTATACACTTTATTATGGAGCTGCATCAATGGATCCTCATAAATGCAACAAACACTACATCAATGTGGCCTTGTCGATGAGGCCACGTCAACAGGGGCTCATCAATGTGACACTTTGATGCTTCATCGATATCCATATTAATAGGCATAATTAATAAGAATGGAACATACATGAGCATGTATGATAGACTAGAGGTAATATACTAAAGTGCGCATGTCTTATAATAAAAGTTATCTCATATGAGATTATCCACATCTATGCATGTTTGATTGAGATACATATCAATTTATTTTGGAAGATCAAACTTAACAATAACCTAAACACCCATGCATGATAAACATATCATTTCATATCTCTTGAAGTCATTAAAAAGGAATCTATAAGGTCTTGTATTTTATAGATAGCTGGGTTTAATAATGTAAAAGAGAGAGTGAACTTTCTATTCTTTACTAATTTTTTCTTATTCTTTTTAAATCACTTACGAATTTGCATGTTCATGCATAATTAACTAAGAAAGGTATTATTTCATTTTCATAAATCTTAGCTAGTAAGAACTTGTATGATCTTGTAAGTTTTGACATATGGATTGAATTATCTATAGTATGTAATAATATCTCTTCATTAAAAACAATATCATAAAATATTATCTTTATGCTTGGGGCCTTAACTATGTAATTCCATTAAATGTTACTTGTAAGTTCTTATACCAATATAATATCACTTCAAATAATGTGAACAAAAAAGAGTAAGATATTATTGTTGATTCATTTGTTAAATTACTATAAATTAATACATTGTTTACCCAATTATATCATCAAGGTTGGAAGATGCATCAAGAGTTATAGATAAAAGATAATTATTATTTGAGAGAAAGGTTTATGTAGCTTACAAATACTCAAAATTAGGATTTCTAGATAGTACTTTAATATATAAGATGCATGATTAAGATACTATTATGAAGTTCAAAAAGGACAATAATAAAGAAATCATATTAATGTTGATTAAGAATTACATAATGAGATAAAAAATATTTTTTTAAAATGAATTAGAAATATATCTTTAAAAAATATTTTAGGAGTGTCATTCTTGCAATGTCTTCCATATAGATGAGTTTTAATGATCATAAGGAAAGAAGGAAGTGTTTATGACATGGAGAAAGATGTCTACATTTACATTTTACATGTATTTATCCCAAAGGAATATTATATTAATATTTAATGAAATATTGACATTGTCAATTCACTCAATAGCTTTCCTTTTCATCTAATCTACAATACATTTACTAACAAAAGGGCTTACGAGAAAATGCAATTCACAAGATTAAGAAGTCATGATAATAATAAAACTAGTTTTAGATGTTACCAAAACCAATCTAAATCAAATACATATGAAATGAAAAAAATATGTTGGAAGAGAAAATGTCTTTAGGATATTACTTTGGAAGAAATAACTACAACCTAAAAATCATCCATGCATGATAAATATATAACCTAAAAATATGATGTTAGGTTATATATTTTGATTGAATTCCAATTGAATAAGATGATGATGAATCACCTTCCTCAAAAAATAATTATGATGTATTATGATAGAGAAATATGTAAAAGTTCTAGTTTCCTATTAAAGAAATCCCAAGAAATTCTTTTTACAATTGCTTAAATAATTTTATGTATGGTCATATATGCTCTAATAATATAAATAAAGGAAAAAGAAAGTATTAACCTAGCAAAGTAGCAAAAATTACTATACTTAAAAGAATAGTATCTGAGATGGAAAATCAATCACCTTGAGAAAGTACATAAGTATTATGAGTTAAAATATTGAGCCAATCAAATCCCTATCTATGTTAATGAACTAGAAGATATTACTAAAGAATTATATAAATCCAAATTTAGAAGACCTTGGAAGATAATACATTATTAAAAGCCAACTTTCAAGGATATTTAAACAATATTGTCCAAGTATTACATTTAGTAAGAAAAATGATTTCTTATTCTATAGAAAATATCATCCCTTGATAAGAGGATAAAATAAATAATTAATCCAATAGAGAAGGAGAAAATACAAAGACAATTGAAAAACATTCTTACTATGATACAATTTACAAAAACATAGATTACATTCATAGAGATTTGACAATAAAACAACCATAGAATTAGATTAGCATTATCCATGATAGGATGAACAAGTTAAAGACATCAATACCTCAACTTATAATTCTATCTAAGGATATGCTTATCAAAGACAACTTCCAAATATTCTTAACTAGAATACTTATTATGTATCATGGATTTGGAGGATTTGAGCATTTCATATCATTTTATGCACAAATGAGTTCTCTAGTTCATCTTGATTTCCTTATCAAAGTGTCTGTGAGATTTGGAGGAGCATTCTATTGAAAAATATATGAATATATTGTTTGATAGTGGATCTAAAGAAGGGTCCAACTTACCAAAACCATCACTATGTTAGTATTTATTAAAGAACTAAAAGATCTCTGAATCACATGTTTTAAATAGATTATAAATAGGAACAAACTTTTAGATGCTACTTGGAACACTATTCTTAGAAATGGATAGTTGTGGAGGAGATAACAAAAACTAGTATGTATTTTCCTACTTGTCTATATTGATAGCTAGGAATGTTTTAAAGATAATAGAGCTAGTATTCCTTCTTGTGGACCATACCCAAGAAGATATCGATGGAAGCTTTGACAAGTTATCCATTGCAATATCATGGATGGAACTCACTTTAATTCTAAAACTCATGGATCTTTATTATATGATAGATATCCTAGTGATGAAAACTATAGTCCATACTACATTGATGAAATTGAGGACAATAAGGCCTATGTTAATGAGTTTATTTTAAATTAAGTGAATACATTCTATGACACAAAGCACATTCATTATATCAATTTCTATCTGAAAGATGAAATTTTGATTATAATTTCAAAGAGATATATCAGAGTAGCAATGTTCTAAGTCATTTGAACTTTTAAATAAGATTGAAAAGCATCCACATATTACTATAGGAGACCCACTAGAGCTAAAATATGTGTTAGAAGAATTCCAAGATTACATAAAACAATTCATTACATGTATGGTGCCTCATATTAGTACCTAGAGAGCCATCATTGAAGTGATGTTAGACTTATATACATGATACTGGAGAAATAAAGTCAAATATGAGTCTATATTAATTCCTAGGCTATAAGAATTGCAATATTCAAATATGATTACACCAATATCTTCATAATCATTTTGGTCAAGAACTATTCAAGTAGAGGTAACATGTACATTAGCAATGGATGATAATAAGAAGGAAAATAATCCCATAGATACATACATTAGTATCGAAAGAAATAAAGAAAAAAAGGTATTCAATTCTTTTCATGATATGAAGAAGATAATGATGCTACTAGTTCATCCAAGAGAGGGAAATGAAGGAGATATGGTACGAGTTCGAAAAATGCATTATTTAGAATACAAAAATCATAAGCTTAACTAGTTGTAAAGAGATTGGTTTGATCCAAAATCTTGAAAATAAAGTAAATGGACTTATAGTTCTTGGGATAATGAACCTACCACTCTACACACAAGATTAATGGTATATGGATGAGTTAGCAGATCAAAAGATGTTAACAAGATCAAATTAAATTCTTAAGAAAAAGTTACATTACAAGATATCCTATAGAAGAAGAAATATGACAAATAATAGAGCATGATATCTAATCCAAATAATAATTAAATATATATAGTAAATACAATGCACTAAGTTGTCATCTTTTAATGTTATGTATTGGACTATCATTAAATTATATAGATTTACAAGTTTTATCTATACATTGGTTATAATATATAAATTTTTTTAATTTAATTTTCAAGTACTCTCTATAAAAGTCATTTTAAACTAATGATATAGGAATATCATTTCCATCAAAAATTCTACATGATATCACAACCTGTGTGATCATGTATGTTATGGGTACTAACAAAAAATGCATGTATCCAAAACTATTAGATTAATTACCCATGTATTTATCATAATTTAAAAAATATTTCAAAACTTTTAAGTTCTCATAACTTTGGACTTTCAAAAATTTATGAAACATTCTAAATTTAATGAAAACCTTATTATTGATGCTTGGCTAAAAGTTATTACAAATTCTAAATGCTCATTTTAAAACATGCTATGGAACAAGACACTCAAGAAGAAAATATGAGAAAATGAGTCTTTACTTTGACAAAGAGAATATTGATGGAAGACAATTATCATATGCCTAAGATAAGTTTTAGTAAGAAGATCTTGATGAATATGTTATTTTCTTAAACAATGAGTACGTTAGCCTTCTCTAATTAGATGGTGAAATTACTAATGATAGAAGAAATAGAATTGAGATAAGATAGTCAAAATGGAGATAGGCTACTAGTGTTCTATGTGATAAAAGAACAGTAATAAAACTAAAGATAAATTTTTACAAGATAGCAATCAAGCCTACTAGCCTATATGGTTCAAAATAATGGGCAATATAAAAGAGACATAAATAACAAGTTAATATGGTAGAAATGCAAAGGTATAGGTTTATACAAAATATTACCAAAAGAGATAAATTGCATAATATAGACATTCAGAGAAGACTTGTAGTAACTTCTATTTCAAATAAGTTACAAAAATTATGGCTTAGATTATTTAGACATGTGCAAAGAAGATTAGATAATGAGCCTAGGAAAAAAGGTTACTACATCACTATTTTAAAAAGGCCACTAAAAGAAAGATCAAAAAGATATTTAAAAAATTAAAGTTGATTTTTTAAAAATAAAAATAAATAATGATCTAAATCTTCATAGAGATGATTGATGTGTTAGGAAATGAGTCAAGAAAAAAATTAACAAGAATAGGAAAAATAAGCACACCTAGAGCACACAAAATCTTCATGGTTCAATAAGATCATCTCTACTTCATGGCTACACTAGAGTTTCATTATATATTTTTGTATACTACAGTTACAAGAGAGTTTTGAAACATTACATAAATATGCATCAAGAAACTATTCATAATCAAAACTGACACATGAACCAATAATCTAGATCAGTTGCCACATGACTCCAATAATCTCCCACTTGGAGAGAAATCTAATAGAAAAACACTCTTACAACCTTGCTTCTCCCATGTATACCATCAACTCCTAGTGTAGTGCCTCCTCATCACTAACCATGGAGGCCTAGTAAGATCATGTAGAGCCCTATCTTAGTAGTGGTGGCCACCTTGGTCAACATGTCTATAGGGTTCTTTCACCCCAAGAATCTTTCTTAATAGTAATGTCACATCATCTATCAACACACGAATATGATGATACCTCAAATAAATGTGTTTAGATCTAGAATGAAAAATTAGATCTCTAGCTAGATGTATGGCACTTTGATTATCACTAAAAAGTTCACTATTATCCTATGTCTAACCCAACTCTCTTATAAGACCTTTCAACCTAATCATCTCCTTCACAGCTTCTAATATAACCATATATTCTACTTCTATGGTTGAGATAGCAATGCTCTTATGAAGTTAAGACATTCAACTCATAGTAGTACTACCCATAGTGAAACTATAACCAATGATGCTCTTTCTGTTTTCCAAATCACCTTCCAAATATACATAGAAAAACCCTATAGAGTAATGATGATCCTTTTAAAACAAAGTACCATACCTAAAGTTCCTTTTAGATATCTTAGGAGCTACTTTACAGCTTTTCAATGTTCCCTTCCTAGATCAGACGTGAACCTTCTAACAACTCCCACTATATGTGTTATGTTGAGTCTAATAAAAATCATAGCATACATCAAAATTCCAAATATAAGGGAGAAAAAACAACATCCCTTCAACTTCTTTGATGATAAACCCATCAACTTCTGTAATGGTCAACCTTTCAACTTTTGTAACGACTGACCCTTCAACTTCTGTAATAGCCGATGCTTCAACTTCTGCAATGGTCAATACCTTAACTTCTGTAATGGTCAATCCTTTAACTTCTATAACAATCTACCTTTCAAATTTTGAACCTTCAACTTCCAAGGAATGGCTAATCCATCCACTTCTAGGGAATGACCCTTTAACTTCTAAGGAATACAAAGGATTGATAGCAACCAAAAAATAGAATTCAAGTCACCATGTAAGAAAGAAGTTTTGACATCTAACTACTCTAGATCAAAATCATTAGTAGCCACAATACTACATGCTAATCTAATGATAGTCAAATTTACTACAAGAGAGAAAATCTATGTGTAGTCAATTCCTCATTTCTATTGGAAATCTTTAACTAATAACCTTGCCTTGTATCTTTTTGGTGCCATCATGTTCTTTCTTGACCCTACACATTCACTTTTTCTATTATATTCTCTTTCCTTCTAGCAACTTACTAAGTGCCCATGTCATATTCTTCTAGAGTGGAATCATCTCATCTCTCATAGCCAACTCTACTTAACATGATCTATTTCCTACATTGCTTCATCAAAACACTCTTGTTCCCCAACATCAGTCAAAAGTAAATAATGTAATGAGGGATAGTACCTATCTCTGGGCTTTGGTGATTTAGTATACCTTCTCAACTAAGGCTCTGGTGTAACTATTTCTAAATCAACTTTGGCTTCATCTTTAGCTCTCTTATTTTCCAAGATTTTCTTGAATCCTTCCAACTACATCCCTCTAAGATATCTCTTCTAATTCATGCTTCTCACTTTCGTTTTCTTTCTTTCCTACACTTACATTCTGACCCAAACCTTTTCTTATATACCACATGTTCATTAAAAGTAACATCTCTATGTCTTATAATATTTCTATTTTGATCATTCCAAAAATGATAACGAAAATCATTAGAACTATAGCCAATAAAATAACATTTCTTGGCTTTAGGATCAAGATTATCTTAGACATTAGAACCTAAGTGCACATATGATACACATCCAAAAAATTTTAAATGTGAGAATTTTATTTCCTTTCCTAATCATTCCTACTTAGGTATCTTAAAGTCTGGTAGAATTGAAGGTCCACAATTTATGAGATAGGCTAATGCATTGACTGTATTTGCCCAAAACATCTTTGGTAGTATAGAAGACATCCTCATGCTTCAAGCTCTCTCGTTCAAAATCCATTCATTATCTAAGCAACATCATTCTACTCTGGTGTTCTAGGAACTATCTTAATCATTTTAATCCCATTCTTAGAATAAAAATCCTTGAACTCTAAACTATCATACTCCCCTCCATTATTAGATTCTAAACACTTAACTTTCAAACTAGTTTGATTTTCCACTTCTTCCTTTCACCTTTTAAATGTAGAAAACACAATAGATTTATTTTTAAGAAAATAAACCCATACCTTTTTAGTGGAATCTTCAATGAATGTGACATAATTGCATGATCCACCAAGGAAACTCACTGGGGCTAGTCCCCATACATCTATATGTTCCAATTCCAACTTCTCAGTATCTGATGTTCTTCTAGATTTTGAAAACTTGACTCTTTTTCTACTTCCCATAAGCACATCCTCCACATAAAACAACATCAATATAATTCAAGTCCATTAATCTCCTCTATGAGGCTAGCAACTTCATTCCCTTTTCACTCATGTAACCTAACCTCCAATGCCACAACATTGACATTGATTTTGAATCAACCACTAACACTATGTCTTTTGTTTCTAAAGTGCTATACAATGTTCCCACCTTATTTCCCTAAACAATGATTAGGTTTTCTTTAATTATTTTCTAGGATCTTCATAAAAAAAACTATAATGTATCCTTCAGCATCTAGCTGACCCATAGAAATAAGGTTTTTCTTTAAACCTAGAACATGTCTAACATTCTATAACTTCTATTGCTTCCTATGGGCAGTATTTATATAAACATCAATTTTTCCAATAGTGTTCAATGGCTCATCATTTGCAAGATAAACCTTTCCAAAATTCCCAGCAACATAGTTATTAAATAGTTCATTATAAGGAGTAGAGTGAAACAACACACCTAAATCAAGAATCCAAGATTCAATACCACTATCCACATAACAAACTAAGGCATCAACAATTTCTTTAGTAGCTACATTTGCTGAATCATCATGCTATTTTTTCTTTTCTTTTTTTGGTTCCATGCACTATTTTCTAAGATAACCTTTCTAATCACAATTCCAACAAGTGACATTCTTGTGATCCTTGAACTAACTTCTTCTCTTGAAATTTGGTTTTCCATGGCCCTACGTTTATCCTTGCTGAAGACTTCTACCTATGCTTTCATTACTCAAGGTAGAACTTGAAGATTCACTTGACTTCCTTTTACATATATCCTCACTAAGAATTAGATCTCAAACTCTAGACAACTTTAGTTTTTGATATCTTGATGAACTACTAACTACAGTCACCACTGCAGCTAGCTATTAGGTAGTTATGATAACAAGATCAACACTTTGATCTCATCATCAAAGTTGATTTCCATAAAACTCAATTGAATTGTGATCACATTGAACTCATTGATGTGATCTATAACTAATGCACCTTCAAACATCCTTAGATTGAATAATCAAGAGATCAAATATACCTTGTTCAATGTGGATGGCTTCTTGTACATATCTAATAAGGCCTTCATCAAACCCTAAGTAGTATTTTCATTGATGATATTGAACATAACATTTTATGATAACATTAAACGAATCACCCCAAGAGCTTGGTGATCTAAAATTTCCCAATCCTCTTTGCTCATATGATCTATCTTTTTCCCCAATAGTAGTTCATGCAACTTCTTCTAGTGTAGATAATATTCAATCTGCATCTTCTTGAATCCAAAGTCCATCCCATCAGACTTGTCAATCTTTAATTTCCCATCCTTGGATGTCATTTCTCCCGCTTATCCTTTGGAAACCTCACTTTAATACTAATTTGTTACAAAGTGAATCAAGCAAAAAATAACAAGAACAAGAAGAACAAGCACACATAGAGCACATAGAATATTTGTGATTCAACAAGATCTCCTCTACTTCATAGCCACACTAGAGTTTCATTATATATTTTTGTAGATTATAATTAAAATAGAGTTTTCAAACATTACATAAATATGCATCAAGAAACCATTCATAATCGAAAATCGCCCATGACACAATAATCCACATCATTCATCACATGACTTTAACATGATGAAGAAGAACTCATGTAGTTGATCCCATTAGAAGAAGATTAGAATGATGATGATAATGATAAATGAGAATGTTAACTTAATGATAAGATGCTTGATTTCAATATTCTAAGTTATAAAATTGATTCTAGTAGACAACGCCAACTTATAAAGTTATAATGTAACTATATGTCTTAGGGGTAAATATTATTAAAAATATTTTGGATTCTAAGGCTTTATTTTTAAAATTAAGAACTATTTTCTTGATTTTCTCAAAGCTTAAAATATTAATGGTTTCTTTTTGTACTATTATAAATACAATATTTGACACCCAAAAAACATTTTTAATTTAAAATAGTTGTAAATATGCTAACACTTCCTTTTTCTACTATTACAAATATAATATTTAACATCCATAAAAACCTCTAAAATTAAGATATTATATCATTGAATTACTACATGAAGGTTTGAATGTCCTACACACATTTAAGAATATAGAATAAATTATCTCTTACTAATATTAGCTTACTTTCATCCTCCAAAACCAATGCATGCTCTTATCTACTAAATTAAAACCATAAAAAATTATGGTACATATAAACATAGTTTTCTAAATTAACTAGAAAGTTAATTTCAATTCCAATGGTTCATTTATAAAGTTAAGAAATATTTTATTCATTTTCTCAAAGGTAGAAGATGCTAAATCATGAATTAAATTATTATAAGACTTGCAACATTATATCTATGATGTCATAGATATGATATCATAGCTTAACATACAATGTCATGGATGTGATGTAGTGGGGAATGGTCATGAATATAACTATGAGCTCATTGTCATTTCAAACTTATCTTTTGGTTGAATACTTAGAAAATTATTTCAATTTATTTCTATGGTTCTAAAGTTACTCATGAGTGCCTACAATGTGGTGAAAAATTGTGGTTTGACATCTTTATTTAGGTGAAGTGTTCATGGATGCATTTCATAAATGGCAATAAAGATCTACATTATTTTTCACCATTATAGCATCTCACTTAGCATAGATTTAGCTTTCATGCCATTTATGTTTCCAATGTCTATTAGTTATTCACCAAAATAAGTACAAATGGTTTGAGCACTAACATGTAATCATCTAGTAACCCAATAGTAGCTTTGTTTAATTTACTCGATTTTAAAGTTACTTAATAATCCCAATGGTGGTTCTACTAGTGTAGAGCATGTATGGAAAACTAAAAACTAATGCTTATTGTTATTAGGCTACCTTAGTGTTAAATTTTTTTACATTTTACCTAATAGATATTTTGCTCATTTTAATTATCTTAGTACACCTAAAGCCATTTAACATCATCCAATCATATGTCTCACTAAGAGTTAAATCATACACTTGCTAACTATAGTGGGAAGATAATGATCAAGGACTTGTCATCAATGTATTAGTATATACATATTATCCCATCCATGTATTATGATATGGTCATGTGTGTACACCTATAACTTCTATGGTTGAGTGTTGGAAACTCTCACTAGTCATCATTGGTACCATTGCTATGGATGGTATCAATATATACTAGTTAACTGATTCTATAAAACTTCATTATATTTGCATTTTCAAAGCTTATGTTTTAGACTTATAATAATTTATAAGACATACACACTAGAGCAAGTTTACTCCACTAATTAATGACCTTCAAATAGTAAATTCAAATATTATGCAACAATAAAAAGATTTGTTGAAAATAAGAAAACTAGCTATCTTCAATTAATTTATTAGGTTCTCAAAACCTACACACATCCAAAACCTGTCATACACAAATGATACTGCAAAGCATGAGGATCTGCAATCACACAATGACTATTCTCAATGCAAGATAAAAGAAATTAGAGAATCTCTCCCATGACATGGGACTAAGATCTAAACTCACATGTAAGATACAAGAGAATTAAACACATAGAACAACACATTGTTGCTTATATCTTCACTCTTAAGAGCTCTTACTCTTACTCATTGTCAATCAACAATAATGAGTACATTAATGTTTATGTTAAACTAGAAGATAAGAAGCCTAGAAACCTTTCCTCAACTCAAGTTGAGACTCTTCAAATGTTTTCCAAGACTTTTGAACTTCTCCATATCTATTTTCATTATTTTTCATCATGTTTTGGCTATTTCAAGAATTGGGATAGGTGTTTTTGGAATTTTTCCCATCTATATAGGTCATCTCTGACCTTTCAAAGACTTATCTATGTTAATCCAACTCTTGGGTAAGACATCTACTATTTTTTAAAGATGTCTTCTCTAGGTGCCAAGACATCTCCCCAACTAGCAAGACATCTTACCCAAGACATTCCATTTATAGTGGAGACATCTTATTCAAGAAATCTCATGTTCTAGGAAGATTTCTCCACCAAGATATCTTCTTCTCAATAAGGACAACTTGCCTAATATGTTAGAAAAAATTAGTGAGACACCTCCTCATTAGCTCTAAATGTCTCATGTGAATCCTAAGCCTCAGCTAAGGCATCTTCTATTCCTACAAGACATCTCTCTAGAGTTTGAAACTTGCAAAACACACATGTAATAAAGAATAAGGGAATTAGAAGAGGTGTCCCTACACCAACGCTTCCACCCTTCAAAGGGTAAACTTATGTAAATAAGGAAGTACGAATAGAAGTGGGTTCCCATTCATGTAGTTTGGTCTCATTGATCTATACATAATCATTACTGGACTGATCCTTTCAATGGATAAAATTCATGCATCTTGACTCTCCTAGTACTAGAAGCTTCCCTCCTCTTGAGTATGATTTCGTTCTTCTTCATTGAAGGTTTGGACTAATCAGTAGTTCCCTTCAACTCATCAATGTTATCCTATATGGTCCTCTCATCAACTAGTCCATGGTAGTGCATAAGATCTAAAAAATTAAAAACAAAATACATACCAAAATCATTTAATAAATCAATTTCAAAAGCATTATCATTGATCTTAGCCTTGATTTTTAAAGGTCCCATATTCTTATCTTTTAATTTTGAGAAGTGTTGTTGCAACAATTAACCACTTTTATTGAACAATCATAAATTATGATGATGGGATAAATTCTTCTTGCATTACTATTAAAAGTAAGTAATCCCTAGACAAAAGTAAAATATTGAAAAGTAAGGTTTGCAAAAATACAATTCTTTTTGTGGGTTATTGAACTTAGAAGGTGGGAGAGAGAGATGAATAAGTTTTCCAAATTAAAAATTAAACAAACAAAGCACAAGAACCAAATTTAATGTGGTTCCCAAACTTGGGTAGTCAACATTAAGAGGGTAGATTGCAAGTACACCTCCAAACTTTGTTGCTTTAAAAAGGTGGTTGAAGGGTCCACACCTTGTATAGTCTTCAAGCCCCACTATAAAGTTGTGTATCATAGCACCAGTCACTCAACCTCACAAGGTTTCATCAAGCTTGGAAATGTGATTTCAAGGCTTCCACAACCTTTCTAATCTTTAGCTCTTTACTGGAGTGTTGTACCATAGCACCAACAACTCAATCCCATAGGATCTTGACAAGCTTAAGTACATCAACTCCACAGGGCAACAAGAACAAGAATTACAAGGGATAAATGTAGCTCAGTTTTCTAAACCTTGTATAGTTAGGTACAACACACTTTATAATGCCAAAATGATATTACAATGAGGAGTAATAGAGAATTCAATGATTACAAATGATTGTACAATGAATACAGCTATGCTTGCACTTTTCCCAATGCACACCAAGTCTTCTTATAACTAATGTGTTTCTAAATCTATCTTGGAACTCGTGCAATGGCTAGCCAAAGATCACTAATAGTTATGAAAGATGTCTTCTTTGTGCCTAAGATGTCTTTCTATCTTTGCCTTTAATTCTAGGAAGACATATTTCTTTGGGAAAGATGTCTCTTTGATATCTCCATTCTAGAAGATGTCTCTTTGATATCTCCATTCTAGAAGATGTCTTTCTCTAGAGAAAGACATCTTTCTACAACTAGCCTTTATTCTATGAAGACATCTTTGTCTAGTGAAAGATGTCTTTGCCTAATGAAAGATATCTACAATTTTGTAGAGACATCTTTGCCTATGCTGTCTACTAGAAAGATGTATTTGGTATGGGAAAGATGTCTCTTCTATAGAGGTCAAAAATGAAAGTACTTATTTTGATGCCAAGAGTCTCTAGATGCCTTCAAACAAGTCTCCATAGATCTTATAACCTCCTAGACTCATCAAAATGAGCCAAAAATACTGCAATACATGCCAAAACATCCAAGAATAAAAAATAGACATATTTTTCTTGAATTCTTTATATTCATCCATGCTTCATTGAGTTCTTATGATCCCATATCTACTTATCCTTGAGTCCTTTTCTCTTACTCCTATAAATAAAACATTCACACAAACATCCTTGTACTTCATTTTCCTTAAGGTTTTGACATACCAAAAGTTCAACACTTTTAAGCTCAAAACCTCTTCTTGAGAATGTAATCTATGGTAATGTTTTTACCATTAATAGAGTAGAGGTTAAGTATTTCTTTTCAAATTCAATCTTACTAGAAGAACAATCTAGCGTTCAAAGCATCAAGTTTTTGGTAAGACAAGTCCCAAGAGAGAAATTTTGGAAAATGTACTAGCAAAGATATGATGTAAATTTAAGTCATAAAAATTTGTATGATAAAATTTTCAAAAATAAGCAAGCTCTCCTAAATATTTTTGATCTTTTATTGGTAATATTGAAGAGCTATTCCTTTTTTTAAAAAATTATGTTAGGCATTGTGTGGAATGACTAAATTGAACACCAGAAATAGAGCTTACTTGTACAAATTCATGTTTTCCTATCTAAAAGTTAAGTCTAGCTCATCAAAATGGAATCACAAAGCATATAAATTGGTTTCATTGTACTAGACATTAAAAAAATAGTGGAATGTCAAGGGATTTCTCACTTTAAGAAAAGGGGCTGGATTTTAATTCAAAAACAATTTATTAAAGCATGTTTGTAGAGAAGAAATTTCAATCTAAAAAAGAAATATGGAAAATGACTATGTTGAATCAACCTTGCTAATTTAAATAAGTTTCATAAAGTTAAAAAGTGTCTTTACAAATAAATACACTATTTAGTTCTACTATGTAAGCTCAATTGATATGGCTTGAAGAGCTAAATTTAGGTTCTTCAAGTTAGCTCAAAAATAGCTCTACCACTTAAGGCTTGGGAGTTTAGAGCATCATTCTTAGGATTAAAATTCAAATTCATGAGAGATCTTATTTTTTATTCTACTAAAAATTTTTCTTATGAAGAACATGGTCATGAAGTAAAGAAGTAGCTCCAAAAGGTAATTCTGTAGCCACATCATGCAAATGCCTTGAGATAAGCTCTTTTAAAAAATTGAAATTGACTCTACAAGTAATTCCACTTTTACCATTACTATGTCAATGTTTATAAAGAATAGGCTTGTAGAATGAAAAGAAACCTTACAAAATAACTCTTCCATGTCATCTTTTATCTTATGATAAATAACTTGAAAAGTGAATATATGATTCTCCAAAATTATTCTACAATGTTCACCATCATTTGGTCATGGAGCTTGAAAAATAGCTCATGCATAGAATAAAATTCAACTTCACAAAAATCTTTCAAATTACTTCTACCATGTCATCTTTTTAAAAGTCAATAATTTCATAGAACTAAGAAAATTGGTTCTCAAAGAAAGCTTTAAAATAATCTTTCCATTTCATCGTTTATGGATATTTGGTTCATAGAACCAAAAAAGTGATTTTATGAAATGGCTCTACAAATAAAAAGCTCATACTTCATAGTAGCATTAAATACTCATTTCTACTCTACCACATAATTTATTTATTAAGGTGGGTTTATAGAATCAAATTTTGGTGCTACAAAGAAACGCTAAAATTTTTCTATGAGTTATGTCATCCTTTTCCCATGTTAGCTTGTACATGAATCTTGTACAACCAATAATTAGCCTTACAAGATAATTCTACTTAGGTTAGCTCTATGACATCCAAGTATGAGGAGAGAATGAAATTAGTTATATATGTAAATATCATGTGACATGTGGACTATGATTAGAGAGGGTTTAAGGATCCAATATAGTTTCATAAGAGAGGTTGAGATAGATTTAAAGCCATGAGAAGATTTTTTTTTGTGAAACAAAATTTTATTCTAGGAAAAAGTGTGCAATTAATATCATCACATCAGCTCTTCTATAAGGAATTTTCATAGAATACAAATGTGGTTCTATAATGATCTCATCTTTTATCTCTTCCAGATTAGATTTTATACAAAACAAACCCTATAGAATAGAAAAATGTATTTACTAAATGGCAATATCACTTGCAAAGAGCACATTTAGTCATTAGCTAGTAGAATCATGTTCATGAGTTTAAATTTGGATCTACAAGCATATCTAAATGTTAGTTCTACTTCCACATCAACCCTAGGAAAAACTCATGAAAAATATCAAGGACGTCATAATATGTAAGCTATTTGGTGATGAAGATTCATAGAACTAAAATTCAGCCATACGAAGAGCTCATTATTGAATTCTACCACATTAACTCATTCATGAAGCACTTTTGTTGAACCAAAGATCAGTTGTATGAGTAAAATCCACAATAGTTTGATGATCCACACAAGCACCAAAGTTTAGACATAGAGCCTATGATATATAATTTCACACCCAACAAATTTAAACTTTAATTCTACTCAGGAAGTTTAAATGAAGATCTAAAGCTATGTAAGCCCAAGATAAAAGAAAATGGGTAGAATTAAAAAGTGACTCTATGGGTTAGCTTCATAATTCATCCTCTCATGTTCGCTCCTTCATAGATCAAGTTTATAGATTGGTGAAATTGTTCTATGAAAAAATTCCTAAATTAATTCTATAAGACTCATCTTAACTTTACCTCTACAAATGAAGGCTTCACAAGATAACAATAGAATGAATACTGAATCTTTAAACCTTAAATGAGATAGCTCAACCAAATTAAATCTTGAGATAAATGTCAAATGCAAAATTAACCAATATATCTCAAGTAAGAAAATTAAAGAACATATCCCCAAATATTAATAAGTGGAATTCAAATAGATTTTCAACACAAATCTATTAATAGATAAAGCTTAGAGTTGAAATAAAGATGATAACTGAGTAGAGCCACCATTAAAGCAAAGTAAAATATCTTCAAGACACCATTTTTTTGAATTCAAATAATAATGTTTTACAAAGAGAGAAAAAAAGCATCCCACAAGTTTCAAGATGTGAATACTTCTGTTTTCTCCAAATATTTGCAAAAATTCAATCTAAGCGTCTACCAGCTATGATAGTGAATTGATGTTGTTTGGATTGAATTGAATGTGGAGGAGAGAAACCTCTTCATTTTCTATGAATATCATGAATTAGTAGAAAAGGCAGAGCTAAAAGAGATTGAAACAATGAAAGACTAGTGACAGATTTTCAAAAAGGCAATCCTCCACAATCTAGGTTTCAAGCCAAGAACAAAAATTATTAAGGATGTCGTAAATTGACTAATTATAAAAACTGTATATGAAAAAAATAAGCTCTACTTTATGGGAAACATGAGGTGATATATCAATATCAGTGCTCTGAAAACCTATGAATACTATGGCCTCATAGAACCAAACATCATGAAGGTAGAATCTCATTAATATAATGAAGATGTGCTCAATAGTAAATTTTGGACTTACCCTAAAACTGGAAAGAGTATCAAGCTTTTCCTGAACAATTTGACGAAAGCTTGGGGATATTGGAATTCCATCTTGAAAGCTTCAGAACTCAAGTTTCCACATAGGAATTTTATTTTATCATTAAATTATCATTTTGACTAAGAAATAAATTTAGTTTTATATTTTCATGTTTGGACCTGGGTAGCCATTCAAAACAAAAAGCATTTCTTTTGAGTGTAGTATATGAATGTTGTACTATAGGGTAGCCTAGCTAAAATTCATAAGTAGGAAACTCAATTAAGTTTAAACTTACTTCTAATAGATTATTTAATAAGTGAAGTCTTGGAGCCATAAAGAGAAGCACTAATTTTTGTAGGCTATGCTTCACAAAGAAGAGTCTATCCTAAAGACCCCTACTATGATTTCTTCCTAGTTATTTATTATAGGAGCTATTTTGAGCCTTAAACTTTAGAATTTTTTATCAACTATGTATACTCCTATTTGATTAAATTTATTTTAGGAGTCTTCCATCAAAGGGCATGTTAGAAATCACTTTAAACTTTCTTTTTATTGCCAACATTATTGGCCTTGAATTAGCAACTAAAATCTCTTAGGCCATGGTTCTTTCAAACTCAAATTTTAGTTGCTCACTAGTTTTTGGCTACAAAAAGGCCCAAATACCCTTGAATAAAACTTAGGGCTTAAAAATAGCTAGGTGTAAAATAAATAACATTTCTATATGATCTAGACTATTAAATTTATTCCATGGGAAAAATAAATATTTATTTTTCACTACTAAGTTTGTGAATTCATAGCTAAATAGTACTCATACATTCACTTATTCATTTTCATAATATAGTTTAGTTAAATAAATCCATGTCCAAATTTTCCTTAGAGGGATTTTTGTAAGAAAATTAGAAATAGAGTAAGCTTTAATGGTTTAACATGAAGGGCTATCAAATTGCATGAATCTTAAAGCATAAAAATGGGTTATCATAATGATGAGTGAATACTTAAGGAATAAAACTATACGTATCATTCTATATAGCAAGAAATATCCAAAGTTCTATATAAAAAGTAACTGAAGAGGTCTAGCAAGAAAAATACAAGTATCTAACACTTTAAACGTTTAGCTAGGTAGTTTGTAGAAGACAAAAATGATTTGGATAAATCATAGGAAAAAAAAACAAATTAGCTTGAAATGAAAATTTAGAATTTCATTGTATTGCTTATAAAAAAAGTCCATCCCTATCCATCCTATTTTTACAAAAAGTTCCTTTCCTTCATATAAGAAGATAGAAGTAAATAAGTTTAAATGGTAAAGAAGGTATACAAACAATTATTGAAACTAACTATTAGTTTCTCTTTTTTCAAAAGTATCTTTAATAAACTACAATTTGCTACCTACTATTAAATCTTCACCATTGTCACATTTTCTTTATGGAATTATCTAATATATTCATCCTCTCTTTGGACAAGATGCTTGTAGTAACTCTATTTGTACAACAATAATAGTTCTTTTGTCATTTTACTTTTTCTAGCAACAAAAAATGATTATGTTATTTTTTCTCATAACTAATCATCGTTGCTTAGTTCTATGGTGCTAATAGCATCGATTATGTTCTTTTCACATTCTTGGATGTCCTACAATGTCATATCTAACTCTACCCTTGCTTGTTGAATTCACTAAAATTTTTTCATATCACCATTCATGACATCATCAAGAAATACAACCTATTATTCAAGTAACTAGTCCTTCATTGCATTGGACTAGCCTACAAATTCAACATTTTTCTCTACAGCTTACTCAAAGAACTCTCTACCACATTTGAATTCATTAATTTCATCAAAAAATAGTTCTTCTTGTTTCTTCACAGTTATTAATTCATCAATAAGAAATTTGAAACTAGCCTCTTACTTTAAACTATTAGGTGAAGCTCTATTATCCTCTTTTTTACACAATTCTCATTGTAATTCTATCTTTTCCATTTTTAGAGCTTCTATATTAACTTCCTTTACTTGATAAATTCTTATCTGAACTTCATATTTTCTTTTAAGCATTTCAAATTCTAGTTGCATCATATGATGCTGAATTTCAATCCATCAATTTCCTACTAATCGTTTATGGTTTCATCAGTATTTTTGGAACAATATAAAATAACAACTTATAAGTTTTCTTCTAGTTCATGATGTGTCATGGCCATTTTTTTTTCTTATTTCTTGATCTATACTTTTATAGTGGAAGATAATTGACTCTTTAACTTTTAGCCACCCATCCCCCCATCGCCCCTTGCCTCCCCACCCCCCATTGATGATGCATCAGGATGAACAATCAATTAATTTTGAGGCCTTTTGAGATGTCAAAGCACCAATATCATTGGTGATTATATCTAAATATGACAAGTCTTTTACTAGTTGTGTCACTTTCTTACTTGAGAGGGATTTTAGTTCCTTTATTCTTTTTTCTTTATTTTAGGTTACTAGGAGTAGGATTCTAGATCTAAGACATTGTCAAGTATATCAATTTTCCAAGAGAAATAATTTTCTTTTATTTTATTCAATTGCTCTTAATTGAACCTTTTAGTCAAATTATGGTCATCATTCCCAAACTATCTGTTGGTTAATAGTTATTTCCTTATGCATTGCTCTCCCAGTAGAATGATGGAAAGAGTTCTTCTAAGTTCAGTCTCTACTTACTACTAGGTCATATTTACCAATCCATATATTAATAAAGAATAAAAAATGTTATTTTCTTGGTAATCATGGGCCTTTCTAAAATCCATATTAGAGTTAAAGAATCTATGCCATGCCTGTGGAAATACTATCCATTCAAATTTAGCCCCTATGTTCATCATGTGAGGGGTTTTGTTAAAATACCAAAAGTTGTTTTACAATAGAACAATTTGGCTAGTCATGTACTAATGTCATAATGGGCTATTATGTGTTTCCCTTTTCACTTATATAGATTCTAGATAAGGATCCACAAATTGTCGTAATTTCCTTAACTTCCCTTCAAATCCTCCTATAATAATGTCTATATAATGGGCATGGAAAAATATCCCTTCTATACACTTAGCAATAAATTTAGCTATCATAACTTGGTTAACCATTGTTAGAGCCTTATTTGTTAAGAATTGATACAAGACTAGATAAATAATGTTCATAAGGAATTCAAGGGTTTGGGCATCCAAATGATATTTACGATATATAAAGGGATAAAAATCATAACAAGGCCATCATTTTTTTATTTCTCTTTCCATAGTATATTAAGAAAAAATGGATTTGAACCTTTTGGGCTTTGGATTATGGCTAAAACATGGTCCAATAAAAAAGAACTCATGTTAAATTTGGTGTTATTAGACATGGTTTTTGCTATTTTGGCCCGTAATTGACTATTCATAAAAATAAATTGGGTTGAAGGATCTATTATTGTTAACAATATGTAAACCACTCAAATGTTGGGCTAAAATAAAGAAAACAGTAGAGCCCAAACATATATTTAAAGTGATAATAAAAATTTGGTAATGGAAACTAAGTTCATTGAAGCTATGAAAAGTCTCCTTGTATCTGAAAAAAATAGTGATGCTTGATCTGGCTACATGCAATCTTTGACCATTTTCCAATATAATATTCTCTACAATTTCCATAGTAATTTTCTTTCGAGTATCTTATTCAAAACTATTTCAAAGTGGAACGTCATATAATTCATAGTTTTAGCTAGGAATGATATCTATCATATGTTCTTACCTCTATTTAAATGTCAAATAGTTCATACTATATTGTGTCTCAAAGAAAACCCAATTGATAACATCTTGAATTAAATTGGTCCTAGATCTAAAGCCAATTTATGCATACCTGTATACTAGTAAAATCTTTTTCACTCATACTCTTTGCTAAATGCCTATAGGTGAAACTACTAGAAATAATCATTATTAGTATCATGGTAGAAAATTGGTTCCAGGTCTTTCTCATCTAGGTCTTGAAGCTTCAAATATTCCATTGATTGTACCCATTTCATAGTTGAAAAATGTATAAGCCAAAACCTTGCAAATATTCCACTTTTCTTGGTGTTTTGGCTACATGAGTCATTTTATTTTTAAAATCTTTGCCAAATTATTATGAAGTGTCATTTCCTTTTCATTTTATGAAGTTGAAAAATTTAGTTTCATCCAATTTGAAAAGTGGGATAATGATCATTTTTTTTCTTATGAAATCCTTTTATTTGCATAGTGAAGGTCAATTCTAATATCTACCATAGGATTCAAACTTAAATTTTAGCCTTTTTAGGTAGAATTTTGTTGGAGAATTTCTTTTTGATCTTTAAAATGGAAAGAATGTGTTTTATCCTAAAAGTGAATTGGAAAAAATGGCTATCGTTCCATTTCAACTCTAAGACACTAATAGTCTAGGAAATGGGATAAAAGAGCCCTTTTTAAATTTCAAATAGTAGCTTCTTGGCCATATTATCCATTTCAAACTTTATGAAATAGAAGCACTAGTAATTAATATAGTTGAACTAACAAAGATATTATGTTATTGGCTTTGAATCATTGCCTTTATGAAATGGAAAATATGTGAATTGGCCCAATAGTGAAATAGACCAAATGGATTTTATCCCATTTTGGAGATGGAGAAACTAGGCTTTTATTCATTTAGATTATTATGCTCTAGTCAAACTAGATGCATGCTTTCTAAACTTAGGTAGTGAAGAGATAGTTCATTTCAGAATAGGAAAAAACCAACTAGTTATTTTATTTGTGTCTAAATGTTATTCTTGTTCTAAATTAGAACAAAATCTATTTATCCCAATAACAAGATATAAGAATTTCCTATTATCCTAATTTGGACTAAATCTACAATTTTGGTTGAAAGTATGCTGCATTCATGTCATGGTACATCTATTGAAATGGAAGGCATTAGTTCCATCCCATTTTGCATAGCCATTTATTAGTTAGTTTTTTCATTTTAGGTATTATGTCATGAGTTTGGATAATCTTATTCTAGCCCACTTCACAATTTGAGCAAAGTTCTTTTTCTCCATTTGGCCATAAAATGGAAAACATAAATGGCTAAATTTTGATGATGTATCTTTGTGTTGGTGTTATGCCATGTATTAAGGCTTGGTTTCACTCTGAAATGGATTATATTACTTTTATCCCATCTGTATCATTTAGACATTGGCCAATTTGTCCATTTCATCACTTACATTTTATATGCTACATGGTTAGAATGGAGAAAATATCTTTGCCCAATCTTGATTTGACTTTTTCCTTTTTTTGTGATCACTGAAATGGGAGAAATTGATTTTGGATCATTTCATATAATAGTTTACTGGCCACTCTTCCAATTTCAATTTTTATGATAGAGAAGTCACATGCTAGTACTAAAGCTAGGACACATATCTTATGGTCAAATTTAACTTGTAGTAACTAATATTAGCTAGGAGTCTTCATTTATTTGAACCAGGAGAAGTTAACTTTGCCATATTAGTAAACTAAGATAAGCATGTTTCTCCTAATTTTGACTTTTTCCTCATAATGTGAACTAGGAGAAACTAACATTGCATCATTTCATAAAATTGTCCAAAACTCTTTTACTTCATTTCAATCATATTATACATCATATGGTCCATAATTATTTTGGAATGCAAAATGGAAAAAATGCAACTTTCCCAAAATATGAACTCTCATAATTAGGCATTGATGAATGATTTCATCATAATGTTGATCCAATTCTATGTGTCTTCCTTTTAATAAAATGAAAAAATCAAATTTACCTCATTTAGAAAGCGATATAAGGGATGTTTTCTCCATTTTAATTTTTAGGCCATAAAGTCATAGATTTCCCCTTCATACATTTGACACCTAAATTGGAATAAACTTGGTTTCTCCTACTTCACAAATGGGATGAATGAGTTTTATCCTACTTCAATATTCATGCTAGCTAATTTTAACTTTTAAATACCTAAATATGAAATTGACAGGTTTGTTCCCAATTCACAACTTTGGATAATTTGGTCGTGGCATATTACACCATCATTCTTTTGGCCAAGTAACTATTACCAAAACTAAATGGGTCTCTAACCTTGCATGTTAGCTAAAGAAAATAACCCCTATCAAGCCCACTACATATATTACAGAATTATTATAATCCATTTCTTATACTTAAGATATAGCATTTATTCCTTACTAATATTTGAACTAGAAAACTCTTTGGAAGAAAACCTCCATCACTACTATGTTGATGCTAATATAATCATTATGAAATACCCTTTAATGCTTTAGCACGATTGGGTAAACTATATTTTTCCATAAACTCTACATTATGTTATGCTTTTCTACTCCACATCACGGTAGAAATGTAATAACATTTCTTTTCCCTTTTCCTTCTTTTTTTAAGAAAGTAATGCAATGGCACATTTAAACAATTTTATACACTTTAAAGATATGTACACAAGAAAAAAGATAGTCAAATACTTGTTTTGAGCTAATATTCTTACAATAATCCTTGAAGATCTCATAAAAAAATGGCTGCCATACCCACCAAGATAAGGAGGATAGCACACAAAATATTATGCTAATTACTAAAACCTTAAATCTTTTTTATGGGAAAAATCACTTTAAACATAAGGATTGAAGTTCCAAAAACCCATGTTCCTTACATGCAAATGAAAATATATACAAATGCAACTAATCTAATGAAAAGGAAGAGAGATTAGCATATCTCAAAAGTGTAGTATATAGTGATTATTGCCTAATGAGTGGTGTGGTACCCCTACACTCAACCATACGAATGCGAGTGTTTCACGCATGATCCGGTCAAACTCTGCAGACAGGCTAGTTGTGGTATCTAGATAGTTAGCCTTAGGTTGTAGTTCACTATCTTCCCACCTAGACTAGTGTTAACTTTTTCAGGTATGGTTTAGTCCATAGTGAGGTGTATGATGTGTTTCTAACCTAATGCTACTCCTGAAGGTAATGGAAGGTAATATTATCTAAGCTAAGAGAGAAAGGGTGAGAGAGAATCTAAAATAGCCTATGTGCGATGAGTATCCATTCCTCAATCATATTGGACCTTGTGTACAGCTACCACTGGGATTACCAAGCACAGATCCTAGGTACGCTACTAAGTTACCAAGTAGTCACACTTAAATGCTTGTGATTAAGTCATACTCATTTTGCATTTAATAGAGGTTTAGGGTGAAGAGAATATTAACTAAGAAAGTAGTAAATAATAATTAAATAAATAGGGTAGCAACCACCGCAACAGCGACCCCAGCGACGCCTGCCATGGCGGCAGTAGCCACGGCAGCAACAACCACAGCAGCCACCACCATGGTGGCAGCAACCATGGCAGCAGCAACCATGGCAGCTGCAGCAACCACGGTAGCAACTATGGTAGCAGTAACCACTAGGACAGTGACCACCGCAACAGCGACCCCGGCGACGGTGGCCATGGCGGCAGTAGCAACTGGAGGAACCATCGCAGCTCATTCCTATTCCAAAGACACCTTGCACCTTTGCATCCTCCACCCCCCTATCGAAGGCGTTCATACAATGGAATGGAGCCTCATCGACCGTTTTATCTCCCGGGGGAGTCACCCTCAGCTTGACCTGATACGCCACTGGGTCAAGGAGCAGTGGAAAATCAAGGACGTTACTGTCCAGAGCCTCTCAGAGGATTTTCTCCTCTTTGTCCTCCCCACCTTGCAGGCCTACGATTCTGTTCTTCTTGGTGGGCCATGATTCTATGGGTCCCGTGGTCTTGCATTGACCCCCTGGTGCCCCGACGCCCACAGAGAACCTGATCTGTTTACCTGTGCCCCAGTCTGGATCTGGGTGGCTGGCATCCTATGGGAATTATGGAGTCTTGAGCTCTTGCAGGAGGTGGTGGGGCATTTCAGCGATTTCATCACCTTCGATAGGGTCACGAGGTCACTGGAACGGATGGGCTTTGCTCATTTTTGTGTCTGGCGAAACCTGGCGGTGACCGACCTTGTCCAGGAGGTCATCTTGGAACTCCCAAGGGGAGAGGAATCCCTCCAAATTACCTATGAAAACATGGACACTAGGGACCATACGCTGCATGGCATGGCCCCCCAAACAGACCAGCCAGATGGATGTGGATGTTGTGGTAAGTCGAGCCATCACGAGGCAGATTGTCGGTTTCATAGGCCCCGATCGAATAACCCGGCCCACCAGCTTTTTGAGGAGAGAAACTGGGTCGTAAGGGATGACTGCATCTCCCGCCCAACCACCCACCCCCCTCCCACACCCCCTCACACACACCCACGCCCCCCCT
>MNCI01033165.1:543801-554870 GCA_015680685.1 Gnetum montanum
CGGTGGTTAAGCTCGGAGTCCTCCGAGTTTTGAAATTTGTGGTTATCCAGGGTCCTGAGGCCCCCCCCCCCTTAAAGTGGGCCATCCCTGATGTCCTCCCTTTGTAATTCTATACTCGTGTACCATAACTTTAAGTAATACAAACCCGAAGATTCTCTCAAAAAAATAATTAAATAATTAAATAATTAATTAAAATAAGTGAATGCTACAATGATGAAGTAATCTTGATCTTTATTTTCGGTCATGTGCATGTCCAAGTACATCACACTCAAATAAGGATGTCGTACAATTACAATCACCACACTGTGGGCATACACTGGAAAATATTCTAACTCTGGAATGATAAAACTACAAGATTTTAGCTAAGGAACTAAGAACTAACCACTAGAACAAGGAAAGCTACCTCTCATTTATAGAAATTCAGGCAGGCTGTGATATCGCGTATGCGATATAGCAGGGTAGACGCGATATCGCAGCTGCGATATCAGGGGTCCGATAATTGGGCTTGATAGACCATATCTTGTATCAGGGCTCCAATAATTGGGATTGATAGACCATGACTCACCATACCCCCATGACTAAATAATAACTCGTCCTCAAGTTATAGAGAGAACAAGCTTCATTGATTACACAAGTGATAGGTATGGGATTATTGATTGATTAGAATGGATTCATGCCACAGTGTGAAGTTAGAATAAAATTAAGACACAAAACAAAAGAAAATCCTATGATTACAAAATTGGATGGAACTCATGTAGTTCCTGGTGGCGGTGGCTCCTCCATGGGTTTCTTTCCCTTTTCTTGTGCTCCAAGTCTTGGGATTTGATGGCGTTGAAGTATGGCCTAGAGTTTCTCCTATTTTAAGGCCTTGAGTGCCTTGCCATATGTGTAAGTTTGCGGTTGTGCCATAGAGGGATCCTAGTCAGCATTCTCTTTTTCTTCTACCACCCTTTTATTCTCTGTCAATAGTTTATTAAGTTTCTTGATTCTAAAAGTGTCTAGCTAGTTTTGAGCAACCTTTGGCCCTATATTCAGAAGGTTTAATACTTCTGAAATGTCTTGAACAGAGAAATCAATAGTCACATGACAAATGTTAACTATGGTGCCTTCTTTTTTATTGTGAAAAAATTGGTACATTTCCCCTAAGTACCAGGCACTAGTTTTAGAGAGGGTAGGCCATAACGAGGATCCTTTGAGGTGATCCCTAATGACCTCCATAGAAAATTCTAAAAATGATCCAAATTTTAACTCCACAATCACTACCATGAATGTCGACTTCTCATGAATGGATTGAACACAATCCTGGGGCAACGTGAGATGTTGTCCCTGTTCAGCCATAGTAGCTGCTCCTCCTTCTGCCTACCTTGATTGTACAATAGTAGGGTCCTCTTGGTTGATGCTAAATGATTGTTCCTCCTACTCTGCATGCTGTCTGGTAGGATCTTGTCTTCCTCCTCTCCTAGGTCATTTGATTACACCTTGAGCAGGACCTTCCCATTGTCTGCATTTTGGGGCCATCTACAATCACATGAGGCCAATTGTTAGTAAGGTTGTTACCAAAGTTAGGTTATACCTTACTGCTTGCCTTAATAGATTTACTTTATTTCTATGTGATGTTAATTATTGGAAGAACATGTTTCTGAAAGATTATAATATTGAGTCCTCTTTGCTTAGGTGGTTTTCAAATTTAATTTTCTAGTATAGCTAAGGGGATGAAATTATTTTTGGCACAATTATTCTTAATTTTACAACTAATTACCCTTAAATATATCCTTTGGGTGATGATGAATTTCAAAAAATTTATGCACTATTCGATGTGTGCCCCTCCCCCATAACTAAGCTAAACACTCCGAGTTTAAGTAGGTTCAAATAGAATGAAAATTAGAGTACCAGCGAGCAAGTTATAGATATGAAAGCAAGGGACACACAATTGCAAGTCATAGAGAGAAATTTGAAAAAATTCCCCCACGCGAAAAGTTGCAAATGATGTTGATTAGCACAGGGGGGTCACATATACATATTTTTATCAGATTTAGGGCAGATAGAGAATGTGTTGAATTTTTAATAGATATAAATATTTTGAAATTAAACAATGTAAACTAAGGAAATATGGACAATTGTTAAAGGGTTCCAAGGTAATTCAACTAGTTCTGAAGGCACGAAAATTATGATGGTGTGGAATTTATCAAGAAGGACCTTGGATGGTAGAGAAAAAGGCTATGTGATGATTCATAGGAACGTTGAATCAAAGGAATAGTAATAAGGGAAAGAAAATCATTGGCAATATGCTAAGGGTAATAAATAATATGTGGAAGATGGGTCATGAGTGAAAATTACAAAAATTACACAAGTGGATCCTCCCCAAAGTAGGTTCCAACCTTTAATGCCCTTGACTAACCACACTTAAAAGTGTTCATGGGCACTCAAAGGGTTAAATGTAATCCACACTAATTTCACAAAACACACACATGTAAATATCACTGGAATGAGGTACGAATTCTATGCTATACCAGATAGGAGCCACAATTACATAAACAACAAGATGAAATGGACTATAGAAGGGATTGTAGATATCGGGACATGAGGTAACTGACCTAGGGCACAATGAATCCCAAGTGTAAAGTGTGATTAATGTGTCATTAACCCATCATTCCAAGATCAGGACCAAGTCCATTCCTCTGATCAGTGACACTGCATTGTTTCATCCCATGATGAGTGACTATGAGAGTACCAAAACAACTAGATGTACAATCACTTGGCATTGTGTTCAAGGGAGGAGTGACTTTTTTTGTGGCACTTTCCTTTTTTTTTCTTTCTTCTTTTTTTTTTGAATGAATGAATCCAAAGAAGCCACCAACCTTTAGGCATGGGTGCATGTCTTTCTAGTGGGACCCCCTAGAACACCATTGGATTTTTGAGTGTCTTTTTTGATTACTCTTACTCCCATTTTTCATTAGATCTACAAGGATCTTAGTACAACCACGTTGCATGATAACTCCCACAGACATTACCAAAGAGAATCCGAAAGTCCCCTTGATGTCACACCCTAATCATACCCTCTTAGTCCATCCTTCTTCATTCTAGGCACAATGAACACAAAATTAATTTTAAATTTCAAATATGTTAAGAATATCACTATACCCTCGAATAGAACCTCTTATTTTTAGAGTGGATGAGTGGGTGTAATGGGCTCACTCTCCAAATAATTGATCACTTGAGACTTGATAAAATAGAACACACCTCAACCAACGAGTCACATGAGTGTTTTATTCATAGGAGAGAATACTTATAAAAATTTAAAAGGATAAAAAGAAAAAAATTATAAAACAAGAAATTGAAAACTAAAAAAATGAAAAACAAAAAGTTCTAAAATTAAAGAAAATTAAAAGTGGTTATTAATACTGCTTGTTACTAGAATGGGGGATATCCCCCATAACTAAACGGTTAAGGATGGAAAGGATTAATAAATGGAAGATGAGGATCCTTGCATGTTGGAAATATTGGGACCTGGTCATACTTACCCCATTAGGGTTCACACACTTGATTGTAGTAAGCGTAGTGGGAAAATTTATGAGATGTGGTTCATGGATAACGAATTGACCCACTATGATATTTAAAACCATAAGATGGTATGCAAGGATCGGGATGTCGCTCTCCATGCCTGTATTCATTGGGCCATATAGTTGTTGCAGTGTCAACTGGTGGCCCTGATGAAGTAACATGAGGCGTTGGGTTCGAGGATAAGGGTGCACCACAGGGTTGGACTTGTGCTGAGTTGGAGGATGCAGTGACCTTGGAATTGTGTTTTCCCTTCTTAGCATAATTTCTAAAGAAGGGACACCTTTGATGTTGAGGAGGCCTCTCACTGTTGTTGGCAGTAGTAGCACAAGTAATGTTCAGTGGTTGTTGCTGTGGTGCAGACACCTTAGGAATAGTTGGTGGCAATGTAGAAGGAGGGAAAGGATGAGAATGTTGAAAATTAGGAGAACTGTGTGGTGCACAAGGCAGTGGTTGTGTTGAGGAAATGGGTTGATAGTATTGAGGAGAATGGTAATGTAGCAAGATAGAGTATGTTGATCGAAGGGTGTCTCTAGTTTAGGGGTGGCTTCCCCCACAACTGGGATTGTTGCCACTATGATCGAACATAGTATCTCTGTACGAACTTGGGATGTAACATGCTTCCCCAATGCTCATATAAATGTAATAGGATTGGGCACTAGCCCTTGGGGTGATCGTACAGGAAAATGTTGCATTCATACGTATGATTAGTGGTTGAGCTCTTATTTTCCTTACCCCTTCTTTCTGATTGTGTACTGATAGTCTTTCCTACTTCTCGAGTTGTCAAAACTTTATCTCCAATAATATCGATATATTCTCCACACTTTTTATAAATCCATTCAAACATCTTATTTTTCTTTTTCTCAACTTCCTCTAATTATTGTTGTATTGGAAAAGATGGTTCTTTCTCCTTGTGATAGGTTGATTTCTCCTTTTTATGATCATGGGCCTTTGCTAAGTTGAGATTCTTGTCCTATTGATGTTTTTCAAAACTCTCCCATCTAGCCATTTCTCCTTCTTCTTTTACTACCCACTTAACAAGCTCTTAGACTTGATGGGCTCATAGTTCGTATAGTTGACCTAGGGCATACATCCCTATGGTCTCTCTTGTTGCATCACGAAGCCCATCAATGATATGGTACATTAGCCTTTCCTTAGAGAACTCATGGCCTAGACAATTGTTTAACAATGCATAATATCTTTCTAAGGCCATGTCCAAGGGTTCATGTTATCCTTGTTTCCACTCTTGGATTTGTTTCCTTAAGGCTGACACTCTTATGTAGGTTTGATATCTTTTGCTAAAGAGTTCTACCATTGTTGACCAACATTGTATTGAATTTGGCTTTAACGATCTATACCATACTTTTTCTTGGCCCACGAGTGTCATAGGAAAGATCTTGAGTTTTTTTCAACTGTTATCAATGTTGTTCCATGTGTAGGCATCGTAGAAGGCTAGTAAATTTTGTTGCAGATCTAAGTTATAGCCTCCTGAGAAATTAGGGACGTTGTTTAAATTAAGCTTGGGTAGACAGCTCTCTTTACAATGCCTATGGGAGATTCAAACAGCCTCTTGTATTTGCGTTAAGCTTGTAATGGCCAATAGGGGTTCATTGTCATTGGGTAAGTTATGCTTTCATGTGTTGGGATGACATTTCTTTTGGTCATTTCTATAAGAAACCCCCACCTCGAGTTGTGTGCTCCAATCTTCATTGTCATATAATTCGTTGGTTATCCAATGAACTTCCTCATTAAGTGTGGCATTATTGTAATATTGTACGAGAGGCATGATTTTGAAGTTGTGTGTGAATTTATATGTGAATTTTTATAATGATTTCTTCATAAAAGATATATCATTAATTCCTATACAGAAACCTTGTATGATATAACTAATCTAGATAACTAGCATTGTCCCTGGAAACGGTGCCAATGATGAGTGATGAGGTACCCTTACACTCAACCATATAAATACGAGTGTTTCAAGCACGATCCGGTCAAACTCCATAGGTGGGCTAGTTGTGGTATCTAGACAGTTAACCTTAGGTCGCAGTTCACTATCTTCCCACCTAGACTATTGTTAACTTTGTCACATATGGTTTAGTCCATAGTGAGGTGTATGATGTGTTTCTAACCTAATGCTACTCCTGAAGACAATGGAAAGTAATATTATCTAAGCTAAGAGAGAAAGGGTGAGAGAGAATCTAAACTAGCCTAAATGTGATGAGCATCTGTTCCTTGATCATCTGTACACATCTTGGACTTTGTGCATGAATACTACTGGGATAAGCAAGTGCAGATCCTAGGTACGCTACTAGGTTACCAAGTAGTCACACTTAAATACTTGTGATTAAGTCATACTCATTTTGCATTTAATAGGGGTTTAGGGTGAAGAGAATATTAACTAAGAAAGTAGTAAATAATAATTAAATAAATAATTAATTAATTAAAATAAGTGAATGCTACAATGATGAAGTAATCTTGATCTTTATTTTCGGTCATGTTCGTGTCCAAGTACATCACTCAAATAAGGATGTCGTACAATTACAATCACCCCACTGCGGGCATACATTGGGAAATATTCTAACTCTGGAATGATAAAACTATAAGATTTTAGCTAAGGAACTAAGAACTAACCACTAGAACAAGGAAAGCTTCCTATTATTTATAGAAATTGAAGCCAGTCACAATATCGCAGCTAAGATATCGTGTATGCAATATCGTGGCTGATGCGATATCACGGCTGTGATATTGGGGGTCTGATAACTAGGCCTGATAGACCATATCTTGTATCAGGGCTCCAATAACAGGGATTCAATAACTAGGCCTGACAAACCATGACTCATCACTACCTTTTTCAGTAGATTTCTTTACTTATAGTTTTCAAACTAAAATTTTGTATAGACTCTAGTGCCTTGATTTTTAGTCTCAAGTAACTTTCCTAAACCTTCTTCTAGCTACCTTAATAGCACTTCTTTAAGGCCCTCCTCTTCCACTAATTCTTCTTCCTAATCTTCAACTTGCTCTATGAAGGATGGTGGGGAAAGAAATCCTTCATTTACTTTAAATCACTTTGAACTAGTGTTGGGCATCTTTCAAGTAAAAATTGGTGATTTTTCATCAATATTATTGAAATTGAAATCTTGATTATCTAAATCAATTATGTTTTTATATTGATGATGGCTTTCTAAAGGAAGGACACTTTGATACTTCATATAATCTTTCCATCTTGAACCAAGAATCCTTTTACCTTTAGAGAGAAAAACATTCTTAGGTCAACCAATTGGCATAAGGGTTATTTGGTGATGCACCAAGTCCTAGCATGTCATGATAGGTTCTATGTACATGTTCAAAATAGCAACCAAGTAGAAACAAGATGAAATGTCTCATCTTAAAATCCTTTATCTTCCTAAATAATAATTTTCTTATTACTAGAAGTTTATGTGATTGGATCATTCTTTACTATTTTTCCTAGGTTACCTATGACTTTATATATGTAAAATTCAATCATTGATGTCTTATCTATGTAATCCTCTTTTTTCCTCATTTTATATCATGCATCATTATTGAAAACTATGCATAATATTTACAATCAAAGATCATATTTGTTGCTTAATTATGACATACTCTAAGTAGCTGCACAAAGTAGTCCTTGAGATATATGGTATTAAAAGGGAGCTTGAGTTCAATTCCATCCATTGTGAAGAGTTTATAGGTATCATTTGACACTTGTCATTTAATAATAAATGGACCTCATAATTTTTCCAAAAATTCATTATGGTTGCCCTTATTTTCTAAATTCCATAATAAGACTATATCACCTTCCCTAAATACTTTAATAAGAGCATATCTATCAAATCATTTTTTTTTTCATTTCAAAAGCATGTACTATTATTTTATCTCTAGCCTTTTCTATCTTTGCCTCTCTTCTAATTAGTAAAGATATAAGACTTCAATATTTATTTGATTTGGTCATATATTTTTCAATAAATTCTAAGGCTAAAACTATGATTTTATTAGTTACTTGAGTAGTTCTATCATAGACAAAATTGAAATATGAAGTACCAATGAATTTCTTATATCTTATGAAATTAGTCCATAAAGCTAAGGCTAAATATGCATGCTAGTTTCTTTGACTTCCTTCCATCGATTTCTTAAGATAAGAAATAAGCTTCTTATTAATCAACTCTGCAAGGACATTTTCTTGTGGATGGTAATTGGAAGAAGAAAATAGAAGAATTAATTTCTATAAGGTCCACTTAGTAAATTATTTAGAATGAAATGTGAATCACTTATCCAAGACTAACACTTCCAGTATTTTAGATCAATTTAGTATACAAGTCTCCAAGAAATTACTCACATCATAAGTGGAACTTCTTTTTAAATCTTTCGCTTCCAACCATTTACTAAAATAACTAGTTATTATGAAAATGAATTTATGCTCTATTCTTGAAGATGTAATGGCTCCAATGAAGTTTATCCCCATTGTCAAAAAGGTTTACCAATAATCATTAGCTTTAAAGGAGCATTTGCATTTCTTAATTTAGGGTCATGTACCTAACATTTAAAATAGTTTCAAATTTTATCATTAATATATTGATGCATTTTTTGCGAATATAATCCATATTTTAACACATTTTACATTATGTATTTTGGTTATTCAAAGAATAATTCTAAATGATTATGAAATTAATCTAATATAAGTTTGATCTAATCATTTCTGATACATTCTAGAAGTACTCCCTTAAAATATTTTCTAAATAATATTTCATCTTTAATGATGAATTTATTTACCTTTTGAATAAACTTCCTCTTTGACATTTTCTTAAATTCTTTAGTATTTCTATGAAAATATGAAATTCAAGAGAATCACCAAACCAATTATCTTCAATGAAATTTAATACAATTGATTTAGGATCTTCAGCCATAAGCTTAGCTACATCCATACCTGTTACTATTTCATAGGATTTGAGTGAAATTTTGAATTGCTAAAATTTTGTGATCCAATTTTGAGCTAGAAACTATCTAATATCTTTCTCTACAATCATGACATGAACTAAAATATTCTCTAATTAGTATTTAAAGTGTATAAGTATCTTAATCACTACATATGTCTACTTTTCTATTTCTATATAATTTTTCATAGAACATTTAAGCTAATACCTAAGAAACTCTATAGGATCATCTTCTCCATTATGTTTTTGAGTTAAGATGGTAGTAATCAAGTCATTAGAAGCAAATGAATATAACCCAAAAATCCTCCTTCAATTTTGGCTTAGTAAGATAATGTGCTTTTTTGATTGGTTCCATGATCTCACTAAGATCTTTGATGAATTTTGACATTATTTTTACTTCACAATGTATTTTAAGCATTATTTTTAATGCTTGGTAATTTATGTGAAAAAAAGTCTAAATATTTTGAAAAATTTTATCTTTTCAAAGAAAGATCTAATATTTTTCTTATTTGTCAGATGTTCAATATGCTGAATTACTTTGGTTCTTGAATATTAATAGTTTTACCTCTTTAATATATGACATGGCCAAGAAGACTTCTATATTTTACTCCAAAAATATTTTTCTTTGGATTCAAAGATATAGTAAACTTATAGATCTATTGAAAATGTCTTGAAGATTATCTATATGGTTGTCCTTCCTACATGAATAGACAGTAATATCATTAAGATATATAGCCATAAATTTACCAATAAGTCCTTTGAATGTGGTATCCATTACTCACTAAAATGTTACCCCAACATTAAAAATACCAAAAGGCATCCTTCTATATGCAAATGTTTCCCATTTTGTGATGATAGATGCTTTGTTTTTATCATCTTTATCAACCATGATCTAGTTATAACCTGAAACTCCATCTAAAAATGAACAGTTTTGACATCCTGAAACTTTGATTAACATCTCATTAATTATAGGAAGTGGATACCTATCTTTCTCTAATGCCTCATTTCAATTTCTAAAATCAACACATACTTTGACATCTCCATTTTTCTTTCTTATGGGCACAAGTTTAGCTATCCACATAGAATATTGAATGGGATAATAATCTTGAATTGCAATAGCTTTTTAATTTTAGCTTGCATTGCAAGTTCAAATATAGGATTCAATTTCCTTTATTTTTTAACATACCACTTTACAACCTTCAATCAAAGAAATATTATGGGTAATTACATCAAGGTTGAAAGTTTTGAGATCATCGTATGACCAATCAAAAATCAAGGTTTTTCTTGAATAACAACAATAATTTTTTCTTAAAAATAATGTCACTTTTGTTAGTTATGTTTAATATTCATTGATTATCCTTTGATTCCAAATTGATAATTTCATAAGCATGATCCTTAGAATTTTGAATCTTTGATCCTTTAATTATTTTTTCATGAAAATTTTGTTCATAGTTGATAATTTCCTTGAAATAAAATTAGATCTAACTTGAGTTGATACTTCATTGACTAATAGAATGTTTTCTTAAAATTGTCCTTATTTTTTAGGAATTCGAAGATTTTTTGGTCATATTCAAAAACATGAAAATGTTCCACATTATTAGGAAGGGATGATTGATGCTCAATTTCTATAATAATTATTTTAAATATGATGATTTTTAAAGGATCTAGAGCAAACCATAGCCAATTCATCAACTAGCTGATTTTCACTTGTATGAACGTATATAATCTTGCATTTTTAAAAATTTCTTATGAGGTCACATTCAAGTTGTTTGTGTGATCTTAGAAATGATATTTTTAGCACACAAGTTCCCTTAATTTGTTCACAATTTTTAAATCATCTTTGATAGTTATTCCTTTTACTCCCTCTTCCAAAGTTATTGTAATTCCAATACACAAAGCTTCATATTTGAACCTATTATTCGTACACAAGAATGACAAATAAATAGCCTTGAAAATATTTGAAGAATCTTCTTTAATCAAACAATAGAAACTATAGCTCCTTTTGAGTTACATGAACCATCAAAGTATAATTCTTATTTTTCATCTTCTAATCAATCTAACTATGTTAAAATAAGAATTTCTCTTATAGAACCCACTTCTACTAAAATATCTTTAGTTTCAATGACTTTATTCTTATCATTGGATGTAACATTCTTTAGCATGAAGGGTTCACTCTATATATAAATATGATTCGGTTCTCCTCTCCATGGTAACCACATATGTGAATAATAAGTTGCTATATATCTTGAAAAAAAAAATTCTCTAACTTTGACATAAAAGACAACTATATGTGTAACAACGTTGCCCCGACGTTGCCCGGCACCCCAAGGAATTCACAAAGATCAAATAGATCTGGGGCGAAAGACCTGGGGAATACGCCTCAAACAAGCAAGCATCTCACAAGTGCAAGCAGAAGAGAACCAAGCAAACAAGTACACACACAACCTTGTAGACCACATCGGTGGAAGGAGAAACAATGCATCTACAAGGGAAGGTGCCTCACCCCCAGATCCCTCACAATCTGGTACAAGGTGTGGCATGGCACCGCACCAAAACTATCCA
>MNCI01033165.1:555494-716665 GCA_015680685.1 Gnetum montanum
AGGAAGGTTCCTCTTTGGGAGGTTTCTTCCATAGGTAAGTATCATAATCGTCATACGTGTCCAAGTAGTCAATATCGCCAATAGAACCAAATCGTGGAACTGTCACCAGCTGAGGGAAGACATGGGTTCACAAGTCTTACCCAATTTCAATTTTCCCTTGAGAATAACTCAAGATACCAAGAATTTCTATTTCATCTTGGGAGATCTGGGTTTTGTTTCATACATCCCAGTCAGGCCCATTTACATCAATTTGTGGTGGACAAGGCCGCACCACTACCTATTGTCATTCAACCCAAACAATAGACACAAGTCAACAACAACATCTTGCCCATAGGAGGACCAAGTCCTCAAGATAGTTTTTACATGAAATGGGCTTTCATCAACATCATTACAACTCAAACATAACACGATTCATCCCCAAAGGGTTTACAACAAGGATCCAGAGAACCCCAACAAGAAAGTTCCTCTGAAGATCCCAAAACTACGAGAGTACACAAGATCATGCCTTGCCTACAAGAAGAGCAATATGTATCTTTAATTTACATCAACAACATGACCTCACAAGGGAGGTTTCATGAATTTCACCAGGGTACCAACATTCTGTCTCTAAGAACAAGCCCCACGAGTTCACGAACATAGGACCACTGCTAGGAACAAGTCCCAAACATCAACTGCTTACAGGAGACAACCGTCTCGATACCACCTGCCTTATTATTTCGGGAACTGAAGAGGGCATCCATTGAAATGGAGAATGATCCCTCATGATCAACTCTGCTATCCCACCAGGGAGGTGAGATCACCAACATGAATTTACATCACACCAGAGACATGGGACAATACATCAGCAAGGGACTCTGTAATACATCAGTGTACATAAGGGACAGAGTACATGGGATAATTTAGCAAGACATCATAGCCTATTAGGCACAACGAGTCCCCTATCATGGAATCACACCATAGACCACAAAGGCACCAATCAGTTCCAATCTATGAGAGTGCATCCTAGCTCTGCAACACACCAAAGCAATTCGTTACGAGAGCCCACCGACATGCACAAACCATTAGAAGCCCACTATCATGAAAGCATCGGCTCAAGTGTTTCGAGCACATTCAAGCCCACCAAGAAAGGCCACCAGGAGAAACCACAAGTTCTGTATCTGTAACGTCATTTGTTCAAGGATGGACCTCCATCCCAACGTTTGGGCTACTGCTCCACGATCGCTTCCAACATGCAAGAGCAAGTCTAGGTGCCACTACCCAGAACTCTACTCAAACCCACCATTAGACATCACATTGATGTGAATTTCAGTCAGCAACGATCATCTGTGGACAAGATCTTTGCCAGTCCAAGAACACAAGAAAATGTGTTCCCAAGATTTGTCCTATCTCAAGGACGTTCACCAAGCATACACGATCCAGGCACGCCAACATCATCAAGAACACATGGCACCAGTTCACGAGCATAATGGGCAAGGACATGCCCTGGCCCATTCATTACAACGCTATATCACAACTGAAGCATTTCTCATGAGGTTTTCAGCAGAATTATACATCAAGGCACAAAGGCCATTTACAACATATAGCAAGGGTGCTTTAAAACAAGCACCAAGAGAACACCATACATCGGGCTTGGCCTTGTCACAGTGTGTGGCATAGGCCTACAACCAGGAGACAACTGAGTCATATAGGCAATACATCCAGCACTTTTGAGTGCATACAACCGAATTGAGAATACCACAAGGATACATTTCACACACCCAAGGATCAGATTACATTCATATATGGGAACATACATGGTATATGGAATGCTACCCAAGCCTAAAAGACTATAGGACAACTACCCAAACCCTTCCTAGGCTGGAAGATTTAGGCCACCAAGAGCATACCAAGAAAGAACCATGCTGTTTTGAGAAAAACCTGTCTCTGTCACGAAGCATAAATGATCATCTGTCATTGCAGCACTGTCTCAAAAGATACATGATCTACTGTCACACTGAACTGCCTGCACGGGTAACCTCGAACGGAAACGATACAAGACACGAACGTAACGATCGAAGAAGGAAACACACCAACTGAGTATCCACCATCCTGCCAATAGTGGGACCTCATTGCATTGGCCACTCCTGGGCCATCAGTATCCGGCATAGCCAAGGATACCATTTTATGCCATCTGCTAGCCCAATATCTGTAGGGTCTAGGACAGATCACCGTCCTCTGTTAGTGCTCCCCCAGCACTGAGAGGCAAACAAATCATGATGTACCTGCTGATGCATCACAGCCAAGGTACTGATAAATCCACAACCCAATGTTGGGATTCTGAGACCAAATAATCAGTTCATGAAGGTCTCAGGAGCACATATCTTCCCCATAGACATAGTGCTCCCAGAATCAACTGAGGTCACCACTGGCTACATCTTTATACTTGTGCTACCTGCAAACACTGAGACACAAGCTCAGAAACATAGGAGTTAGCAGGAACATGATTAGCACATCAGCCTCATTCACAACCATCAAGCATGATCATATAACAAAGAGATATCACTCTTGCACATCATAAAATTCAAGACCTCAACAACATGTATAGAGATCAATCATGCAAAACATTGATGGAGGAATCCGATCCCCACTCGAATAAACGATTTCACCATGAGACACACCAAGAGAGAGATAGCACCCTCTCAAAATTTCAATATTTATACATAACAATCATTCCCAACAACTAGCACTGGCCTAAACCAAGACCAAAATTTCAACACACTCATATGAGTCATGGGCAATAGATAATCATCAACTCGACCCAGAATAAAGGAGGAAGACCAAGGTATATCCAACAACAAGTCGTCATCAAACCAATTCTCGCAACAACATGCAACAACATCACGAACAATTCGTTCACCAGAAGACTCTCATAAAATGTGGTGCGATCCCAATAAGAACCAACAATAGGATGGCCCACACCAATAGTCTTCAAATGAAAGTGACCAAGAAATGTCACCAATCAAAATAGTGATGCCACAAGCAGCACCACCATCTCAACAAGGAGCACAACTCACAAGGGTCAACAATAAGGGCAATCATGCCTCATGCATAATATGTTGTCAAACAAGACAATAGCCATTTGGCTTTGGGGTGTCATAAACAATCACTGCATCCTCAACGTCCCCAACAATAAGTCATCATACCGCGTAAAACATTTAAGCCTTGCGTTATGAATGATAGATGCAACCACGATAACACACATATAGAATTTGAAAGCGCAACCATGAAGACACGCATACAGAAATAGACAAACATACAATCACAAACACGAACGTACGAAGTCTACCGACAACGGTCTTAGTCCACCCAAAACAAGGCTCACGAAGAGCACATGTCCAAAAGACCTCCAACCTGAGGTACCTGGGAACCATCTTGTCCCAATTTGTATTTCCCATACTCACTGTATCTAGGGTGAGTGGGAGTGCCAAGGATATCAGATCCTGCACGATTCAACAAATGCCATATCGAAACATGTCAACTGGGTGGAGACCGAAGTAGAGACTCGGTCCAATTCATCCCAGACAAATCACTGGAGACCTGAGATGGGAGCTCCTTGAGCAACAAAATTCTTGAGTTGCCAGTAGAACTCCTCTCAACCATATCGCATACAATCCCAACTAGTCCAACCACAAGTAAATAAGTGAAGGACATCGCCACAACACCATCGTTTATATCCTTAAGGAGAGCAACATACATCAATTGCTCACATCTATCCTCTTATGAAGAGTGAAGAACATTGCCATCAAGAAACTCTTCAAAACACATAAGGATATGATCCTAGATCACCTAGGTATCAAACCAAAGAGACCATTAACCAAACAAGCTCAATGGAGTATCACCACCAAAGAGCACAAGGCCACCCTCCAAGGGAGTGGTTAGCCAAAGTTGAGAATGGGGTTAGCTAGTTTCTATCGGAAACCTCACAAACCACAAACCCTGGTAACCGCTTAGCGAAACTCTTACCACTGACTAAAACAAAAACGCTCTGATACCATCTGTAACAACGTTGCCCCGACGTTGCCCGGCACCCCAAGGAATTCACAAAGATCAAATAGATCTGGGGCGAAAGACCTGGGGAATACGCCTCAAACAAGCAAGCATCTCACAAGTGCAAGCAGAAGAGAACCAAGCAAACAAGTACACACACAACCTTGTAGACCACATCGATGGAAGGGGAGACAATGCACCTACAAGGGAAGGTGCCTCACCCCTAGATCCCTCACGATCTGGTACAAGGTGTGGCATGGCACCGCACCAAAACTATCCAGTCTTGGTTGCCTACATATCTACGACCGCCGTAGAATCAGGGCCATGTAGTTCTCCACGGAGAAGAGGGAAAGAAGAGGACTTAGAGAAGAGAGTAGCAACAGGAGTGTGTCCTATTGCTAGCTTGGTACCACCAAGCCGAGGTGGGTTTTGTAACACTTGAGAGCCACCCGAGGGTGCCTCAAAGTGTTCCATGGCCCCCGAACCATGGGGAGAGCCCAAGAGAACCACCACTTGGGACATCTCTCACAATATGAGTCTAGAATATTTTCTATTTGGATTGTTACTATACTTTTAGTACAAGGCTCAAAATTTATTTGGAGTAAGACATTCTCTAACTATTCCATAATTTTTAGTCTACTTTTATCCACTTGAACAATCTTCTTATTTGATTGTTCTAGTATTAGACCTAGTTGTTTGCATATTGACAATGGCATTTAGGTTGAAGCAGCTACTAACTTGATTTTTATAACAAAAGTAGGGGCTTCTATATCAGGTATATACAAATATTTAGATTTAATCTTATCTTCATTATAGATAAAATTTTCCTCAAATACCCTACTTTCCTTTTTCCTTTAAACATGTCAAGACTTTCTTTTGCTAGCTACCCATTTGTAATAATTAAAAAATACTTATATTAGCTTTGATGAATATAATATCTTCTATTAAATCATATTTCTTTTCATCATAAAAGTTCTTTCTTCTATGCCATTGAGCATTCAAATAATTTCCTAAAGAGTTTTTAACTTCTTTATTGTCTTTCTGATTCTTCTTTCCTTTTCTTTTAGTTCAAAATCCTTTCACATAATAGTGGGTCCATCATTATTAGAATCCAATATTTTAACCTCATGACTTTTATGTTTTTTGTGGATTTTTGCTTCCTTAATCTTCAATTTAGCTAAAGCCTCTACTAACTTTATCAATTTATTTGATATATCCTTAAGTAATTTTCCTTTTTCTTGATTCTCTTCTTGATCTTATAAACCTATGCATGATTCTTTACTTATTGAAGGAAGCATCTTGAACTGATTTATATTATGTAAGGGGACTAAGAATTTTTATTTGTTATTTAAGGGTTGCATGATTTAACTATTAGTTAAATTTAATTATTTTTCAAATTGAATAGCTTCAGTGAACTAATCATTTAAAGTATTTAAATTTGGAGTTCATCTCAACTAGATTGAAATCTTTGGATTAACAACATTCAAATATGTATCTTTAAGAACTTGGTCTAATGGCCTATATTGTTCAAGAAATAATTAATAAATTATTTGGAATTTAATATTGAATTCTCCAACTAATTGCTTTATATTTTTTTTAATTGAACTAATCTAATCTACAACTACTATTGATTAATATGATCACCAAACTTAGCTATGAATAGATTCTTCATATCATACTAGCTTATGATACTATCATTTGGAAAATTGAAATACCAAAATTGATCCATATCTCTTAGGTTTGCTACAAACATCTCACAAGCTTGGTATTGATGTTGTACATTTGCTTGTGCTAATGCCTACTCAAATAAATGAACATACTCTTCAACCAAGTACTTTCAACAATATAAGGCTTGAGTAAATATCTATAAAGTAATTTAGGCATATCATGGTAATTAGGGAATCTCAATGTTGTAACTCCTTTCCAAGGATTTACTAGTGGAGGATTCACCATATTGAGATTTATTCTAAGTATTGAATGTCTAGAATTTCCTCATATAGTCTTAAAGACTAGTAAACCTATTAAAATAGGTAAACTCTTGATCCTTCTAATTTTGATTCCACTACTTTTTCTTACTTCAAATACACTTTCTTTCTCTTCTTTTGATGAAGGATCAATCTTATGATTTTAATCTTCCTTAGTAACTTCAAAGTCTATAAATTTATTAGGATGTTCAATTATGAATAGAGTAGCAGCTTAATTCATACCCTCCTTCTAGTGCCAAAAAGAATTATTGGCAACTACTTTGAACTCCCTTGTTAATGCCAACATTATTAACCCTAACTTAAAAAATAAAATCTCTTAGGCTACCTCAAAATAGAAATCAATAACTTTAAAAATAGCTATGTGTAAAATAAATAATGTTTCTAGATGATCCAACCTATTGAATCTATTCCATGAGAAAAATAAATATATGTTTTTTACTACTATCTAGTTTGCGAAATCATAGCTTAAAAATACTCATATTATTCACTTAATTTTTATATAAAAGTATAATTTAATAAATCTATATCCAAATTTTTCTCTAAGGGATTTCTATAAGAAAATTAGAAACAAAGCAATCTTTAATGGTTTAGCACTAAAGGCTATCAAATTACATGAGACATAAAGCATAAAAATGTGCCATCATAGTCATGGGTGAATACTTAAGGGATAAAGCTATTCAAACCATTCTATGATAACTATAAATATTCTACTCTTATTATAAAAAGTAATTAAATATATCCAAAAAAAATACAAGTATTGAATACTTTAAACTTTTAGCTAGGAAGCTTGCAAAAGATATAAATGATTTAGATAACTCACAAGGAAAAAAAACCAAATTAGTTGGAAATGAAACTTCATAATGCCTTTGTATTTCTTCTAAAAGAAACCTCCTCTAATCCCCTTCATTTTTTGACAAAAGGATCCTTCCCTTGATATAAAAAAGTAGGAGTGATTTAGTTAAAATGGTAAAGATGTTATACAAATAGTTATTAAAACTACCTATTGGTAGCTCTTTCCTCAAAAGTATCTTTAATAAACTATAATTTTGCTAACTATTGCTAAATCTCCACCATTGTCACATTTTTTTCCAAGACTTCTTTAATATATTCATCCTCTCTTTGGACCAAATACTTGTAGTAACTCTATTTATACATCAATGATAGTGCTTAGGCCATTTCATTTTTTCTAGCACCAAAAAATGACTATGCTATTTTTTCTTTTAATTCATCACCATCATTCAATTTTATGATGCTCGTAGTGTTAGTTATGTTCTTTTCACTTTCTTGGATGTCTTGAAATGTCATATCTAGATCTTCCTTTTCTTTTGGATCCACTAAACTCTATTCATGTCATCATTCATGACATCATCAAGAAATGGGACCTATTATTTAGGTGACTAATCCCTCATTGCATTATCCCAATCTAAGAATTCAATAGTTTTTGCTACAACTTGCTTAAAGAACTCTCTCCTGCCCTTGAATTCATTTATTTTAGTCAAAACCACTTCTACTTGGTTCTTCATGGCCATTCATTCATTCATAACAAATTTAAAACTAGTCTCATGCTTTAAACAATTCTCATTGTTATTCTTTTCTTTAGACAATTCTCATTGTAATTCTACATTTTCCATTTCCATAGCTTTCATACTAGCTTTACCTAAGAAATCCTTATCTAATCTTCATTTTTTCTTATAAGAATTTTGAATTCTAATAACACTGAATAATGCTGACTTTGCAATCTATCAATTTCTTACTCTAAGTTCTAATGGCTTTTTTGATAGTTTTTGAATAGTCTACAATAATAGTTAATAAGTTTTTTGTTAGTTTATGATGTGTCATGTCCATTTTTTTTCTATTTATTGATTTATACTTTTATATTGGAATATAACAAAGTCTTCAACTCTTGGCCATTATGGATGTTGTTGTTTAAAAATTATCTTTCCTTCAACAATCTTTACTTTCATTGATTTTTATCATTTCTTGATGATGTATCCTAATGGAAAATCAATTAATGTAAAGGACTTCTAAGATGTAAAAGCACTAGCACTAGTGGTGACTATATCTAAAATGACACATCTTTTTTAAGCTACTATGCATTCTTACTGGAGAGGGATGTCAATTACTTTATTCTTTGATCCTTGATTTCAGGATATCAAGAGAAGGATTATGGATCTAAAGCTTTATCGAGCCTATTAATTTTCCAAGAGAAATAATTTTTTTTTTGATTTTATTCAATTTCTCCTGATTTAACATTGTGCTTAAAATGAGACATCATTCCAAAACCATCTACAAGCCAATACTTCCTCCCTTGTGCATTACTCTTCTAGCAAAATGATAAATAGAGTTCTTCTAAGTTTACCCTTTCCTTGCTACCTAATCATATTTACCAATTAATAATTCAGCAAAGAATAAATAATGTTATTTTATTAGTGATAAGATACCTTTCCAAAATCCTTATTAGGGTTAAATAATCTATGCCTTGCCTCTGTAAATATTCCCCTTTTAGATTTGGCCCTTATGTTCATCATGTGAGGGTTGTTCTTAAAATACCAAAAGTTAATTTGTAGTGGAAAAATTGGTTTGCTATGTAGTCATGTCATAATGGGCTATTCTATATTTACCTTTCCATCTCTAGGGCTACTAGATATGGAGCTAGAGATCATAGTAATTTCCTTGGCATCCCTTACAATCCTTCTGTAATAATATCTCTATAATTGGCATGGAAAAAGATTCCTCCTTTGCACTTGACTCTTATTTCATCTATCACAACTTACTTGACCCTTTGTATAGCTCTATTTGTTAAGAATTGATACTAGACTAGATAAATAATGTAAATATAGAATTCAAGGGTTTGAGCATCCAAATAATCTTTATGATATATAATAGGATAAAAATCAGAATAGATCCATCTTTTGTTAGTTTGTCTTTCCATAGTATATGAGAAAGATGCATCTAAACATTTTATAACTTGCAACTATGTCCAAGACATGATCCAATAAAAATGAACTCATTTTGAATTGGGTGTTATTGGTCATGGTTTCTACTACTTTGTCCTATAATTGAGCATTCATAAAATAAACTTGATGAAAGGTTTTTTTATTCTTAACAAGAGGTCAAACTTTCAAATGTTAGGTTAAAAAAATGGATACATTAAAGGCCAAATAGGTGTGTAAAGTGGAAATAAAAATACTGTGATGGAACCTAAGTTCATTAAACCTAGGAAAACTCTGTCTATAGAGAAAAAAGGTAGAGAAGATTAATCTAGCCAAATGCAATTCCTTTCCATTTTTCAATCTAATATTCCTTGTAATTCTTGTAGTTTTCTCATTTTGAGTATCTTGTTTAGAATGATCATGTAGAGAAATGTCATATAATTCATAGCTTCAATTTGCACTGATATCTATCGTATGTTCTAGCCTCTACTTAAACTTCAAATAGTTCCTACTATATTCTATCTCATAGAAAATCCAATTGATAACATCTCAAATTAAATTGTCCCTAGGTCTAAAGAAAATTTTATGCATACCATATTGTGACATCCCATTCCTGGATGTCATGGAAAATGTCAAATATATGTTATATTAGACATTATGTGTATGAAGATAATTTACCAAACATCAAATATATGTAACATTCAACATTATGCATAAAGGAAATAACAGAGAAAATTCAAAAAGAGAAAGAAAATAATGCTTTACTTATTTGAAATAGATCATCTAGATCATTATTTGAGAGTGTTCCTTGGGGTTTTCTCCCTTTAGCATCTATCCCTTAGAGCAAGCCAAGACTACCACCATTGTTAGGCCTATTTCTTGGCTAGATTCTTGTGAGTTGCCTATACCAGCTCTACTATTCCATGCCTGGCATAACCTCTAACTCTATGTATAAATTCCTTAGGTCAAACCCCCAAAGGTTAACTCAAGAGACATGTCCACTATTACAATACACCCTTTCGGGTCTTAATTACAACTACCCTTTTGGCTCTTGTTACAATAACAATAACACTTGTTATAAAGAGGCACCATCTTTGTTATCCATCAACATCATTTGGGAATTGAGATGTCATACATATATCAGTAAAAAGTTCTTCACTCATGCTCTTTGATAAATTCCTCGATGTGGAACTACTAAAAATAAGCGTAATTAATATCATGACACAAAATTAGTTTTGGGTCCTTGTCATCAAGATCCTAAAGCCTTAAATCTTTCATTAATTTTAACCATCTTTGTAGTTGAAAAATGAATAAGCCAAAATCCTACAAATATTTCGTAAGTTCTTGAACTAGCACATCCTCATACAAAAAATTAATTTTCTCTTTGGTGCTGATGTATTTCTTTGGTATTATAAATGTTCGACCAATCAATTACATAAATTATCATGGAAATTTTGAATAACATTATATGCACAAATATTTGTTCATAATTTCTATGGATTTTGTGAAAACTTGTTTGTAGTAGTACAAGAAATGGTATCAATGTAAGGACTTATATATCATTAAGAAATATTAGAAATGCAACCTTCTTTGAGAGGCCTTTAGATTTTCTCATTAACTCTTTTCATCAGCATAGTAGGAATCCCACTTTTTTTGGTCTTAGGGCTACATGAGCTATTTTATTTTTAAAATATTTTCTTGATTGTTGTCAAGTGCCCACTTTGTTTCATCCAATTTGGAATAAGGGATAATAGTCTCTTTTTTTTTTTGTTTTTTGATGCAATCCTTTTATTCGCATGGCATAGACCAATTCAAATATCTTCCACTGCATTCAAACTTAAATTTTGGCCTTTTTAGATAGAAGTTTGTTCAAGAATTTTTGTTTGATCTTTGAAATGGAAAAAATGTGGTTAATCCTAATAGTGAATTGGAAAAAATGGCAATCATCCCATTTTGGTTCTAAGATACTAATAGTCTATGAAATGGGATAAAAGAGCCTTTTCTTTTATTTTCAAATACTAGCTTCCTATCCATTTTACCCAGTGTGAACTTCATGTAACAAAATCATTAGTAATTAATATAGTTGAACTAATGAAGATATTGTGTGCTTAGATTTAAATCATCATCTTTTTAAAATGGGAACATAAATTGATCAAATAGTGAAATAGGGCAAATGGATTTTATCCCATTTGGAAATTGGAGAAACTACATTTTTACTCATTCAATTTATTATATTGTGGTCAAACTAGGGATGCACTTTCTAAAATTGGGTAGAGAAGAGATTATCCATTTTAGAATAGGAAAAAATTTACCACATCTTTTTTTTGTGTCTAAATGTTATTCTATCCCTAAATTGGAAGAAAAGTTGTTTATCCCAATAGGGAGATGGGAGAAATGCATGTTACCCAACTTTAGCCTAAATCTAAATTTTGGACATGAAGTGTGTTGTCTTCATGACAAATGGCACATCCATTGAAATGAAAGGAATTGGTTCCATCCTATTTTGTATAGTAGTTTCTTAGCCACTTTTTACATTTCAGGTATTATGTCATGAGTTAGGATAATCTTATTTTGGCCTACTTTGCAAATTGGGAAAAGTCTTTTTTCTCCATTTGGCCTTAAACTGGTAAAAATAAATGGCCAAAGTTTGATGTGGTATCTCTATGTTAGTGTTGTGTCATGTATCAAGGTTTTATTTCACTCTAAAATGGGTTCCATCACTTTTATCCCATTTGTATCATTCGGAGAAAGGCCAATTTGCCCATTTCATCATTTAAAGTTTATATGGCACATGGGCTAGGATGGAGAAAAGCTCTTTGGCCAATCTTGATTTGACTTGTCTATTTTTTTTATCATTCAAATGGGATAAATAATTTTGGTCCATTTTTTGTACTAGTTTACTAGCCATTTTTTCCATTTAAGTTTTTAAGACAAAGAAGTCATGTGCTAATATTGAAACTGGGACACACATCTTATGGCCAAATTTAACTTATACTAACTAATATTGGCAATGTGTCCTCATTTATTTAAACTTGGATAAATTAACTTTGTCATATTATTAAACTAGGATAAGCAAATTTTGGCCAATTATGATCTTTTCCTCATGATGTGAACTTCAAGAAATTAACTTTGCCTCATTTTACAAAATTTGCCAAAACCTTTTTACTCCATTTCATTCTTATTAAGCACCATATGATCCACACTTGTTTTGGAATGTGAAATGGAAAAATGTGGCATTCCCAAAGTATGAACTTGAGTAATTTGACCATGATTAATGACATCATCATAACGCTAATCCAATTCCAAGCATCTTTCTTTTGATGTAATGGAGAAATCAAATTTTTCTCATTTGGGAAGTAAGTTACGGACTATTTTCTCTATTTAAATTTTAAGGTCATAAAGTCATGGATTTTTCACTCATGAATCTAGAACCTAAATTGGGATAAACTTAGTTTCTCCTACTTCACAAATAATATGAATAAGCTTTATCCTACTTTGATCTTCATGCTAGCCAATTTTTACTTTTCACTACCTGAACATGAAATTGGCTAAATGGGTTTTCTCCTAATTCACAAGTTGGAATAATTTGACCTTGATAGATTATTTCATCATTATTCTAGCCATGTAACTACCATCAAAACTAAATGGCCCTCTAGCCTTGCATGTTGATTCAATAAAATAAACACTATTGGGCCTACCATAGATATCACAAAATTATTATAACCCATTTTTTGTACTTAAGATGTAGTATTATTTCATATTGAGATTTTAACTTGAGACCTCTTTGGAACTAAACCACCAATAGTACTATGTTCACACCAATATAACCATTACAAAATATCCTTTAATACTTTATGGGTTGGGGCAAACTATATTATATTATAAACTCTACATTATGTTATTCTTTTCTACTCCACATCATGGTAGAAATGTAACAACATTTCTTGCTCTTGCCCCTCTTTTTTAAGAAATTAATTCAATGGAATCTTAAGAAAATTCTTTATATACTTTAGAGAAATGTACATAAAAAACAAGATACCCTTCTTATATTTGTTTTGAGCTAATATAATTGCAACAATCCCTAAAGGTCCCATAGCAAACTAGTTGTCATATCTATGACAATAAGGAGGATAGTACACAAAATACTATTATAGTTATTGAAATATTAAATATTTTTTATGGGAAAAATCACTTCAACCTTAAGGTTTGAAGTTCCAAAAACCCATGTTCCCTACATGCAAATGCAAATATATAAAAATGAGCTAATCTAAGAGAAATGGATAGAGACTAACATATCTTGAAGCTGTAGTATATAATCATTACTACCTTTTTCAATGTTTTTCTTTTCTAATTATTTTTAAACTAAAAATCTATATATATAATATAGGTCTTTTATTTTCATCCTCAAGTAACATCCCTAAATATTCTCCTAGCTCCCTCAATGGTACTTCTTTAGGGGCCTCCTCTTCCACTAGTTCTTTTTCCTGAGTTTCTTCATCTTGTTTTATGGAGGTTGGTAGGGAAATAAATACCCCTTTTACTTTAACTCACTTTGAACTAGCATTTAGCATCTTTTGAACAACACTTGATGAGTTTCCATCAACATCAATGAAATTAAAACCTTGATTACCTAAATTAGATGTGTTTCTATATTGATGCTAGCTTGTTGAAGGAAGAACACTTTGATACTTCATATAATCTTCCCATAATGAACCAAGAATGCTTTCACCTCTAGATAAGAAAAAAATTATTATGCCAACCAATTATTATAAAGATCATTTGGCAATGTGCCAAGCCCTAGCATGTCGTGATAGGTTCTATGTACATGCTCAACACATAAACCAACTAGAAATAGGGTGAAAGGCCTCTTAGCTTAGAATATTTTATGTTTATAAATGATAATTTTCTTCTAATTGAAAGTCTACATGATTGAATCATTCTTTACTATTTTTCTTGAGTTACATGTGGCTTGATATAAATAAAATTTAGTCATTAGGCTCATATCTATCTAATGTTATTCTTCCTTTTTATAGATCATGCACAATTATTGAAAAGTATGTATAATATTTAAAATCAAAGATCATGTCTACTGTTTAATTATGACATACTCTAGGAAATTTCCCAAAATAGTTCTTGAGATGTATGGTATTAAAAGGAAGCTTGAGTTCAATTCCATCCATTATGAACTTTATAGATATCATTTGACACTTATTGTTTAATAATAAATGGACCCAATTATTTTGCCAAACATTTCTTATGGTCACCCTTATTATTTAAATTTCATAATAATTTCAAATCACCCTCCCTAAATACTCTCTTAATAGAGCATCTTCATCATTTGAAGAATGGCCAATTTTCCCACTTCATCATTTATACTTTATATGCCACGTGGGTTTGGATGAAGAAAATCTCTTTGGCTAATCTTGACTTGAATTTTTTCTTTTCTATAGTCACTGAAATGAAAGAAACTGATGCCAGCCCATTTCATGTACTAGTTTACTAGCCATTTTTCTCATTTTGATTATTACAACAAAGAATTCATGTGTTGGTATTGAAGCTAGGGCAGACATCTTATAGTCAAATTTAACTTTTACTAACTAATATTGGCCATGTGTCTTCATTTATTTGAGCTAGGAAAAATTAACTTTGGTAGATTAGTGAACTAGGACATGCATGTTTTGGCCAACTTTGACTTTTTTCTGCTAACATGAACTAGGAGAAATTAACTTTGCTTCATTTTTCAAAATTATCGAAAACTCTTTTCCTCAATTTTGATCTTATTAAACATCATATGGTCCACACTTATTTTGGAATGTGAAATGAAGAAATTGAATCTTTCCCAAAATATGAAATCAAGGAATTTGGCCTTGGCAAATAATGTTATCATAATGTTGATCCAATCCTATGGGTCTTGCTTTTGATCAAGTGGGGAAATTAGATTTGCCTCATTTTGGAAGTGAGGCAAGGGATATTTTCTCCATTTAGATTTTTAGGCCATAAAGTCATTGATTTCCTAGTCATACATCTAGCAGATAAATTGGGACAAAATCAGTTTCTCATACTTTTTAAATGGTATGAATGACTTTTATCCTACTTCAATATTAATGCTAGATAATTTTAGCTTTTCAATGCTTGAACATGAAATTGACCAAATGAGTTTTCTTCCAATTTGATAGTTGGGATAATTTGGCCTTAATGAAATATTTCATCATTCTTCTAGCCAAGTAACAATCACCAAAACTGAATAAGCCTCTAAACTTTCATATTGGCTAAATAAAATAAACATTGTCAAGCCTACCACATATACCAAAAAATTGTTATGGTCCATCTCTTATACTTAAGAAAGTATTTATTCCTTAGTAATATTTACACTCAAAACCTCTTTGAAACTAAACCTCCATCATGACTATATTCATGCCAGTATAATCAATATGATATAGCCTTTAATGCTTTAGCAGGATGGAAAAAACCATATTATACCATAAACTTTGCATTATGTTATTCATTTCTACTCCACATGATGGTAGAAATGTAACATAAGATTGATTGATAATTTATCAATGAGATAAATACACCTACATGTCAAATACACCTAGATTCTGCTAGTCAGTTTTGAAGGTAAAGATTTCAAACTACATAGATTTTGACCCTTTATCGAGTAGCCCTAGAAGTTGGAAGACAAATTGGAAAAATCCCTTTAAGGAGTGCCTACAATCACATAGAGTTATTTTCTCTAAACTTTGATGTCTAGGAATTCAATATTCTGGGACATATCAAGGGAATAGTGAGAAGATATAAGTAGTAATGCAATTTTCTAGAGGTTTAAAAGAAGATATATTTGACTATAATAACAAGAAAGGTTCATCAAGTCGATGAAACAGATGTACTATATTTAAGAACTACTCACATTGAGGTAAACCATGCCAAGGATCAAGCTCTAGGATAGCTTAAAAGGAATCTATCAACAAAGCTTCCACTCTTTACCTATGATCAACCAAATGTTATAGCATGTAGTTTAATGGATAGAAGAGATCACCATTTTTTAAGGGATTTCTCTAATGAACATTTAAAATTTTTAGAAGATAATTACTTTTCATAGAAACTACTAGACCTAGAAGAAGCTATGCTTAATGAAAGGTTCTCATTTAGTGGAAAAGAATATGTAAGGGTAAGAACAACTAGAAGAGATAGATTGGAAAGAATAAAAATAAATACCAAGTTACAAAAATAAAGGCTACAAGAGAAATAATAGTTTTTAGAGAAGAAAAATCTAATAGAGCTTCAATAACAGTAGCAGAAAAAGGAAGGTAAAAGCTCTTCATCAGCCCTCAATATCCTAAACTTTCCATATAGTCATTTGATAAAAGGAGCAACCTAAGCTATTAAAATAAAAGAAAAGAAGGACATAATCATATTAAGCCAAAAGTTCTCAACTAAATCAAAAATAAAACCTAGAGTAATCTTCCAGTACAAGGAGGATGATCCACAGACCAAGAAACAAAAGCTTCTAATGTTACATCAAGACATGTAAAGAACTATAGCTATATTAATCAAAGACATGGGATAGATAGCAGACATCCAAATAGACAAGATGAAAGAACTTCTTTTAAAAAGAGATGTTAAAATTACAAGAAGAAGTCAAAGGGCTAAAGGAGAAAAATGAATAGCTCAGGATGACCTTAATTATCAAAGAATCTCTCCTTGAGAATAAAGAACAAGAAAATTTATAGCTATAAGAAAAAATAGCTAATATATGATTGGAGCTTGAACAATCAAAGAAAGGAAAAGCTCCAAGTTACTCCCATCTTACTCTATCAAGCTTTAAGGATGTCATAACTAAGATGAATTATAATAAAGAGTGGATGACAAAGATGAGGAAGGAAATCTCAAAAAATGAAGGAAAAACAAGATATCTTCATACAAATGAATGAAAAAATTCAAGAATTATATGAGTTAGCCACCACCAAAGGAAAGCATATATCTAGGTACAAGAAAGGTTTCCTTGATACAATGATGATTTTATTTATAAGGATCATGCATGAAATACTCAAAAAGATGTTGGAGCTCAAACAAGCTTGTAATGGTCCAAGGGCTTCCTTGAAGGAAATAAATAACTTAATAATAGATTTAGGCTCATGGAAGAGTAGCACTAAAAATGTTATTAGGAAGCTTGATAGCACTGAGGTAGATTCAATAAATCAAGATATTAAGATTCTTATTAATCATGGAAAACTATCCAAATAGCTCATAATAGAAGGGCTTCAAGTTCGACAAATGGAGAAGATCTCTTAGGAAGCTAAGTAGTTAGAAAATGAGTTATAATAATATAAAAAAAATATGAGAAAACTATAACCTTAAATTCTATAGCTTTTGTAATTGTCTAAAGCTAATATAAAAATCCTAGGTTAAATTTGCAATCAGGAGGAACTTATGGGAGAAAAAAAGAAAAATATTGTAAAGACTATTTCTAACGGCATTTTAAATAGGTTCCATTATCTCTTTTAGCTTTTCTTTGTTAGTTAACATTTCTATTTCAATAGTTTTTTCTATTATTTCTAGCTTAATATTGGATAAATACACAAGAATTATTGTTAGTTTTTGAATTGGCTATTTTCTCTTATTAGCTAAGGTTTAGCTTATTTTTACTATTTTAATTGAATGGGATAGCTTTTACAAGTGTTAGTTATTAATCAATTTAGAATATAAGTAATGTTTTCTTCATAAAATTATTAAATTTATGAAGAATTACTTTCCTTAGTTCCCTACTCTGTTAGGAAATCTTTTGTGAATTCACTTTGGAAAATTAGTTAGCAAATAGCTAAGAATTGGAGATCAACATTTTCTATAAAAACTCTCACTCATCTATGTTTGTGAAATTGTAATATTTATGACTAGGCTCATGGGGAATTATATTCAATTTCTTTAGTTTAGCTAATAGATAGCTAGAAGAGATAGTTATAGTCATACACAAGATATGCATACTTTAAATATATTCTATACCTTAGATTTTTGTTAAGAAAGTTTTTCACTATTGTACATACTTAACCATAGTAGATTATTTTTATCAACAAGGTCTATTTTGGAGGTATTCATGCCTTGATGATATTAGAGATCAGCAACCACCTAAAATAAGTTTAATTAAAAGCTATTCCTTGTGCCAAAATTATTCACAAATTCTACTACAATAACTTTACTTGTACTAGAGGGAGGGCCTTTATTATTTAACTAGATTCATTCTTAGTAGGTTATATTAGATAAAAATAGGATATAAACAAAATAAGTTAGTTACTATAGCACATGAGTAGTCCCTCAGATAGATAGCAAGGTTTCAAGAGTCTAATGAACTTATCAAAATTTAAGACTAAAGCTTCATTAGAGGAAGAAACTAAGAGCATAATTAGAAAATCCACTAGTGGAATTAAGACACATTGAAATAAGTTATAACCTTTGATTAAAGTTTTGTCCTTAAAGAGGAAAGCTAAGTTAAAATTAGGTTCATTTAGTAGAAACCAAAATATGAAATTAATGGGTAAGCTAGCTCTTGTTAACCCATTTTAACTTCCTATGATGTTTAATTCTTATCACGATATTCCTAAATTAGCTTATAAGTATCTTCCAAAATTGTATATCCTTGATAAAGCCTATTTAGTATAGGAACATTTACATTTATTTTAGCTAGCCCTTGTTCATGCAAATATTCAACATTAGGACCAAATATGCATATTATTCATAGGTAAACTTAGGGATATGACTCAAATTTGATATTCAAATTTACCAAAAAATAGTATTACTAGTTGGGGTGGTACAAAAACTTTGTTCATAGCCCAATTTGGCAAGCAAATTGAGGAGCATCAACTTTATAGTGGATTAGTCCAAATGAACAAGGAAATAGAGAATTAATTAGAGAATTTCATATGAAATTTCCAAGAGTGTGTCTTTTATTTCAAAATCAATTCTACCAGAATAATGAAGTTTTAAGATATATTTACCTAAATGCCATGGATCTTAAAATCTCAATATGATTATGAAGGACTCAAAATATTAATACTCTAGCTGATCTCTATAGTAAATCCATAGAACTAAAATGGCAATTAATATTAGTTCCAAATGGCATACATCCTTCCATAAAGTAACAGAATGGGATATTTCCTATCCATACATTTACATAACTTAAGCCATTATCTTTAATTAGTAGATACATTGAGTTGAAAAATGAGGAATTGGATAAAGACAAACTTTTAAAAGAAATGTTAAAAAGAATTGACAACTTAGAAAAGCCTATGTCCAAAGTAAAATTTAAGAAAAATAGAAAATTTAGAAAAGCTCAAAAATTAGATATCAAAGCTAAATTTGAATATATCGAATGAATTAAAGCCTTAGCTAATTCCAACCTAATAGAATTTGTGGAGAAATTAAAGGAATTCATGCATCCAAGAGTACATTATATAGAAAGGTCATCTCACAACGACACATTTGAGGGTTTAGAATTAAGATACTTATTCAATGATGATTTCAATTTTAATAAAGAATCTAGATATGAGCTCAAAAGTAAAAAAGAAAGAATGAAAAAATCTAGACATCAAAATACAACACCTAAAACTACCAGAAAACATAGGATTTTTCAAAAAGAAAAATAGAAATCAAAGGAAAAATCTCAACCTAATGAAGAAGATCATTAGAATTCTCTACCAAGAATGTTTAGGAAGTTAGGATTTTATGGTGAAGGGAAGTATGACATAATAGAAAACTTAAAAAGAATTAAATCTAATATTAGATTTTATCACTTATTTCAAAAGGAAGAATACTCTAAGAGAATTTTAGAAGAGATTAAGAACAAAAAGGAACCAAGTGATGTTGCTATGAACTATATTTATAACAATCAAAAATCTATTAGTAAAACATAGGCTATAGCTAACAAAGATGCTCCTCCTTTCCTATTAACTCTTTAGTTGAAAGTTAGATATCTACATAATTTTTTAGTTAATTTAGAAACCATTTAAACTTTAATGCCTTCATCAATATGTGATCAACTAGGATTAAAACTAGAATAGTCAAATAAGAAGATTGACTAAGTTCATAAGACTAGAGTTAGGATAATAGATCAACTACCAAATGTACTACTCCAGTTAGCTTTAGATCCAAGGATCAAAAGTAGAGTTACCATATAAGTATCCAATATCCTTCATTCTTGTAGCTTTCTATTAGGCAGAAGTAGGAGCCAAGACTTCTCAAGATACATAGCTATAGATTATTCACATGTATGGTTGTCATGGAAGGAAGAAATGAATCATATTTATATATATATTAAGACATTGATGATAAAGAATGTGAAATTAGTAGAGAAAAATAAGAGATTTGAATCAAGGAAAGATAAATCAGGAGTCATACTAATTCAAGAAATACAAATTATGCATTCTGATGATCGATTAGAACAATTTCGATAGTTATATTTTGATGGTACTTGTAATTTGAATGAATTAGGAATTTATATTGTCATAGATGGCCTAGGAAATCAAGTAGATTTCAAAGGTATATGATTGTAATTTCCTTATACTAATAATGGAGCTGGATATGATGCTCTATGTAGAGGGTTGAGAATAGCTCACAAAAAAAGCATCCTAAAATTAGAGGTTAAAGACAACTCAGAGCTCATATTTGATCAAGTCAGAGGAAAGTGTAGTGTTAAAATCTCATTCCTTAAGACTTATAAGCAAATGGAAATAATATTGAAAAAATTAGAAGGAAAAAGAATCAAAATGCTAAAGAACTTACAGTGGTAGCTTCAACTCAAGACCTATCAAAAATAGTTGAACATCATAAAGTGGTGATTGAGTGTGAATCATAGTCAATGGTCTTGGATAATGAGAAATGTTTTTAAATATTTGAGAATAATCATCAAATAATTCAATTTCTTAAAAATATGAAAGAATTCAAGAGCCAAATTTATAAAAAGGCTAATTTAAAATCAAAATGAAAAAGGATACCTCAAAAAATATTAAAATTAATGGAAGGATTCAAACAAAAATTAGAGAAAGGATTAGATGTTTGAAATCCCAAAGATCAATCTTATGAAGCAATAAATTTAGGATTTCAAGACATTAAAAAGTGCCCCAATATTGGAATAAAACGTTAATCAAACATAAAAGAACAATTGATGCAAGTTCTTAGAGAAAATTTAGATAGTTTCACATGATCATAAGATCATTTGAGACCTTTTGATTCCAACATTATGACTCATAAAATTTCTACTTAGAATTTTAAAATAAAAATTTAGCTTTTTTTCTATATAAATTTTAACATTATGAATCAATAATTCAAAGATGATTCTACTTAGATTAGCTTCACAACATCCAAGTATGATGAGAGAAAAAAATTAATTCTATATGTAAATATCATGTGACATGTAAGCTATGATTGGATAGGACTTAAAGAGCCAAAATAGTTTTATAAGAGAGGTTGAGATAGATTTACATCCATGATGAGAATTTTTATTTAGAACAAAAATTTTATTCTATGAATAATCACGCAACTAATCTCATCATGTTAGCTCTTTTGTAAGCTATTTTCACAAAACCCAAAAGTATTTCTATAACAAGTTCATCTTTTATCTCTTCCATGTTAAATTTTATATAGAAAAAAACCTGTAGAACTAAAAAACATTTTCAATAAATGGTTATATCACTTTTGAAGAGTACATTTAGTTATCAAATAGTAGAATCATATTCATGTGTTAAAATTTAGCTCTACAAGCATATCTAAATTTTAGTTCTACTTCTAGATTTTCCATGGGAAAAACTCATGAAAAATATCAAAAGAGGTCATATTATGTAAGTTATTCAGTGATGAAGATTCATAGAAGCAAAATTCAGTTGTATGAAAACCTCACTTTTGAATTCTACCACATTTACTCTTTTGTGAGGCATTTTTGTAGAACCAAAGATTAATTCTATGAGCAAACTCCACAATGATTTTATGAGCCATGGAAGCACTAAAGTTTGGACATGGTGCCTACCATATATCATTTCACACATCATTAACTTAAACTTTCATTCAAGTTAGTAATTTTAAAAGAATGTCTAAAACCATGTAAACCCAATATAATAGAGAAAATGATAGGATTAAAAAATGACTCTGTGTGATGACTTCATAATTCATCTTGCCACATCAACTTCTTCTAAGAGCAAGTTTATAGAGTGGAGAAACTATTCTATGAATAAGCCCTAAATTGATTCTATAAGCCTCATCTTGAATTTAGTTCTATGAACAAAGGCTCCAAAATTTGACAATAGAATGAATATTGAATCTTTAAGCCTTAAATGAAGTAGCTCAAAAAAGTTAAACTTGAGAGAAATGTCAAATGTCAAATCAAAAAGTCTATCCCAAGTGAGTAAACTAAATAATATAGCTTTGGATATTAATAAGTGGAATTCAAATATATTTTGAACTTAAAGCCATTAGTAAATAGATCTTAGAGCTAAAATAGTGCTGAGAACTAAGCAGGGCCACCATTGAAACAAAGGAAAATATCTTCAAACCATCATTTTTTGGATTTAAACAACCATGTCTCATAAGGAAAAAGAATAAGCACTCCACAAGTTTCAAGATATGGATACTTATGTTTTCTTCAAATATTTGAAAAAATTCAATTTGAACATCTATCAGCTACAATTGTGGATTTATGTCATTTGGATTGAATTGAATGTGGAGGAGAGTGACTTCTTTAGTTTTGAGAAAGATCACAAATTAGTAGAAAAGGTAGGGCTAAAAGTGGTTGAAATCATGGAAGACTAGTGAGATATTTATGAAAAGGCAGGCCTCCATAAGCTAGGTTTTAGATCAAGAGCAAACCAACTAGTTGAAGAAACTATATATGAAAGGAATAAGCTCTATTTTATGGGAAATATGGAGTGATATATCAATATTAGTTCTAAGAAATCCTAGGAACCCTATGGCCTTAGAGAACCAAACATCATAGAGGTAGAAGCTCACTAATATAATGAAGATGTGCTTAGCAAAAAATTCTAGACCTACCCCAAAACTAGAAAGAGTGTCAAGCTTCTCTTAGCTAATTTGGAAAAATCTTGGGGATATCAGAATGTCATCTCGAAAGCTTCAAAACTCAAGTTTTCACATGGGATTTTTATTTTGGCATAAAATTTTTATTTTGGCCAAGAACTAAATTTATTTTAGATTTTTTTGTTTTGACCTGGGTAGCCCTAGAAAATAAAAAGCATATCTACCTAGTGTAGAATATGAATGATGTACTATAGGATAGCCTAGCCAAAATTCATTAGTAGGGGACTTAATTAAGTTTTTTGAGCTTACTTCTAATTTATTATTTTTTTGATCAAAGTTATTGACCCAAAAAGAGTAGAACTAATTTGTATTTGCTATGCTTCATAGAAAAAGAGCCCACCCTAAAGACCTTTGCTACAATTTCTTCTTAGTTATTTATCAAAAGAGCTATTTTGAGCCTCAAAATTTAGAATTTTTCATAAATTATGTCTACCCTCATTTTATTAAATTCCTTCCAGAATTCATCCAACCATGGATCAATAAATAGGTTATTAATGGAATAAAGGAAAAATGTTACAGAGTAGATTTCTTGCATGCTAAATACACCTTGATTCTAATAGTCAGTTTTGAAGGTAAAGCTTTTAAACTACCTATGTTTGTGACCCCTTATCTAGTAGCACTAGAAGTTGGAAGAAAAATGGGGGGAAAGTACCTTAAGACATAACTACAATCATAGAGAGGTATTTCCTCTAAAATTTGATTTTTGGGAATTCAAAAATGTAGGACATATTAGGTGAGTAGTAAGAAAATATTAAAAGTAATGTGATTTCATAGAAGGTTCAAAGAGGATATATTCAACTACAAGAACAAGGTTCATTAAGTTGATGAAATGGATGTACTATATTTAAAGAATACTGATACAAAAATAAACCAAGCCTAGGATCAAGCTCTAGAATAGCTTAAAAGAATCTTGTTAGCAAAGCTTCCACTCTTCATCTATCATAAACTAGATGTTATAGTATGTATATTAATAGATAGTAGAGATCACCATTTGGCAAGGCATTTCTCTAATGAACATTTGGAATTGCTAGAAGAAAATTATTTTCCTAGAATATGCTAGACTTAGAAGAAGCTATGCTTGATGAAACATTCCTACTTAGTGTAACAAAATATGCAAGTGTAAGAACTTCTAGAAGAGATAGATTGGAAAGAATAAAATTAAATATAGAGTTACAAAATCAAAGGCTACAATAGTTATAGCAGTTTTTAGAGAAGCAAAAGCTAATAGAGCTTCAAAAATAGTAGCAAGAAAAAGAAGATGGAATATCCTAATTAGCCTTCACTGTTCTAAACCTTTCATCTAACTATGCAATAAAAGAAGAAACATGAGCTATTAAAATAAAAGAAAAGAAGAACAGAATAATATTAAGCCAAAAGCTCTCGACTAAACCAAAAATAGAGCCTAGTGTAATCTTATAGTACAATGAGGATGATCCATAGACCAAGAAATAGAAGCTCTCAATAACACATCAAGACATGTAGAAAAATATATCCACATTAATCAAAGACATGGGGTAGATACTAAATAATCAAATAGCCAAGTTGAAAGAATTCCTCTTACACAATAAATAGGAGGTATTAAAATTACAAGAAAAATTCAAAGGACTAAAGGAAAAAATGAATAACTAAAGACAACCATAATTAAGAAAGGATCTTTGCTTAAGAATAAGGAATAGGAAAATTTAAAACTAGAAGAAAAAATAGCTAATATGTTCAAAGTTCGAACAAGAAAAGAAAGGAAAAGCTCCAAGTTAATTTCATCTTACTTTACCAAGCTCTAAGGAAGTCATAACTAAGATGAATTACAATAAATAGTTGAAGACAAAGGTGAGGAAGGAAATCTCTAAAATGAAGAAAGAACAAGCAATGTTCATACATATGAAAGAAAAAATTTAAGAATTGTATAATTTGGTTAGAATAAAAAGAGAGTAGTTGCCCTTGTACAAGAAAGGTTTTCTTTATATAATGATGATGTCAATTGTGAGGATCATGCATGAAACATCCAAAAATAAGTTAGAGTGTGAACAACCTTGTAACAGTGCAAGGGTTTTCTTTAGGAAAATAAACAGCTAAATAATAGAGTTAGGTTTGTGAAAGAATAGTGTTGAAGAAGTTATTAGAAAGCTTCATAGAATTAAGCCAAATTCAATTAATTAGGCTATTACGATTCTTATTAATCATGGAAACTATGCCAACAACTAGTAATAAAAGGACTTTAAGTTCAACAAATGAAGAAGATCTATTAGGAAGCTCAGCAGTTAGTAAATGAGTTGCAATTATATGAAGAAAATGTGAAGAGACTACAACCTTAAAGTTTGTAACCATTGTAACTACCTAGAGCTAATAAAAAAATCCCATGGTAGATTTGTAATGAAGGTGTACTTCTAGAAGAAAATAAAGAAAACTCTTGTAAAGACTATTTTTAAATGCATTTTAAATAGATTCCATTATGTCTTTTAGCTTTTTTCTTTGAGTTAACATCTCTGTTTAAATAGTTTTTCCTATTATGTCTAGCTTACTATTGGATGAATACACATAAATGATTGTTAGTTTTGGAATAGGAAATTTTCTCAAATTAGCATAGGTTTAGCTTATTTTTGCTATTTTGATAGAATGGGGTAGCTTTATAAGTGTTAGTTATTAATCAATCTAGCATAGAAGTAATGTTTTCTTCACATAATCTTAAGCCATATGAATAATTATTTTCCTTAGCTCCCTACTTTGTTGCAAATCTTTTGTGAATTCTCTTCAAGAAGTTAGTTATCAAATAGTTTAGAATTGGAGATCAACATTTTTTATAAAAACTCTCATTCATCTATATGTGTAGCATTACAATATTTAGGATTGGGCTCATGGAAAATGTTGTTTAATTTCTTTAGTTTATATAAGAAATAACTAGAAAATATTGTTATAGTCATACTCAAGATATTCATACTTTGAATATATTATACACCTTAGATTTTTTTTAGGAAATTCTTTCACTATCATACATACTTAACCACATTTTCTCATTTTTAGTAGCAAAGTCTACTTAGGGGTATTCATGCCTTGGTGGTACTAGAGATCAACAACCTCCTAAAACAAGTTTAATTAAAAGTTGTTCCTTATGGTAGAGTTATCGAATTCTACTGCAATAAGAAGTTAACAACTCTCGATTGCTTCTTCGTTAAGTGCATCCAAGCCAAGTCACTAGCAACAAAATTTGGCTTTTGTTTACATTCATTTCTCTTAAGGAATCGCTCTTTATTTTTCTTTTCAAATTTAACTTTACTTGTGCATGGAGATCCCTCATCTCTTACACAAAATCATCACTAAGTTGAGCTTCCCCATCAAAGCGCTTCAAGGTGTCCACCATCTTTGAAAAAAATCAATAGTTCACCTCAAATGGACTTTTTCCAATAGCAACATGAAAAACATTATTGTATGAAAACTCAGCATGGCACAAGAAGTTTTCCCACCTATTTATATATCCATCACACAAACATCTCAATATGTTCTTAACCCATTAATTATATGCTTTAGCTACTTCCTTTATGAAAATTCATGCCTTGGGCATTTGTGTAAGAGTAAATAATACCTAACCATGGTTGCATCAAGGGAAGAATGGATCTCTTGTTTTCACCCTTGGATTTTCTTCCTTAGATTTGATACAAGTTAATAGGTTTGATACATATCATTAAATAATTCTAGCATTGTGCTCTATCTTTGGATTGATTCTGGATCCAATGATATATAGAAACTCTCTACTTATTTGATGAGAATTGTCAAAAATATCTTCATTTTATACCAATCATTCTTGATATTTTGTAGGACATAGGCATCATGGAAAGCTTACAAGTGATGCTACGGATCTGTATTACATTTTTATTTGAATTTTAGAATGTTATTCATATCAAGTCATTTGATACAACTATCCCTATAATGTCTTGTGAGAATGTACACAACTTCTCTAATATTAAATATGCTTCTAGTAGCTAACATGGATTCATCATAGTATTTTGGATCATTATATCTATTGTAGTAGTGACGCCTTCAATGCTCTCCATTATCTCTTCTTCTATGATGTTTTCTCTATTTCTCTCCTCTTCTTCATCTTTATCTTCATTAAGATATCTTTATTTTTTGGTGATTCATTCTAATCCCTTCTTCTTTCCTTGTTATGATCCTTTTATAAAGCCCTTTCTCTATACCTTTATTCAACACCACTAGATTAGTTGATAAATGTGATGAATAGGATGGAGGAACCTTTCATTCATCTCTTTTAGATCCACTAAAGATTATAGGTCTTAGTCCCTTAGTACTCTAGGATCTTCCTCATCTCTTTCATGGGTTTCTATTAAGGTAGAATGTAACTTTTATTGTCCTGGATCTTCCTTACTAAGAATTGGATTGATGATGATGGTGAGCCTTTTCAACTTGATATTCTACATGTCCTTTTTTAGAAAGAAGGATTGCATGAGGTACTATTTTTTATTTTTTCTCTTATATTACTTTCATTATTATATATCTCTAAAGTTGAGCTTTAATTAGCTGATATGGCCTTGTCATATTTTTAGTGATTTGATAACCTCCATGAGCATGGCCAAGACTAGCTTCAAGTAGTATTTCTTGAAGCATTGAGGATGCAAAAGAGTCTAGTGGTATGACAATGTTACCTTCTAAGTATCTCCATCTAAATTATTCATCTGGATGGAAAATAAATGTAAATTCTGAGTAGCATGCATTACTATGAATATAACATATTCTTATTTGCATTGGTCTACTCCATTTTTATTTAATGTAGCTCCTATCATTACTTTTGGTAAGATCAATTATAGTACAAATACTTGTGAATCAAAATTAAAGACATGTTTTTTCTTCAAGAAGACTCCAAAAATAGATACAAGGATAGAAACTTCATCTAATCTTATTTTCCTTATGTCAAGTCCCCATGCAAATACCATGTTTCAACCATCATCCAATAATAATCTTATGAATATCATGCTCACATATGTAATACATCACTTGATTAAGACTGGAGTACTTCCCAAAAGATAAACAAACCTAGAAACTCTAATTTATCTTCAAATAGCAAGAAACACATCATTTAAATATCTACTAGATTCAAGATCATCAATAAATCTTATCTTTCTAGGTATGCATATGGCTTGGAATATACCTTTATTAAAGAAATGTAACACTAGATTAGAGCTTTAAAACTAGTCTATTATTGTCTCACTTGAACAAGTAGAGGATGTCCTAACTACCATTAGTAGCTGGTTATATCTTGTATGCTACTTAGTTATTCACATGTGAAAGAATAAAGGAGCATTTCTTGTCATTATAAGAAGGGCATGGCTTAGCACATTTAAAATTAAGTTAGGAATAAGAGACTTATCCTTGAAAATTTTCAATAAAGAAGAAAAAGAAACCACACAAAGTTAAATAGTACCATGCATTATATATAGTAATACTGGGTAAAATTACATGCAAAAAGTATGAAGAACAAGAATAGGAAAAAATCCAACATGTAAGGTATGTGTATAGAAGGTGTGTATGCAACATTGTTTATATGCAATATCCATGAAATAGGAAAATACCCAATGGTTGATAAAGAAAATAAAAGCTAGATTTGATATATGCATGGAAGCATTTAAAACAATCATTAGTATCTATGTTGAAGAAATAGGTAAGTTGAAACAACTAAGAAAGCAATTTTTCCACATTGAGTTTCAACAAAAAGAAGATATTAAATGGGGAAAGTTAGAAATTCCTAACAAGTTTGAATCAAAATAATCAGAACTTAAGATAATTCTAAATACATTAGAATATTCATTTCCAACTAATGAAATACTCATGATTATCAATGTCAATCTTGACAAAAGATAAAAGTAAAAAATACTTGAGGTTATAAAAAAACAACCAACAACTTTCACATGATCTTACAATGAAATAAAAGGAATAGATTCACACATTTTTCAACATCACATATACATAGATCCAATAGTTAATGCATGCCATTAGTCTTAACAATGGTTGAATATGAAGTTTTAGGCAATCATTAAGAAAGAATTGAAGATACTACTTAAGGCAAGATTCATCCATCCAATAGAAAATAATGAATGGATCAGTTCATTAGTCATTATTCCAAACAAAAGTTGCAAATGGAGGATCTGTATATATTTCCAACTATTAAATATGATAATGATCAAACACCATTTTACCTCCTCATTTGTCAACCAAGTCCTATAGATATCATAGTAGGATACTAGTACTACAACTTTCTAAATGGTTATAATGGATATAGTTAAGTCTATATCACTCTAGAAGACTAAGAGAAGACCATATTTACTAGCCCCTAGGATATGTTTTCCTATAGAAAAATGTTGTTTAATCTTTACAATGCTCCTACTATATTCCAAATACTTTTCCTCAATATTTTTCAAAATAATATTGGTAATAGAGTTAGAGTATTTATGGAGGATTTCTCTACTTACAGGTTGAACTTCAAGAAATCTCTAAATCACTTAGAAAAAGTTCTAAAAGGATGTGTAGAAATAAATTTAAATTTCAATTAGTAAAAGATCCACTTAGTTCCAAAAGAAATAGTTCTAGGCCATAAAGTTATAGAGAAAGAAATTGATGTGGATCCTATTAAAATAAGAGTCATCCAAAGCATAACCTAAAGATCATAAATCATTAGAGATGTGAAATTGTTTCTTGGTCATATGTGATATTATTAAAAACTCCTTAATAATTTCTTAAAGATGTTAAAATTTCTAGTAGAACTAACAAATAAATATGTTTCATTTGTTTGGTTAGACAAGTATGAAATGACATTTAAGAGTTTAAAACAAAATTTAATTGAAACTCCAACCTTAAGAGATCCAAATAGATCACAACCTTTTCACATTGTGATGACTACTTCCAACCATGCATTATAAGCAATGCTTACTTAGTTAAATGACCATAGGAGGCCTATATTTACTATGGTAACTATAGTATTACCCAAGCACAAATTAACTACACTACTACAAAAAAAATTTGATGGCTATGGTGTATGCACTAAAATGGTTTTGACACTAAGTGCTTTCTTATCCTATATACATCTACAATAATCATAGTACAATTACATTTTTTATGAATAAACCAATAGTAAGCCCAAAGGTAATAAGATGAATCATTATCTTAGAGGAATTCAGCATCACTATGTTTAGTAGAAAAGCCATATAAAATATAGTTGTTGATCACTTATCAAGATTAATATGAAAACAAAAAGATGAAGAAGAACTAGTATCAAATCAATTTTCTAATGAATTATTATTTATAATGTCTACAATGGTTGTAGATTTAGCAACAAATTCTCGATTAACAGATTACATGGCTTATATGACATCATAGAAAATCCCTACAAAATGAGATAAAAAGAACAAATAATAGTTCCTTCATCAAGTAAAAAAATTCATTAAGATTCATTAAAATCTCTATAATATTTATGCTAATGTACTAATTCAATGATGTGTTCTAGAAGAAAATCAAAAGAAAGTTGTATAAGATGCACCTAAAGGACCATGGAGTGGGCATTATGTAGGATGAATAACATATATAAAAATATTAATGACAAGTTAGTTTTAGCACATAATATTTAATAATGTGCATCTATTTACACATTATTATGAAACATGCTAGAAAGATGAAGGAATGATAGCCAAGAATGATAGACTACAATAGTACATACAATTATTAAAGTCATTTGAAATCTAGAAAATTGATTTCATGAGGTTCATTATACCAATGTCAAATGAAAAGTCATATATAGTTATAGCCTTTTAATATTATAAAAAATTGTTAGAATTAGCTTCAAAAAATATTGTACATCAATCATAGTAACTAAGTTTTTTCAATAACATGTGATGAATAGATTCAACATAATAAGGGTATTGATTTTAGATAATGAAAGATACTTTATTGGATCTACATTTAAAAAATTAATGCAACATCTTGGGATTAACCATAAAATAATAACACCATATCACCCCTAAGTAAATGGTTATGCTAAAGTAAGTAATAGAGAAATTATAGAAATTTGAACTCAAACTACTAGTAGGTATATGAAGGTTTAGAGTACTAAACATAATCATTCTCTTGGGTATATCAATAAACTTGGAAGCTTTCTATATTTTATTCATCATATGAACTTACATATGATAAGTTATCCACTTTTTCAATTCAAGTAGAAATTCATATCCTAACCACCACATATTCCCTAAATATAAATGTAGATTTCTCCCAAAAAAATACTTAATGAACCTTAACCTATTTGAAAAAAAATTAATTAGTAGCTCAAATGTCCAACAAGATTCATAACTATAAAAAATGTTAAAATGATATTAGGATTCAATAGGATTATAATATAATAGATGATAGAGTCCTATATTACATCCCAAATTATGTGTCATAATGAAGTAAGTTCCAAATGTTATGGGAAGAACCCTATCTCATCCATGCTACATATTAATCTAGTGCTATGCAAATCTATCACCCTCACTATCCACAAAAACTTACTCATTTTAATATTCAATAAGTTGAACCATTCAATAACTTCTAATAAACTATAGAATCTACCATTATCTTCACTAATAATAAACCTCATTCAATCTTTTGTGTTTTCTCCTTCGACAATAGTTGTGAGGGAGTTACTTGTAACTCTTAGGCCTTGTGAGTTTCTTTTATTTTTTTCATTCTTATCTTTTCTAATTATTTAATAATTTTTTTTATTTCTTCATATATTTTTCTATTCTATAGAACATTATATGCTTTATAAACCTCATCATTTTCCCCAATAAAAGTCTTAATAAAAAGTAAGATGTTATCTATGTGGAGATAATTTAACCCTATGTTATTGAATTATTGGACTAATTATATATACAATGAGGCCACATCATCCATTTCCTTCATTTCTAGTAATAAGAGGTTGTTACCATGGATATAATGTAATTCTTATTACTCAAAACTAAAATTAACTCATAACCTTTATGCCTTGAAAAAAATAAGAAGAACCAAAAGGCTAGAAAAAGAGTGTGATATCAAGAGGATTTGTTGATTCTCTCAACTTCTTCTATGAACCCCAATCTTCCATATGATCACATCATTGCTTAATTATTTACTAAAATGGAATCATGTTCTTAAATTAACATTTGTTGCTTTATTACAACAATAGAAAGACATGTTACCCATGTTTGAAGGTTAACATAATAATTAATTAGCATACATAGAAAACAGTATTGGAATACCATAAGAAATAAATATTACCCATGATTAAAGGTAGGCTACTTCCAGGAATCTAATGGTCTTTGAAATTAATTTTATCATGTGACTATAAAGATATGTTATCCATGCCTAAAGGTATTTTGCTAATGAGATTAGCATTAGCTATGGGGCCAGAAAGACTTGTTATCCATGCCCAAAGGCATCCCTTTGATAATGGCCAAGATATCAAAAAATATAAAATTATTATAATTAATTAAATATCCATTCTACTTGCTAAAATTTTCAAGTGAGTTATAATATCATCATATGGTTGTGATTGATCTTGTAGTTGGTAACTCGAGATGATAGAATGCAATATCACTAGTAAGTGATATGAAATTTGTTTAAAACCTAGATAGAAAAATATATTGATCACTTTAACCATGCCTCATATATAGGATTCATTATGACTATGGTAAGACACATCATGTCTCATTTTCTCTAATTCATTTTTTTACAAATACACCACACTACTATATATAAATGCAATTTGATAATTTTATATAGTATAGTTATAGTTTCTTGATAGGGAAATTCAAAAAAAAATCTATATTAAGATAAGTATGAAAGGATGTTAAATCTTAAAAAATGAATCAAAATATTACAAAATCTTAGAGTAGATCATATCATTGAAAATATAATCTAAAGAAAAATCTTAATGGTTTGGAAATGTCTTTTTAGGTTTTCATCCTTACAACCAATTTTAAAGGAACTTTCCTCTAGTATAGGAAAATGATCAAGCCTTGCTCTTATTCAAAGTGCCTTTAAGGGTTTTCACTTCTTACTAAAGTGTTTCTTGTAAATAGAAGGAGAAAAATCTATCTTAAAAAATACATCAATTAAGGATAAAGAACAAATAGCAATAATGGTTAAAATTTTTCCATCCCTAAGCCTCTAAAAAAATTAAATTAGTACTATAGAAAATAAATTAATTATTTAGCTTTCACTAGGAGCTTTTTTACTTGAAGTTACAACTAAAAAGGGACATCTTCAAGAATCTAGTATTTGACATTTGAAGATAGATCATAGTTATACACTTATTACTAGAAAACTACACATTAAATATTCCAAATAGATGAGGTAATAGATGGTGGAAGGAAATTTCAAATGCAAAGACATGAAGTAGATAAATCAAGCTAATCACCAATAATGACTTCATTAATGCTTGGTTGAAAATTATTACAAATTTTAAATGTCCATTTCCAAGCATGCTAAGCAAGAAGACACTCTAAAAAACCATGAGAAAATGAGTCTTCACTTCTATAAAGAGGACATTAAGGAGAAAAAATTTCCATATGTTTAAGATGAGTGCCAATAGAAAGACCTTATGAATTAAATCATTCTTTGTAATAATCTCATAAGCAACTTTCAAATGTAAAAGAAAAACATATGTTCCATCCTTTAAAAAAATATCCCGAAATGCCTAACACAAATTATTTTCAAATTTAAATAAATTTTTAAGATTAAAAATTATTTTTTAAAAAAAAATTTATCTTTATATTTAAACCATAGAGACTAGAAGCTTCATTTCAAGTAATCCATCTATCATGCATACATAAATGAGAAACTACGATGATACCAAATATGCTTCAAGTGGTACGCAATCTAAATACATTAGTAGCCCAAGCTCCTTCTTTAAGAGGAAGCCACCATGGGCTAATTTACTTAAGCATATCTTTTAAACCTATATGTTGATTGTACCTCCAATATCTACTAAGGTTGTACCATTTGTTCCAAATTTTTTTAAGAATTAAAAAACCAAAAATAGAAATAGCCTGAAGAAAAAGAAGATAATAAAGAAAGTTCTTAGAAGACCAACTATTATCATTCTTTAGATTTCCTTGCATAGGTCTATTTATTAAAAAAGCATCCAAACATCATCTCCATTAATGAAATTTGCAATTAATTTTTCTACAAGAGAAATACCTTAGTTATAATAATTAATGAGGTTGATTCTTCCATCTTTATTACTACTAGTGAAAATATCCCAAGCAACTCTAGAAAAAAATATTTTTTATATTGCTTAGAAAACCAAAGAATCTGATGAATAATATGATTAATTCTCTCATAAGAAGTTTTATAAGAAGCCTAATAACTAAAGTAATAAATATGAGTTGATTAAAGAATTTACTTAATAACTAAAACTTTGTTACTAAGGTTGAGATTTTTTTTCTTTCTATTTATTAAGCTTCTTTTCAATTTTATCAACCACATAATCCCACAAAATAGTAATATTAGGCTCAAAAGAAACATATATTTCTAAAATTTTAAAGAAACAATTATTTTTTTAAGATTTTCCAAAGTTTGAGAGTAACCCACTCATCAATATTACCATTACAATAAATAGAAAATTTTTGCCAATTGTTCCAAGAGCCAAATAACATATAGTAATCCTCTACTCTAGCTAAAAGAGTATTGATATGTTGTAGAGAATTGTTGATTATAAAAAAATAATTATCTGCAAAGAGAATGTTAAGTAATTATATACCTTGGTCATCAGTTTAAATTCTCTTAATGAAATTCCTTTATAGATCATAATGCAAATTATGTGAAAGAAAATCTACAGTAATAATAAAAAGATAGGAAGCTAGAGAACAACCTTGATAAACTAATCATTAAAGAGAAAAGAAGAAACTCAATCTAATATTAGTAAAAACATAAGTATTAGCATCAATGCGTAGGGTGTGGACAAGTCAAATAAAATAATCAAAAAATCCTAGTTTATAGAAATAAGAAACAATGAACTTCCATTTAATCCTATGATAAGCTTTGGTATAATCTGACCAAATAAAAGCAATATTTTGGTTCATAACAGAAGCCCATTGCATTTCCTTCCAAGATACAATAACATTATTAAAGATATCTCTACCTTTAAAAAATCAATCTACTTAGATTTGATGATATATTCAATAACCTTCTAAATTTTACAAGCCATGCATTTAGCTAGAATTTTATAAGTATTGTTAAGAAGATTAATAGACCTTCAACAATCAATATGTTGAAAATATCCATTTTTATAAAGAATATGGATCCTAACTTTATTAATATTTTTACCAAAAGAAACTTTTTTAATGACTTCTTAGAAAACATAAAAGAAATCATCTCTAATGATGTCCTAATGCTTCTTTAAAAAATCAAAAGCAAAACCATTAAAACCTGTAGCTTTACCATATGCTAAACTAAATGTTATTACTTTGATTCCTTCTACTATAATTTCTACTTTAAGAATACTTTGATATACTTCTATTACAAGATGAGGAATATGCATCCTAGAGGCCTAGAAGGATTCATTGCTAAAATCTTTAGAAGAAAAATAATTCACTAAAAAACTAGTAATATTCAAAAGATATTTAATAATGGAATTATTTATATAAATTTATTATAGTTTAAATACTTGTTTTTTTCTTTCTATAAATTTAAAAAATTCCTTGCAAGATTTATCTTTAATTTTTAGCCAATCCTTGTGACTTTTAGTGAGAGTACTTTTAGCTTCAAAAGTATTCCAACATTATTTATTATAACAAGCTTTAGCCAAGTCCTTTTGATTTTAAAAATTAAAGAGATTTTGGTTTAAAAAATTTTCCATTTTCCTTACACATTACTTTTAAAACCATTTAACATAAGTTATGACTCTATAAGTAGTTTGTTGTCACCAATCAATCCGACCAATATCACTAATATGTTTTCTTATCTACATTGTATAAAGACTTTAAAATATTTCTTTTCATTCAGTCCTATGAACATATTACCATTCATAGAAAAAATCTCATGCTTTCAAAATGATGAAGAATTAATACCAAAAAGAATTATAATAATAGGAAAATGATCTAACATAGTAGCATCTATATGCACTTCTACTTTTCTTATAGGCTTTCAAAAGAAAACATTAATGATGTAAAATCCACTAAGTAAACAATAAATTCTATTATTTTCTTGTTGATAATTACACCAAGTATAATGCTTCTCATTCAAATGTAACAAGAATATAGAATTAACATTAAAAGGAAAATTTTTTTCTTTGAAATTTAATCAATCTTATTTTTCTTAAAAAGATATATTAAGATTAAAAATCAAGGATAAAGGTCTCTTCCTCCTAATATATCTTTTTATTGAAATTTTTCTTTGTGATTAGAAATCTTTGAAATATATTAAAGATTAAAGATTATTTTGTTGAAATTTTTGAAATTTAATCAATCTTAATATCTTGTGAACTAATATTAAGATTTATGGAAAGAGACCTTTATCCTTGATTTTCAAACTTAGCATTTGTCTCACAATCCATGTCACTAATACATGAAAAAGAATTATCCAATAAAAAAATAGAATGAGATATCTTTGTGATTTTTAAATTGAAAGTAGTATGTATAGGCCTCTTCTTTTTTATGTTTCATTGAGTGAAATCCATTTACATCAATATTTTCTATCCTGGTCCTTACCAAAAATTTCTGTTTTTCTAAAGAGGAATTCTCTTTAGATACTAAGAGTTTGTTGACATCTTTAGAATCAAAATGATTAGTAAAAGTTTGAGAACTTATTGAAGAAGATTTCATTTGTACCTACTAAACACTACCATTATTTGCCCTCTCTAAAAATTATTATTTCTTTTCCTCACGAATCACTTTTTTATTAAGAATAGGAAAGATTCCAATAACATGGCATTCATAACAATAATAGTTGCAACATCCTCATAAACTATAATATGCAATGTTTGGGAAAAATAATGAATACCAGCCTTGAGTTTTAATTATATCTTCTTCTACTATAAATCAATCTCTACAAAATAACTTGTGGACTGCACACCATCTAGTAATGTTTTTAACTTTATCTTTAGGATTGTGCTAATGCTACCAATAATTTTCATTTCAACAATTTGAAAAATAAGAGGAATGTTTTCTAGTTTAATATAGTAAGTAATTTTACAATAATCATAAGAATATAGATCAAAAATCACTTTCCATTTTTGAAAAATAAAAATATTACACTAATTTATAAAAACATTAAGATCCAATGATTTCTCAACCATTTTAGAATTTTCCAGTTTGACAAGTAAAAAATATTTAGAAAAATAGTGATCATGTAAAATATTAATTCTATAACATTCAAGGATAGCCTGAATCACTTGAATATATTCCTTATTTGAGTGAACAACTCTAATAATCTATAGAAATATGTATCATGAACTGATAACTTTTGATAAGGATTTATATAAATCATTAGGAAAAACAAAATTAAAAGCTTTATAATTCTGCATAGTCTTTGTAGCTTAAAATACATTAGTATTATGATCTATAGATCATTCCTTGGTAAAAACATTCTACTACAAAAACTATTAGGGATGGAAAGTTTAGTTACTAGAACAAAATCCAAAAAATCCTAGGTACCAAATAGTTTTAGTGTTCTATCCCAAGGGCCTCTATAAAATTAGATTCAAGGCACCCTATATGGTCTAGCTGATCACCTAGGGACTTATAGAAATCTAAATGGAAACATAAATGAAAATGGAAATAAAATTGCAAATTTGAAATGAAAACAAACAATGAAATTAAAATATAAATTGAAATCTGCATAATGAAGAACTGTAACTTTACTAAAATGGAATAATGCATAAAGTGTAAGGTTCAAGAAGTATGTATTTATGTGCTTGGATGCACAGGAAGTTCACTTGGATGAAGCTTGAAGTCCATTGAATGTGGCAGGTTGTGTTCTGCACTTAAACCCCATGATCTAAATTTCTAGTAACTCCTTACTATATTTCACTAGAATCTACAACTTTGGTTATGAATGGTGTTCCTCCCTTGATGTAATGGTATCATGTTGAGAGCCTCTAATGCCCAACATAGATACCAATTTGCTCCCAAAGGTGTTTCAAGCTTACAAAAGATTATTGATTACTAAAATTTGAAACTACTTTCAAGTTATGAAACCCCCATAAGATGTTCACATTTGGCTTTTATAGGCTATGGGATTGCTAATTTTAGGCTTTGTACATCACTATCATGATTACTAAAAAATTCATGTTTATTTATAAGAGTAACAACTATAATTCCCAGCGTAAGTGACCATTTATAGTAAGTTTTGATACATCATACCCACCAAAGCCCATCTGAATACTATAAATAGTAAACAAACTTCTATGGCTATGTTGGCACCATCTCAATTATCTTGACCTTTATGGACTACACTAAGATTTTTGAAAATTGATGTTGAACATGATGTCTATGTTGGCCATGCTACAACTACTGAAAACTTGAGGCGACAATGTTGGAAAATGTAGGAAAAATGGAAAGTCGAACAATTTCAATGTTGGATATGTGCATCTAAACTAGGTTTTGTTGGTTACTATGTTAGGTTTTGATGGAAAATGAAAATCCAACATCATCTATGCTAGGGGTAGACAATTCCAATGTAGTTGAGGCTCTATAAAAACCCATGAAAATTCCAAATTTGGTAATTCCCAAATCATTTTTAGCCTTTCCAAGCCCAAATATAGACATGAGATGAATTTTTCCACTTTGGAAGTAAGGCAATAACAACTTTTAAGATACTTTTTAGTCTTAAAAAGTTAAATTATGCAAGACTGTAGCTCATGGACTACAAATCTTACATTTACAATAAAATCTTGCCTAATGTTGGAAGATGAAAGTTACAATTTGCAACATAAATTTTCTTAATAGTGTTTCATTGATTCCTATTTGTTGATGTTTGGAGGATTGACCCAAGGATCATCGACAAAGAATAAAAAACATCATTGTAGGTTCATCACGAATGTTGCTTCTCTGTTCTTGATTTAGTAGTGTCAAACTATGCTGAAGAGTGCTTGTAATGATGATGGGATATGGTTAGAGTAAGGACTATCATTGGTTATAGGGAAATAGTCGCAATGTCAACAATGAGTTTCAAATGTTGACATCATGGCTATGATACATCACTAACATGTTGATTAATCATTAAGTTTTTACACTTCATATTTTGAAGTGTTGTCCACTTGGCAATGCATTTTGGGAACCAACATCTCACTCCAACGTTTCTTTGCTCATTAGGCACCTCCCTTTGCATGTTTGAAGCCATCAACTTGTTCTTTTGAGGCTTTATTAGCCTTTCAGCTTCTTTGCAATTTTATTTTCCCTTTTTTACTTTTTTTTTTTGTGGGATGAAACCTTCATTGAGTTTCATTACCAAGGCCAATTTTGAATTAGATTTTCTATTTAATGAGATGTGTTACATCTAGTGGACTTGATGATGGAGCATGAAGAAGGGTTGTCATATAGCCACAATGCATGGGTATTAAAAATTGGTCATCACAGTTATTTAGGGTGAGGAAGATTATAATTAGGTTATGGAACTAGGCTCAAGGAGTGTTAATGGTAATAATGTAAAATAAGTACTCTTGGTACTATAGGACAAATTCACCGAATCTTACACATCAAGGTTACATGATAACTTGCTGCTATAATGAGTTGCACCTCTATAATGACTTCAAGCTTCATTCTAGAAGCACAACTCCAAGAGAATAAGAAAACTAGATGAAGAAGTCATGTTGTTACAATACAATGCATAAGGCCATATAAAATAATCAACAAACTAGGCCACCAAAGTTCATAATCGGTACACCCAAAATGGATCTACATCAAAGTTTTTTAGTCCATTTATTATGTAAACAAAAGTCATGCATGCTTGCTTGTCATTGGTTGCAAATGTCATTGATGTCAACTATTGGTTCTCATGGGGTGCATGTAGTAAGGCTTCAAGTAGGAATGATTGACTGAGTTTGGCCAACACATTTACATCCATGTCCACTATCCTAAAGGCTCCATTGTTGTAGGCCTTAGTGACTAAGAAATATGCCTTCTAATTGGCTGATATTTTTTCCACATGCTTTAAGATAGCTTTGAGAACTAGGTCTCCTTCCTTGATCTTACACTTATTTAGGTCATGGTGATGTTGCCATTTCTACCTCTCTTAGTAGTGCTTAATGTGAACAAGCATTCACATGCATTACTCTTCCACTAGGTCTAGATCCATGGTGCATAGCTCCTTGTTTTGTTCATTATTGATGAAGTCTGATAGGGCTACACAAAGTGATGGCACCTACATTTCAAGAGGCAAAATAGCTTTAGAACCATAAACTTGGCTATATGGGGTTACATTGGTTGTAGTTCAAAATGTGGTTCGGTAGGCCCACAGTGCATGGACAAGCCACTCACATGACTTGTGTTTGTTGTTGTTCAACATATTCTTAAGTAATTTTATGATGGTCTTATTACTTGCTTTAGCTTGCCCATTGTCCTGAGGGTAATATGGTAATAAGAAGGAATGCTTAATGCCTAGGTCATGACAAAAGATTTTTATTTCTTGGGTACTAAATTATGGCCCATTATCCATGACTATGATCATAGGTATACTAAAATAGGATACTATGTTGTCTAGTATGAATCTACAAACTTGTTGATATGTTGTCTTCCTAAGAGGAATAAGTTCAACTCACTTTGTTAAGTATTTTATTATAGTGATGATAAAGCTATGCCCTATGGAATACTTAGGTATTATGGATCCAATGATATCCAATCCCCACTATTAAAATGGTCAAGTTATCTAAGTGGTATGTAACTTAGTAGGAGGTACATGTATAAGGTTGCTATTTCATTGAAAGTATCACAAGTTTTGACCTTCTACATGCAGTTACTTTCCATATAGGATCATAATAGCCTAACCATCTAATCTTTGTGGTCATGGCTCTATGCCTTATATGTCCCCCACATACATCCTTGTGAACTTGCTCTATGACTATGTAGGCTTTGAATTTCCCCAAGCATACTAACAATATGTCATCATAAGACCATTAACATAATGTGTTATCACCTAATATGATATATTTTTTGATTGTTTACATACAACATCCTTTTGAGTGGTAGTCATGCCTTATGAAGATTCATCATTCATAAGGTAAAACTCAATATCATCACACCATTCCCTTACAAGGGTGGTGTTGATGAAGGCTATGGGGTTGTCTTTAGTGTCTTGCATGATGGTAATAGCATAGTTCACTATTAAGGAAGGCAACTTTCTAAACACATATGACATCACACTGAGGGCTAGCGTTAAAATGGCATATGTTGTGATCTTGTTTTTGGGTACACGATGGATATTCATTTCTATAAATTATTGCATTAGCTTCTTTCCTAGGTCATAGTAAGGTCAAAAATGTTTACCTTTTCACACATAAACCTCAATTACTTGGTTTACCACAAGTTGTAAATCACCTTTGATCATTAAGCATTTTATTCCTTACTTATGAGCTACCATCATTCCCCTAATCAAACCCTCATACTTTGCTACATTGTTGGTACATGGAAACTTAAAATAATAGAGGAAGGGTTCAATTTATTAGATGGGAATGTTATGATGGTAGCAGCATTGGCCTTATAGGTTGTCAAAGCTCTATCAAAGTTCATGATGACCTCATAGCCCTCAAGCACTTGGCTAACAATGTTAACATATTCATCAAGGAATTCAAGGTCAATGATTGCATGGTCATCAATAAGGAAAGCAATGAGTTTTGTGGCTATGAATTGACCTTTTGTTGAGGCTTAGAAAATGTACTAAAGGTTAAATTCCACTATTATGGTTGTCCAATATGCTATCTAGCTACTCTCATAGATATCAGTTGTTATGTATCTAAGTATATTATCTTTGCAAATGACATTGACCTAGCTCATAACAAGGTAGTGTCTCCACTCTTTGAATGAGAAGACTAGGGCTAGACAACACTTCTCTACTTTGGTGTATCAGGTCTCATAGGTAATCAATGCATGGCTAAGGTAGTATATAGGTAGCTATGCTCCATCATCTCATTTTTAACAAAGAAAAGAGGTAATGGATGCATCCAAGATAGCAAGGTAGATATAAAAATATTTATCCTTTTGTGCTAGATAAACTATAAGTAGTTATGCCAACTCTTGCTTAAGGTTTTCAAAGGCTCCCTAGCATTGAGCCATCCACTCATAGTGAAATCCTTTCTTAAGCAAGTATTGCATGGATTATAGCTTATCCATGAACCTAGTGATGAATCTAGGGATAACTTATAATCTACCTTGTTTTCCCTAAATCTCCTTAAGGTTATTTGGCACTACCAATTTGGATATAGCTTCAACCTTGTGAATATTGACACGTATCCCTGCTTAAGATACTACAAATCCAAGCATCTTACCAATTTTGACACTAAAAAATACTTTTTGGTATTAATCCTAAGCTCATGTTTGAGACATCATTTTAACACAAGATCGAGGTCATGTGCATGATCATTGATCACTTTGGACTTAATGACTATATCTTCTACGTAATCATTGAGCAAACCTAGCATATAGTCACTAAAGATATACATCGTAGCTCTTTGGTAGGTTTCTTCTATGTTATTTAGGCCAAAGGGAATCATGATATAATAAAAGGTACCTCAAGGGGACATGAAGGTTGTACTACATTGATGTTTTGGGTTAATTCTAATTTGGTTAAATCCTAAGAACCCATCCATGAAGCATAGCAAGGTAGTTCTAGCTATATTATTGATAAGTTGGTCAATACTAGGCAAAGGAAAATCATCTTTAATGGTTGGCTTATTCAAGTCTCAAAAATTAATATAGATACATATACTCCCACTTTCCTTATGAACTACCACTATGTTCGACACCCATTCTATGTAATTAACAACTCTAATGAAACTAGCTTGGTATAAGTTTGTAATCTCATCACAAACTACCAATGCTAAATCTAGCCTAATCTTACAAATTTTTTGATTAATTAGTCTAATACTAGGATCGAGTATGATGTTATGTTGCACTAGACATTAGCCAAGACCTATCGTATCTTTGTATGAGTAGGAAAAGGCCTTAATGTTGTTTTGTAGGGCCTTGGTGATATGTTGCTCCTATTGAGGTTCTAGTGAGGAACTTAATTTTATGATTTTCTCCTCATCAATGTGTGTTGTGATAGGAAACTCAACTAGAAAGTCCTTCATAATGTCACCAACTTCAAGATTAAGGGTTTTGACTAGGTTTTCAAGCCACTCTAGAGGTTTCTCTATCGAAGCTATGTACTTGACAAGACTCTCAAGCTCAAGATCTAGGCATTTAGGATCAACACACCATTCAAAATCACTGTAGGATCCACTTAGGCTTAAAGGAAAATTGATTTGTTCCTAGGTATTCTTATTCCAATCCTACATGTCAACCATAAGCACATTAAATGGCATATGGGTAACAAGCATAATAAAATTGCTAAAAACTAATAAAATAATGTTAACAATAATGCAAAATACTCTAGTAATAGTGCATAAATGGGACAAACATGTTGAAAAAGAGGCCACACAAGCATTCAAATAGGATCAACAAAGGCTATAAGGTATGAGTTCAAGGCAAGACAAGGTTAGACATGTTTAATGTTGGTAACATTTTGCCAATTTTAGGTCTTAGTAGGTCATGATGCCAATTTAAGGCCTTGGTGGAGCATAAGATGATTACATGATGTCAAATGATGGTCAAGGATGATAAAACCCCATTTCCTGACAAAAATCAAAGGTCAAACAAGGTCAACAAAGGACACAAGAGGGAAAATAAGATAGACATGATGAAACGAGACTTATCTAGAACCTTCATGAGTTCAACTAATGATAATAAATGTCAACAATGCATAACAATATCAAAATAAGTCAAAACACCATGAAACAAGGTCAAACCACCCAAGGTGAAATATGTGTGATAAAACAAGGAAAATACTAATTAAAAAGGGCTAGATTTTACCAATTTTAGGCCTTATCAAGTTATGTTAATGGGATAAAATGCTAACTAGTGAGTTTGAACACCTAATGAGGTTGTTTCAAGGTTGTTTCATGGTATAATGAACACCTTTCCTTGTGACTATGTTGGTCCAACATAGTCATGCATACCCTAGCTTAGTCATCATTTATGGATAGTTTCCCAAGTTCAATATGGTTATTTTAAAACTCTTGATGGTTCACACAGGTAGAGCATAGAGTTGGGATTAAAGATTGATGTATTTTGACTCTGTTTTCACCCTCTAGAATTTAGAAATGATGCTAATATTGGTGTCTATGCTAGACCAACATAGTTAGGATAGGTCCCAACATATACACATGGAATAGACAAATTCATGAGGTTTTAGGGTTGGAACCAATGCTCCATCAACATTTTATGGTAGTGTAGCTCTTGAAAAATCTAATGTTTTTATTTGCTAGTTGAAATTGGTTAATGGAAGTGGTTATTTGTGGGATTTCCCACTTGACTACATTGGGCTAGCATAGTCAAGCATGGCCATAGTGTAGTTGAAAGGGGTTTGGTATTTTCAAGGTTAAAATAGAGTTGGACTATAGTTGTGTGAAGTTGAATAAGTCTCTGGTCTTCCAAGTCAAATTTTGTATCATTATAGATCATGTGATGTCAAACACACTATCTTAGGATCATGACTACATTGGGCTAGCATATTCACACATAAAGATTTATTCCATAATTTTCCATGATCAATCAACTATTCTTATGGATTTTTGAGATTACTAGTGTTCCTAGCCAAGTTTTTGGCATTGAAATTGTCAGTTCTAGTGGTTACTTAGATTTTGGACAAGTCGTATACCTCTTGATTACACTAGGACAATGTACTCTATATTCTTCTCAATATAGTTCAGAGGTTTGAAATGGAAAATAATAGGTTTTGGCTTTATTTCCAAGGTTTTTTGGTCTTAGCAAGCTCAGACAAGATTCTAGGATTTTTAGGAAGTCAATTTGACTCGATCATGACCTATTTTAAACTTTTCCATGTGGAATATGCTAGTCCAATGTATTCAAGATAGTCTTCATTGTATTTATAATTTCCATGTGTGTTTTAGATGACTTTTGTTCCACTATTTTCCATTCTAATGTCACCAAGAATCCTAGAAAGATGTGACAATATGGAATAGAAGTGAGAAAGTTGTTTTTGTTGTTTTCTTACTAGCCCACTTAAGTACACTAAATCAATGTATTCAAGGGTGTTCCTAGTGTAATATACTCAATCCAATTGATTTGTAGCATATTTTGGCAAGTTTTATGATGTTTTACAGCTGCTAGGAGCTCTAGCTAGATTTTGGAAACCTGGCATAGGTATTTTGGTGTTAGTTGGATTCCTAGTGAGTGGGAAACATCTTATCCCATTCTTGACTACAGTAGGCTAGTGTAGTCATTGTCTAGCATAGTCACCCATAAGAACTAGTTTGTGATGAGATTTTAAGCTTGCTCAATGCTTGGTGACTTCTAATTTCAAAACCCAACTACTAATTTTAGTCATAGGGTTTCATGGGTTAAAGCATAGCATAGATGAACTGTTAGGAGATGGTAGAAGCCATGAGTTTCCATTTGACAATGTTGGACTAGTGTAGTCTAGCTCCAAGTTAGTGTAGTTACTTAAAAATAAAAAATTTTAACATGAGTTTTATGATTTCTTTTTACCAAATTTACATCCATGTTGACATATAGTTACCTATTTTAAGCATAAGGTTTTATGGAATAGATGTAGAACTATACACTAGTTTATGAAAGTTAATGTGATTTGAAATCTTTCTCAAGGCTCCTAAGGACTTAAACCTCAACATAGTCAGTATGGGATGCCCAAATCTCATCATAGTATGCTTTTCCTTAATTCATTTCTTAGGCATCTAGTGGAGCACATCTTGAATTAGAAGTTTGAATGGAATGGCTTCCCACTCATCCTTCATATTCTCACTTTCTAATTTTTATTACTAAGTTAAGTGGGACTTGTGGATGTGCTTTATGGAAACTAGGGTTCTCACATTAGGTGCATATGTTTAAGGTTGATTTTCTTGCTTCAACTTTGCATAAAATAATTCTTTTTCCATCAGTCCAAGCTACTATGCCTATGATTGGAGATCTATTCCTACCTTAGTTTCTACTACCATTAGCCTCAACATAGTCAAATCTTTTCTTCACCAAGAGGCCAGTGTAGCTGTCACAAGACTTGTAGAATATTTTCATTGGTTTCTCGATCAATTATCATCATGTTCAAAAGAAAGGCTTCTATCAACAACAACCCTACTCTAGAGGAGATGGATGTAGTTGCCCAAGGCCTCTCTAAAATTCCATGGTCATTGATTAAAGAGGGCTCCACAACTATGTATCCCAAGTACACAGCCCAAGCTCTTTTTCATGAGAATTTTTCCAATTTCTAGCTTAGAACTTATGTGCTTTCCAAGATCTAGGCTTTTATGTTACTTGGATTGAAAATTTAAAAAATTCATACAATATATATAGATCATATTTAGAAGTTTTTGGTGCTATGTAGGTTTTGGATTGAGTCTACGTTGTGGTGTAAATTTCTTTTACATGAATTCTATGCATTTTTTGCCTTTTCCCTTTCAAAAAGCAATTTCACATTTGAATTTTTTCACATGAAAATGGCTGGAAATTTTGTTTTTTAAGCTATAGGATTACCTGTTACTATTTACTAATCAATTTTTTTTAAACCACTCAATTCTAGTTAATGGTTGATTTTTTATGTGTTTCCATGAGGCAATGTCAAGTGGGTTTTCAATTTTTTAGCCATTTATAGTGTACATTTTGTATTTTTTATGCAACAAATGGTTACAAATTTTTTTTTATAACTAGGAATTTTAATTTTATTGTTTAATAATTCCAATGGCTATGGAATCATCGAATTTGGATTGGTGGTTAATTTTTGATGAATTTTCATGTAAACTCGTGTGAAATGAGGTATTGGCTATTACGGCCATGTTTAGGTCAATGTTGCATTGTTTTCTATAACAATGGGTGGTAGTTTTTATGTTTTCATGTTGCTGGATTTTATTTAATGGTTTAAAAATTCCAATAACTATGGAATCATTAAATTTTGATAAGAGGTTTAATTTTTTATGATGTTTTTGGCAAACTAGTGAAAAATAAGGTTTTAGAACTATTATGGTTCTATCCCTATAAAGATAAGTATGAGGGTGTCAAGAAGAGAAAGCATTGCAACATCAAGGTTTTAGGACTATTATGATGTGTGCTCAAAAAGGACCTTCTTCATGGTCCATTCCTATTCAATGTCCATTGTCTTTTCTTGCAATAATAACTAAGGAAATGCCCAGGATTGGAATAGTGGATAAAACTCTCTATCCTATAGAACCTAGAATAGGCTTGGAGAGAACCCCTTACGAACATGGTGAGTGTTTAGCCACTCCTCCACTTCCTCCTGCTGGTCCACCTCCTTCCCTACTTTGATGACAATCATCATGCCCTTATTAGGACCATCGAAGAGGTTACTAAAGGTGGATTTATTAACAACCAAGGTAACAAATAGACCATGAACATAGGTAATGAACCTCTTGATTCTACTAAAGGAGTCAATTATGTTTACCATCTCTATAATAGGAACATGTGGGCTTGGGAACATGAAGATATCAAGCAAGCCTTCATGAATAATGCTTGTTTGAATGGCCTTAAATGCCTAGGCAACCAACTGGTGCTATGCAGATTCCACACTATCAAACTTATAGATTAATGTTTCTTTGGTGCATCTTGAAGTAATTACTACAACGTCTGATGATGCCACAACCTCTAGAACATAATTAAAAAAAATATCCTGTTAGTCTTAACATAATTGCATCATGTCAAATAAAATATAAAAAATATAACCAAATTCAAACACAACTCATGAAGGAATTTTAAAAACCAATGCCTAAATAACCTAATGACCACATAACCAGGAAAATGTTGGCATGAGGATAACCAAAATAAATAAGTAAAATACTCACTTCACCTAGATGATGAAGGCAACATAGAAATGCTAGGAGATGGATTTGCTTCTACATCAAGAGGTAGGTTGTCCTACCAACTATGTTTCATTCCATTGGCTAGACACCTTTGGTAGGCCTTATGATGGCATTTGATGCAATTTTCATAACCATCCTTCGATTGCTCCATCACTGCAAGCCTCACTATTGGGCTTTTGGTAAATACCCCCATTATTATTTGGGCTAAGGGTAAAATATTGTTACCCTTGATCAATCCTTAATCATTTACCCTATACTTGTAGGCAATTAAAAAATGAAAATTATTATAACTTAATTTCATGATAAAAGAGAGATAACAATAAACTAAAAATAAATTTTAATAATTACACACATCCTTCTATATGGTAGATGGTGCCAAGAGGGTTTTGAAATAATGTGTTCACATGCTAGTAAATCATCAAAGTGTTGTTGGTGTTGTATTGACTGAATTCAGGTATCTCCCAAATTTTGGATAATTTGCAAGTACCCATAGTGTTCATGTCATCATGTGTTTCACCCTCTACATGAGTCTTAGGATCATCAACTATGAACTTGATTATCATATTAGAAAAGTGAGGCAAGATGATTTCCACAATAATAGCCACTATATGGGATACTATGTGTGACCAAATCATCACCTTGAAGTTCTACAACAAGTAGGCTAGGAACGTTTTTGTCCTTGGCCTAAACCATAGAGGGTGGTGTTCTAACTCCATGTCATGAGGTAGAGTGTTGGATCCTAATACATGAATACAACATAGGAGCTCCAGCAACTCAATCACTATCATGATAGGCTTCAAGAAGGCCCTACACCACCTAACAAATGATCATCACAACCTTGTGTAATCCAAAATCAAAACATCACAATTCTCAAATACCAAGAATATTACAATTATCATGTCAATGTTTTCATATGAGCATCATAATAACAAAATTCATAATTTTCAGCCTTTATAACTAAATAACATTTTAACTAAAGAAAAGAAAAATTGGATTAAAAATACCATCTGGAACAATTCACACTTGAATGGAAATGAAAATTTACAACCAAAAATATTTAAATTATATCTTAAAATCCAAAATATGAAAATGATAGTTTAGAACTAAGATTTTTATTTCCACACTAAAGTTCAAAGCCTAGGGAAGATTTAAAACATAACCCAAGTCATAACCAAAATACAAAAAAATTGCACAATAACACCAAAACTATAGAAATAGCTACAATACATGAATGGTAAAAAATTTCATAAAATTTTTAACTTAACTAAAAATACTTCTAAACCCTCCTCAACACCTCAAACAATCCCCAAGAACATAGGACATTAATGGAAAAATTTTTCCAAAGTGTCAACACTAGTTATCTTTACTTTTTCAGAATAGTCCTAAAACATTATTTTTTCAAGAAGGTGACAAGAAGAGAAAGCATTATAACATCATAAGGATGAGGGTCTATCCAATTCTCCATTGGATAGCTTTGATGTCATGTTTGAGAATTCACACCTAGGTGAACCTCCTTCCATCACACCAGAGGGTCTTTTAGGTACTTATGATTTTTAGTTTCATATTTTGTACATATTATTTTTTGTTGTTTCATGTTTGAACATGGTCACAGTTTTTAATTTTTTATTATGCTTGTTATAGATCTGAAGCCTTAGGTGGCTACTTCCACCTCTACGTTCCACCTAAAATCATGGGTAGACACCCCTAATAATATTGATTTTATGTAGGGTGTGGTTGAAGACATAATCAACCAGTTGCAGAAGATAGCTCCTAAAGTTGATGAGATTTCTAACCCATTTTACCTTTGTTGTTTACATGTCTTTGGTTTTCACATGGTTTCTATGGTTATGTAACTTTTGTTATCATTTGTTTTTAGTTGTTAACTAGTTTTATGTGTCGAATTTTATTGTGTTATTTATAGTGCATAAGCTACAATGGGATCCTAACCAAGATGTATAGATTGATGCATTATCTACCCTAACTCCTAATGTGGTAAATGTTTGAGGTAACTTGTACAAGAGTGCCACTGCATAAGAACTTTTGTATGCAAAAACATAGTGGGAATGCAAACGCTTTAACAAGTTCTTGTTGGAACAAGTTGTGGCATTAGGGACTCCTCTCAACAAGGACTCCCTAATGCCCAAGGTATTTCCTTGATGTGCAAGAATATGCTACTCAAGAATATGCATATTCTATGTGCAAGGAGCCCCTGTTGGTAATTTTTCTATAGAATATGCTACTCAAGAATCCTCTCATATTTTCTTATTTTAGTTTTTTTTAGTCTATTTCAGTTTAGTTTGATTTATCTTAGTACTATGTTGTTGGCTACTTAGTTTAATCTTTTTTGTTACATATTTATGTTTTATATTTTTTATTGTAAGCCACAGCTAATGCTAGCAACCCTAGTGATGATCACATTAGAGATGCTCTTCCTCCTCCTCCAATTGCACCTTAGGTGCATCCATTTTGATCATGATTTTGGTTATGTCTATTTTCATTGATGTTGTGGTGTTCACCTTATGATGTTGAGGCTATTATTAGTCTTCTGGCTATTGATTGATGGTTCATTTTTTTAGACACTATTTAAACTCTTGTGATTGTGGTTATGTGTTATGATATTTTGATTATTGTCTTTAAACCTATTTAATTTTATTTATGATTTCATAACATTCTATGTTTAAAATATGTCATGTGTTATTCATTTTCCCTTAGGATATAGGGCTATATTTTTTATCTTATAGTGTCATCAAATACTAAAAAATGGTAGAAATGGCTACGTTATCAGGGTGTAAACTAGGTTGTAAGAAGGCTATAGTTGTTTGCTAGTTTTAGGCCATGGCAAGCCATGCGATTTTCCAATTTAAGTTCATGGTGGGCCATGTGTTATTTGCCAATTTAAGGCCATGGTAGGCCACACAAGAAAAGAAGAATCTTTATCCATTTTAGGTTTTATGAATTTTATGGTATATTTTTTTAAGATAATCATGGTTTTGTTTATGTTTAATGCTTTAAGAAAAAAGGAAAAGGGTTCAAAACTAAATTTTAAACAAGAGTAAACTTTAGGCTACATGAAAATTGAAATTCAACATAAAGCAAAACAAAATGGCCCATATAGCTGACATGTAAACTAGGCTAAAAGGCTACAAGTTAAAATACCTACATGGTCATAGGTGCATAGGGTAGGTGGATCAGAGATTGGGAAATTTATGTGGTCTATTTTTCACAAGCATGTATTCCTTGTCTCCTTCACTAACAATTTTAAAGGGGAGCTCTCCCCATAGTGTATTCCTAGGTCTATCATCATTAGTTTTTGCCTCTTCCACTTTGTTGGGCTTCTTAACTTTGTGTCTAGGAGTTTCTTCCTAAAAATTCACTTTGGACCCCTATTCTATGTCAACATTATTAATCACTAGAGGAAGCATGCTATCACCATGAATAACTATTTCACCTCCCTCATAACGTAGGTGAATTTCTTAGTGGATGGGTGAGGAAAAAACTCATAATTGAGCTAGCCAAGACCTCCCTAGGATAAGGTTGAATCTTTTTATTTCCTCCACCATCAAGAAGTTAAACATTATGGGTAATTGTTTCCCTACGACAAAGTATAAAGAGATAGAGCCTTTAATGAAAACTCATGATCCATTAAAGAATTTAAGAGTTGATGTCAAAGTATTTTCTATATGTTTTGTTAGGCTTAGACACTTAGCAATGGTATAGGGTATTACATTCATTACTGTCCCATCATCTACATGCACTCTACAAACATTATATTATCCTACCCTTATTGTTATAAAGAGGGGAGCCTTCGTTACCTTGCTATTTTGGGATTGATTTTGATTTCTATATCACAAAACAATAGTGATGCTAATTTCATTTCTTCCCTAGGTGAAGATGGTACCATCACTACATGATTGGGTTCTTCATTATTGGGGATGTCCTCACTAATGGGAATGGAGGTAAACATATCAACTAGTGCTTTGTGATGTGTAAAAAAAATCATGATAATTTCATATAGGCTAAGGGTTGTGTTCTTTTGCTTTAGTGACTATTTGACCTATTCCATTACATTGAGAAAGTTCTTGTTGTTTATTATGGACTTTTTGTTCCTATTGTTTTTAACTTCCTCCATGTTCTCCAAAACACATACTTCATGTTTTGGTTGTTGTGGCTTAGCCTCTTTTCCCATCCCTTGGGGCTTGGGGTCTTCCCATGATTTACTAGTTGAAGTAGCCTAGGTAGTAGAGTTCATGGGAATAGATGATATGGAAGTCCGATTTAGTGGACCTACTTCCTTCCATGCCCTAGCTTTCTTATTGTCTTTACATTTAGGCTCTTTTTTAGGCTTATTACATTGTTTGGTTGGGGACTTCTTATTGTCATTGGTTGGTTTAGAAGAAGAATCTATTACATTAGCTACCATAGAGGGATGTTGTTTAATTATAAGGGTGGATTCAATTGAAATGAAATGGGAAACTCTAATTACAAAAGTCTCTTTGAAGGATGTTTGTAATTATATCCTTACAAGAAAGGAAGTCATTAAACTAATGTAAGTTGAAGAATCCTTTCATTGCAAAGAGGTACCCAAATCATAAATGGTTTCCTTATAGGCCTCAAATAATTGTTTACATTAAATGCCACTAAGGTATATGGATTATTGTTGATGTTCAATGGATCATTATAAACATGAATTGACTGGTCATGAGGCCTAACTACATTAGAGCCATCAAGCACTAATTCATCCTTATCTATCATCTTTTGCAGGTCATCTTTTAGCATTAGGAAAAATTTGGTGTCATGAGCTAGCAACTGATAATAGTGATAGAAACTATCAAGTTTAAATTATTTAGGCATTAAAGGATTATCTTTGGTTGCATGAGTAGGGTCTTTGGCTATCTTACATAATTTCTGATGCCTCTTATGAGCATTTTCCATCATCTACTTATATTGTATCCTTCAACTCTTTAACAGTCAATCAAGATGTTTCAATGCCATTAACAATAGCCTAGTATTTTTCTACTAGTATTTTCATTCAAACTTAGGCCTAGCAATAGTCAATGTAGAGCTCCTATATATTAAGGATTGATTATTATTAGTAGGGACCTTGGGTTGATTCATTCTTGATTTTTGGGTTGTTATCTTGCTCTCCTTTTCCATAGTGACCACTGGTACATTATTTTGTCTCCCTATCTTCTTATCATTTCATGCATGTTGATTTTTTTACACCACATATACAAGGTCATGGTTAGCTTCTATGGTATCCTCTAGGTTATTATCTTTGAAGAAGGCCTGACTAAGTGACCATGAATCTAAGTAGTATAATCTTGACTTGATAAAGTTGTTAAGCACCTACTTGAATATGGCTAGAACATGAGTTTCAACTATTGGTTCCTAAATCTCATTAAGCAAAGTGTTCCATCATTGTATGAACTTTTGCACCAACTCAAGCGATTATTACTTTACCTTCATTAGTTGGTCATGCTTGTGTTAGGTTTCAAGTTATACTTGAAATGGTTAAAAAATTATTAAATCAAGTCTTCCACTAAGGATATGGATCCTCTTGACAAGGAATGATACCAGTCTAAGGCTTTTCCTATAAGATACATAGGGAAAATTTGTATTATCATTGTTGCTAGGCTTGTAGTAATAAACACTTAGAGTGGATGGTTATCAGGTGTGAGTTAGATTCACCCTCACCATTGTATTTGGTAAATTAATGTATGGGGACACCTAGGGGAATAGTCAATTGTGGGACTACATGACTAATAGGATCATTCTAGTAGAAATCCATAATTTTAATGAACTATGACTTGAGCCTCTGTAACTCTTCTATCAAGTGTTAGATCATTTGGAAGGCTTGATCTAGTTCTTGAGGTTTCCTACTGAATTGTTGGATTTTCATGGAAGGTTTGAGTGTGAGCTAGAAGGTTCATGGCCTCACGATGAGTTGTGGCACTAAAGGAAGAGTTTGGACCACAATTATTGTAGGTGGGCTAAATAATGAAAAAGAAGTTTATGTTAGTATCTGTGGCACAAAAGCGAGAAAAGGGGTCCGTCATCCTTAGATCACTTGGGGTTCCACTTTGGGCTCCATCTATGTGGAATAGGATGGATTGGTGGTCATGACCACCAATGATGGTCGTACAACCTATGGTTACATGGAAAAAGCCATGAAGAAGGGTAAGCTTGTTTCTTATGAGACTGATTGTGTTTGGTATGTTGCTATAACAAGCATTGGCCCAAACATAGTTGGATAGGGAGGAGGTGAGGGCTAAGGGATTTTTCCTATGGAAGAGACAAGGCAGGTTGATGTGGGCATGGTAGCATTGAGAGTTAATTGTTGGAAGAGTTCCCCTATGAGGTTCTCATGTTTAGACTTAGCCCTAAAATCTTCTTCTTCTTCATTTTGTTCATCAAAACTAGCCTTCCTATCCTCTTCATACATCTCAATCAACTAAGAAAGGATGCGTAAGTAACTCTTATTTAAAGGTATTTTATTATATAGGGAAGGTATAATGTATCAAAACTATTGGGATTCAAGGTGCCCTTCTTCTAGCTCCAAAAAACTATTAGGGTTGGAAAGTTCAATTGCTAGAATAGAAACTAGAAAATCCTAGGTGATGGATAGTTTTATCCTTGAATCCCAAGGGCATTTGTAAATTGGAATTCAAGGCACCTTAGATAGTCTATCCAATCACCCATAGACTTACACAAATGCAAATAGAAATACAAATGAAATTGCAGATTCAAGATGAAAATAGAAACAAAAATTGAATCTTAAACATAAATCTACATAATGATGAACAGTATCTTTATTGAAATAAAAAAATGCATAAAGTGCAATGTTCAAGAAGAACAAATTTATGTGCTCGGTGCACAAGAAGTTTGCTTGTATAGAGCTTGAAATATATTGGAGCTAGTAGGTTGCATTCTACACTCAAACCCCATGATCTAAATACTTTCCAACCCCAATTTCTAGCAATTTCTTACTAGTTTTTGCTAGAATCTACAACTTTGTTCATGGATGATGTTCCACAATTGATGTAATGGTATTGCATTAAAAGTCTCTAATGCCCAACATAAATACCAATTTTCTCTCAAAGGTATTTCAAGCTTACAAAATATTATTTATTGCTAAAATTTAGAACTACCTGTAAGTTGTGGAATCCTCATAAGGTGTTCACATTTGGCATTTATAGGCTATGGGATTGCTAATTTTAGACTCTATACATTACTATCATGATTACTAATAGATTCATATTTATTCATAGGTGTAACTATAATTCATAGCATATGTGACCATTTATAATAAGTTTTGATACAGCATAGCCACCAATATCCATCTAAATACTATAAATAGTAAATTGACTTTTGTGAATAAATTGGCACCATCTCAACTATATTGACCTTGGTGGACTATGCTGAGATTACTAAAAACTGCTAGTGAACATGATATCTACATTGACCATGTTGCAACTATTGAAAACTTGGAATGACTATGGTGGCCACTATTCCAATGCTAGATATGTGAATCTATGCGAGGTTTTGTTAGTAACTACATTGGGTTTTGGTGGAAAATGAAAATCCAACACCATATACATTAGGGCTTGATGGTTCTAGTGTAATTGAGGCTTTACCTCTATAAAAACCCATGAAAATACCAATTTGGTAATTCCCAAGGCATTTTCAGCCTTTCCAAGCCCAAATATTGACATGAGATGAATTATTCCACTTGGAAAGTGAGACAATAGTAACTTCTAAGGCTTTTTTTAACTTTAAAAAGATAAGGTATGCAAGACTATAGCTCATGGACTACAAATCTTACATTAAAAATAAAATCTTGCCTCAAGTTGAAAGATGAAAGTTACAATTTGTAGCATGAATTTTCTTTTTGGTGATTCATTGGCTCCTCTTTGTTAATGTTTAAAGGATTGACCATAGGGACATTGACAAAGAATAAAAAACACCATTGTAGGTTCATTACCAATGTTGCTTTTCTACACTTGATTTAGTATTGTCGAACCATGCTGAAGAGTGCTTGCCATGATGATGGTATATGGTTAGGGTAAGAACTATCATTATCTATAGAAAAATAGTCATAGGATCAACAATGAGTTCCAAATGTTGATGTCATGGCTATCATACAACACTAACATATTGATTAATCAATAAGATTTTCCACTTTATGTTTTAAAGTTTTGGCCACTTGACAATGCATTTGGGGAACCAACATCTCACTCTAATATTTCTTTGGTGATTAGGCTTCTCCCTTTGCATGTTTTGAGTCACTAACTTGTCCTTTTGATCTTTATTAGCATTGTAGCTTCTTGGAAATTTGTTTACCCCCCTTCCCTTTCTTTGTGTGGGGTGAAACCTTTACTAAGTTTCATTACTAAGGCTAGTTTTTATTTGGTTTTCCTATTGAATGAGATGTGTTACATCTAGTGGACTTGATGGTAGAACATGATGAAGGAATGTCATATGGCCATAATACATGTGTATCAAACATTGGTCATGACAATGATTTAGAGTGAGAAAGGTTATAATTAGGTTACGAAACTAGGCTTAAGGAGTGGTAATGGTAATAATGTGAAATAAGAACTCTTGGTATGGTAGGACAAACTCACTAAATCTTGCACATCAAGGTCATATGGTGACTTGCTATCATAATGAGTTGTATCTTTGTGATGACTTCAAAATTCATCCTACAAGCACAACTCCAAGAGAATAAGAAATCTAGACAAAGAAGTCATGTTGTTACCATACAATGCATAAGATCATATAAAGTAATCAACAAAGAAGGCCACCAAAATTCACAATCAATACATCTAAAAGGGATTTGTATCAAAGTTTTTTGGTCCATTTTTTATGTAAAAAGAGGTCATGCAAGCTCATGTCAACTATTAGCTTTCAAGAGCTACATGTAGTAAGGCTTCAGGTAGGAATAATTGACTAGATTGGCCAACTTTTTCCCATCCATGTTTGCTATCTTGGAGGCTTCATTGTCATAGGCCTTAGTGACAAAGAAAGGCTCTTCTCAGTTGGTTGAGAATTCGTCTATATGCTCATGGACAACTTTTAGAACCAAGTCTCCTTCCTTAATCTTGTGCTTGTTCAAGTCATGATGATGTTGCTATTTCTACCTCCCTTAGTACTGCTCCACATGAGCAAGTGTTTGCACCTATTACTCTTCCACTGAGTCTAGATCCATGGTGTGCAGATCCTTATTCTATTAATCATTGATGGAGTCTATTAGGGCTACTCAGAGAAATGGTATCAACAAATCAAAAGGAAAACCAACTACAAAATCATAAACCATGCTATATGGGGTTACACCAATTGTGGTTCAAAATCTAGTTCAATAGGCTCAAAATGCATGGACAAGCCGCTCATGCCAGTTGCATTTTCTGTTGTTCAACATCTTCTTGAGAAAGTTTATGATGGTCTTATTGTTTGCTTCAGCATGCCCATTAACCTAAGGGTAACATAGTGATGATAATAAATTCTTAATACTTTGGTCATGACAAAATTTTTTCATTTCTTGGCTACTACATTATGGTCCATTATCTGTGACTATGATCATAGGTATACCAGTATGGACTACTATGTTATCCAGTATGAATCTATAGACTTGTTGAGATGTTTTCTTCTTAATAGAAATAGCTTCAACCCACTTCATGAAGTATTTAATTGTAATGATGATAAAGTTATTCTCTATGGAAGACTTAGGTGTTATGGGTTCAATGACATCCAACCCCCAATATTGAAATGACCAAGTTATTTGAGTGGTATGTAACTTAGTCAATGGTAAATATATAAGGTTACTATGCCATTGTCAAGAGTCATAAGTTTTCACCTTCTACAAGTAGTTACTTTTCATGTAGGATTAATAATAGCTAACTATATGATCTTTGTATCCATGGCTCTAGGTCCCATATGCCCCCCACATACATCCGTGTGAACTTACTTTAGGAATGTGCACTCATAGTAAACACCTTTCTTAAGTAAGTGTTGCATGGGTTTTAGCTTATTCATGAGCCTAGCAATAAAACTATAGATAAATTGTAACCTTGTAGTTCTTGAAGCTCCTTAATGTTAGTTGATGTTTCAAAGTTAGATATAGATTTAACCTTGTCAACATTGACATGTATCCCTAATTTAGATACTACAAAGCTAAGCATCTTACTAGTTTTGACATCAAAAATACATATTTTGGGATTAAACCTAAGCTCATAGTTGAGACATCATTTTAACACAAGGTCAAGATCATGTTCATGATCATTGACCAATTTGGACTTAATTGCTATATCATTTACATAATCATTAAGCGAACCTAGCATGTAGTCACTAAAGATATATAGCACAACTCTTTGGTAGGTTTCTTTTGTGTTCTTTAGGCTAAAGGGCATCATGATATAACAAAAGGTACCTCAATAGGTCATGATGGTCATACTAAGTTGATGTTCTAAGCTAATCCTAATTTGGTTGCATCTTGAGAACCCATCCATGAAGGATAGCAAGGCATTTCTAGTTGTAGTATTGATAAGTTGGTCAATACTAGGAAAAGGAAAATCATCTTAAATGGTTATCTTATTTAGGTCTCAAACATCAATATAGATACATATACTCCCAATTTTCTTAGGGACTACCACTATGTTGGACACCCATTCTACATCATCGATAGCTCTAACGAAACTAGCTTGGTATACTTTTGTGATCTAATCATGAACTACCAAGGCTAGATCTGGCCCAATCTTATAAAATTGTTGCTTACCTCATCTAATACTAGGATCAAGTATGATGTTATGTTGTAGTAGGTATGGATCAAGACCTGGCATATCTTCATATGACAAAACAAAGACCTTAATGTTGTTTTATAGGACCTTGATGATGTCTTGATCCTATTGAAGTTCCAATGAGGAACTTAATTTTAGTATTTTCTACTAACCACTCTATTGTAATAGGAACCTTAACTAGAGAGCCATTAGTAATGTCACCAACTTCAAGATTAAGGATTTTGACTAGGTTTCCAGGCCACTCTAGAGGTTTATCTATAGAATCTATGCAATTGGCAAGACTCTTAGGCTTAGGATCTAGAAATTTATGATCAATACACCATTCAACATTACTATGGGACCTACTTAGGCTTATAGGAAAACTAATTTATTTCCAGGTATTCATAGTCCACTCTTACATGTCAACCATAATCACATTAAGTAGCACCTAGGTAATAAACATAATAAAATTGCTAAAAACCAATAAAATAATATTAACAATAATGTAAAATGCTCTTGTAATAGTATATAAATGGGACAAACATGTTGAAATAGAAGCCACACAAACATCCAAATAGGATCAACAAAGGCTATAAGGTATGAGTTCAAGGAAAGACAAGGTTATACATGATAAATTATGGTTACATTTTATTAATTTTAGGCCTTAGCATGTCATGATGCCAGTTTAAGGGCTTAGTGGAGCATGAGATGGTTACATGGTGTTAAATGATGGTCAAGGGTGATCAAACCCCATCTCCTAACACCAATTAGAGGTTAAAAAATATTAACAAAGGCCACAAGAGGGAGAATAAGGTAGACATGGTGAAACTATTGTTGTGTAGAAGCTACATGAGGTCAACTAATGATAATAAAGGTTAAAAATTCATAACAAGGAAAAAATAAGTTAAAACACCATGAAACTAGGTCAAACCACCCAAGATGATAATTGTGTGATAAAATAAGGTAAATACTAATTAAAAAGGGCTAGATTTTACTAGTTTTGGGCCTTAGCAGGCCATGGTAAGGGGCTACAATGCTGATAAGTGAGTTTGGCTACAGGATGAGTTCATTTCAAGGATATTTCAAGGTAAAATAAACATCTTTCCTTGTGACTATGTTGGCCTCTACTAGTGACTACGTTGGCCCGACATAGTCATACATGTCCTAGCATAGTCAACATTGATGGATATTTTTCCTAGTTTAATATGATCATTTTTGAACTCTTGATGGTCCACATAGCTAGCATGGGGATTTGGGATTAAAGATTGATGCATTTCAACTCTATTTTCATCCTCTGATAGCTAGAACTAATGCCAATATTGGTGTCTACATTGGGCTAGCATAGTTAGGGTGAGTGCTAGCATAAACACATGGAACAAAAAATATTCATGGAGTTTTAGGATTGGAACCAATGCTCCATCAACTTCCTAGGATAGCAAAGGCTCTTGGAAGATCTAAATGTGTCATTAGGTAGTCAAAATTAACTAATGGAAGTGGTTCTTGGTGAGATTTCCCACTTGACTATGTTGGGCTAGCATAGTCAAGCATGGCTTCAATGTAGTTGAAAGGGGTTTGGTTTCTTCAAGGTTAAAATAGAGTTGGATTGTAGTTGGGTGAATTTGAATAGGATTTTGGGCTTCCAAGTTAGGTTTTGTACCATTTTGAATTATTTGATGTCAATCCAACTATTTTAGGACCATGACCACTTTAGGCTAGCATAATCACAGGATCCTCCAATGTAGTCACATAAGATTCTTTATTTTATGTGAGTTTCCATGAGCAATCAACCATTTTTAAGAATTTTTGAGGGTTACTAATGTTCCTAAGTAACGTTTTAGCATTGAAATTATCAATTTTAGTGATTTCTTAGATCCTAGAAAAGCCATAAACCTCTTGATTAAACTAAGACAGTATAGTCTAGCTTGTCCTCAACATAGTTGAGAGGTTTGGGATGAAAAATAATGGGTTTTGGCTTAATTTCCATGGTTTTGTGGTGTTAGGAGGCTCTAGCATGGTTTATGGTTTTCAAGAAGTACATTTTACTTGTTCATGACCTATTTTAAAGTTTTCCATGTGGACTACATTAGGCTCCACTAGTGACTACATTGGCCCAATGTAGTCAATGTAGACTATAGCATAGCTAGCATTTCGATGTATGTTTTAGATGGATTTGGTTCCACTGTTTGGCATTTTGAGGTCACTAGGAATATTGGGAAGATGTGGAGCTATGGAACAGTAGTGAGAAATTTGTTATTGTTGTTGTTTGCATGCCTAATTCTACTTGGCTACAGTAGTTCAATGTAGTCAAGGATGTTTCTAGCATAGTCTACTTAATCAAATTGACTTATAGCATCTTTTAGTAAGTTTTATGAAGTTTCAGAGATGCAAAGAGCTCTAGCTAGAGTTTGGGAATCTAGCATAGGTATTTTGATATCAATTGGAAGCCTAGTGAATGGAAAAAGTCTTATCCTTGATAATTCTAGGCTAGCATAGTCATGCTCCTGTCCTACATAGTCATCCATAAGAACCAATTTGTGATTAGATTTGAAGCTTTCCTAGTGCTTAGTGACTCCTAATTTCAAAACCTAGCTGCTAATTTTAGTCACAAGGTTCCATGGATTAAACCATAGCATAGATGAGATGTTAGAAGATGGTAGAAGGCATGGTTTTCTTTTTGACTATGCTAGGCCAATGTATTCTAGCTCTAAGTCAATGTAGTTACTTGAAAATGATAAATTTTAACATGACTTTTGTGATTTCTTGCAATCTAGTTTACATCCATGTTAACATCTAGTTTCCTTTTCAAGCATAAATTTTTCTGACATAAATGTAAGATTGGAGATTAGGTTTTGGAACTAACTAAATTTGGAATCTATCCCAAGGCTTCTAAGTACTTAAACCCTAGTGTAGTCAATATGGGATACCCAAATCTCAGCATAGTATGTTTTTCCTTGACTTACTTCTTAAGAACCTACTAGGGTCCATCCTAAATTGGAAATTTTGAATGGAATGGCTTCCTTCTCATCTAGTGTAGTCTCACTTTCTAATTTCTATCACTAAGTTAAGTGGGACTTGTGGACATGCTTTGTGGAAACTAAGGTTCTCACAATATGCGCATAGGTTTAATGTTGATTTTCTTACTTCAACTTTGCAGAAAATCATTCTTGTTCCATCACTCCTAGCTTTACAATCTAGGACTAAAGCTTTTTTCCTACCTTAGCTTTTGCTACCATCAACATTAGTGTATTCAAAGCTTTTCTTCACTAACAGGCTAGTGTAGCTATCACAAGACTTCTAGAAGCTTAAGGATTTTCAGTGGTTTCTCCATTGGTCATTATCATGTACAAAAGAAAGGCTTCTATCAGTAACAATCATGTTCTAGAGGAGGTAGATGTAGCCACCCAGGGCCTCTCTAAACTCTCATGGACATTGATTAGAGAGGGCTTCACATTTTCATATCCTAGGTAGACAACAATAATTGTTCTTCATGAGAATTTTTGGAATTTACAGCGTAGAACCCATGTGTTTTCCAAGATCTAAGCTTGTGTGTTATTTGGATTGGAATTTTGTAAAATTCCTAAGATACATATAAGTCATGTTTATGAGTTTTTAGTGCTACTTGGGTTTTGAGATGAGTCTACACTAGGGTGTGAATTTTTTTTGCCTAAATTCTATGTGTTTTCCTTCTTTTCCCTTTTCCAAAAGCAATGACACTATTTATTTTTTCATGGAAACAACTGGGAATTTTAATTTCTATATGCTATATGATTATTTTTACTATTTTCTAATTGATTTTTCTTTTGAACTAATCAATTCCAACTTACAGTTGATTTTATATGAGTATTTCCATGAGGCAGTATCAAGTCAATTTTCATTTTTTTTATCTATTTTTAGTGTAAATTTGGTATTTTTCTATAACAAAGGCTTATAATTTTTTTAGTTTTATGATTGTGGATTTTTAGTTTATTGTTAAAGGATTCCAAAGGTTATGAAATCATGAAATTTGCATTCATTTTTAAGCTTCGATGAATTTTTTCATACACATGCAAAACAAGGTTTTTGCTATTATAGTCATGTTTAGGTTAATTTTCCATTATTTTTCGTAAAAATGGCAAGGGGATTTTATGTTTTCTTATATTGAGTTTGTAGCTTATGATTTAGCTATTCCAATGGCTATGGAATCATCAAATTTGAATAAGCTATTAATTTTTTATGAGGTTTTTTTTTTCTTTTTGCAAACTGGTAATAAATAATGTTTTAGGGTTATTACAGTTCTACCCTTGTGAAGAGGGGAAAATTTGACATTTTGGAAAAAAAACTTTCATCAGCATCCCAGCTTCCTAGTGATTACTTGAGGTTTTGAGGATTTAGAAGTCAAATTCAAAATTTTTTAATGCTTTTTGCTAGTCACCTACTATAGCCATTTTCTACAATTTTGGTGTTATTATGCAATTTTGTTGGATTTTGGTTATGATCTTTAGCTATATTTTCAATCTCTCCTAAGCCTATAAATTTACCATGAAAACCAAAATATTAGTTATAAATTTTTATTTTCATACTTTTGATTGTAAACTATCATTTTTAGTCAAGTGTGAACTATTCCATATGGTATTTTTGTCTAATTTTTCTTTGCTTTGGTTGAAATGTTATTTGGTTGTAAAGGTTGAAAATTGTGAATATTGTTATTATGCTCATGTGAAAATTTTGACATGAAAATTTTAACATTCTTTGTATTTGATAATTTTGAAATTTTTATTTTGGTTTACACAAGGTTATGATGATCATTTATTAGGTATTGTAGGGCCTTCCTCAAGCCCGTCCTGATAGCTATTAAGTTTGTGGGGCTCCTATTTTATATTCACATACAATGGCCCAACACTCTACCTCCCAACATGGATTTAGAACACTGCTCTTTGCGGTTTAGGCTACGAACAAAAGAGTTTCTAGCCTACTTGTTGTAGAACTTCAATGTGATGATTTGGTCACACTTAGCATCTCATACAATGGTTGTTATTATGGAAACTATCTTGCCTCACTATTCTAATATGATCATCAAGTTCATAGTTGATGATCCTAAGACCTATGTAGAGGATGAAACACATGATGACATGAACATCATGAGCATTCGTAAATTATCTAAAATTTAGGAGATACCCAAATCAATCAATGTAACACCAACAACACTTTGATGGTTGACCACCATGTACACACATTTTTTTAGAACTCTCTTGGCACTATCTATTGTACAGAATGGTACATGTAATTTTTAAATTTATTTTTAATTTATTATTATTTCTCTTTTGTCATGTAATTAAGTTATAATAATTTTTGTTGTTTCAATTGCCTACAGGTATAGGGTAAATGATCAAGGATTGATCAAAGGTGACAATCTTTTACCCTTATCCCAAACAACATTGGGGGTGTTTACCAAAAGCTCAATGGTGAGGCTTACGGTGAGGGAGGAATTAATGGATGATTTTTACTATTGCATTAAATTCCATCCTAAGGCCTACTAGAGGTGTCTAGCAAATGGAACAATACATAGTCGGTGGGACAACCTACCTCATGATGCAGAAGTGATTCCATCTCCTAGCATTCCTACATTACCTTCATCATGTATATGAACTAAGTATTTTTTCTTATTTATATTGGTTAATCCTCATGCCAACATTTTTTTAGTTATGTAGTCATTGAGTTACTTAGGTGTTAGTTGTTTAAATGGCTACACTAGTTTTGTTTGAATTTGGTTATATTTATTATATTTTTTTTGACATGATGCACTTATGTCAAGACTAATGGGCCATTTCTTTTAATTATGTTGTAGGGATTTTTCTGTCATCCAACATTGGAGAATTTACTTTAGGATGTACCAAAGAGACATTAATCTTAAGTTTAGTGATGTGGAATCTGCATAGCACTGGTTCATTGACCAATCATCCAAGGCCATTTAAGAAAGGATTTTTCATGTAGGCTTGCTCATTCTCTTCATGGTTCCAACCCCACTCATCCCTACTACAGAGATGATGAACATCATTATCTCCTTTAGCAAAGGAGTCAAGAGGTTCAACACCTATGTTCATGGTGCATCTATTACTTTGGTCATTAATGAGTCCATAGTTAGTGACCTCTTCAATGTTCCTAATGATGGCATGACAATTTTCATCAAAGTAAGGAAGGAGGTGGACTACTAGAAGGAAGTGAAGAAGTAGCTAAATACTCACCATAGTCATAAGGGGTTCTCTCTAAGAAAATTCTAGGTTCTAGAGACTAGAGAGATTTATTCCCTATTCTAATCCTAGGCATTTCCTAAGTTGTTATTGCAAGGAAGGATAATGAGCATTGAATAGGTATGAACCATGAAGAAGGTCCTTACTAAAAGCACCCAATTTAACTATGTTTCTCATTTGATATTTGGGCTTCATTGAAAAATCTTCAAGCTCCATAATAATCTCACAACAAAGTGCCATGTAAATTTTGATTTTTATGCAACATACCTATGGAGATTTGTGAAGTTTCTTGTGGTGAGAAAGGATGGAAAATGAATGACTAAAGATCCATCCTAACTCACTAAGCCATGGATAAGACATCTTATTCTAACCATGCAAGCCCAGCACTCACTAAAGGATGTGGGGGAATCACTACAAATTACCACATAAGAAATTGGTGGTAATTGTTGTGTGTTCCTTGATAGAATGGGGAGAGAGACCCATGTTGAGCATGGAAACATGAAAAAGGCCAAGGAATTGCATTCTAAAACTGAAGGTTTAGCTAGAGAAAAACTAAATAGGCCTATAGTTGATGAGACAACACCAGTCATTGAAAAGCCTTTAAAGAGAAGATAAATCATTAAAATTAACCAAGTCCATCATAATGTTAAAGGTACATTCAATTTATTTTATTATTTTCTATTTAATTTTTTGAAGCTATGTTTTTGTCTTAGGCAAAATGTGTTTGGTTGTTTTGTATTTTGTGGTTGCTATTCTTATGGTCAAGAAACAAGAACAAGTAGCCAAAGAAGTAATAGTACTAGCTAAGGTGGAACCGAGGCATCAAGAAAAGGAAGCATTATAGCATCATGAGGATGAGGATCTATCCAATCCTCCATTGGATAGATTTGATGCCATGTTTTGGGATTCACACCTAGGTGAACTTCCTGTCACCATACCATAGGATCTTTTATGTACTTGTGATTTTTACTTTCATATCTCATATATATATATATATATATGTTTGATCTACACATAATTTTTAATTGTTTATTATGCTTGTTATAGTTCTAGAGCCTCAGGTAGCTACTTCCACCTCTATATTCTATCTAAAACCATGGGAAGATACCCTTGATAAGACTGAGTTAGGGAATGGCTAAAGATATAATCAATTAGTTGCAATAGATAGCTCCTAAATTTGGTGAGAGTTATAACCCATTTTTCCTTTATTTTTTACATGTCATTGATTTTCACATGGTTTCTATGCTTATGTACCTTTTTTATCTTTCATTTTCAGTTACATACTAGTTTTATGTGTTGAATTTTATTGTGTGATTTATAGTGCCTAAGCTAAGATGGGATCCTAACCGAGCTATGAAGATTGATGCATTACCTTTCCTACCTTCTAATGCAAAAAAATTCATGCAAATGAGTTCTTATGGAAATGATTTGCAACAATAGAGAGGGACAAGAAGGGCTAATCGTAAGGTGAAGGATCTTAGGGATCGTAAGGAGTTCATGGAAGCCCAAGTGGCCATAGGGATTCTTTGCACCACAAGGAAATAACTTGACCATGATATTGGAATGCCATTCATAGCAAGGTTTCCCTTTCCTAAGAGGTTTCAGAGTAGAAACTTGAAATGGGCCTATTGTCTCGCAAGGCTAGTAAATGGAAAGATTATTATGCTTAGATCCTAGAGTGGGGCTAAGCGCAAGAGGATCATAAGCAAAAGTACATAGCTGATTGGGATGCCTACCATGGTTATAGGATGAGTCTACTAAATGGTGCTAGTTGGAGTTTTTCATGAAGAATATCAATGCAAAGAACACCTACAAGTTATTTGTAGATAACTTGGTTGTAGCTAACTCCCGTACTCATTACATCACTACCATCTTAGGGATGGTAACTATTGCCACATTCTCACATGAGCCACCTACATGGAGTGATGTTAATGAGAGTAAGATAATCTTAATTGTTAATATTGAAGATGTGGATTAGGCTAACATCTAGAGATTAGCTCCTCCATCATCTAGAGATTGATCTTTAAAATTTTCCCACAAAATATGCTACTTCAGAACCCTCTCAAGTTTGATTATTTTCAATTTTTTTAATCTACTTTAGTTTAGTTTCATTTAATTTATTACTATGTTCTTGGCTACTTAGTTTATTCTTTTTTATTACAAATTTATATTTTATATTTGTTATTGCAAGTCACAAATAATGCTAGTGGCCCTAGTGGTGATCATGTTAAAGGTGCTCCTCCTCCTTTAGTTCCACCTTAGATGTATTTATTTCAATCATGCTCTTGGTTATGTCTATTGTCATTGATGTTGTGATGTTAAGGCTAGTGTTAGTCTTCTAGCTATTGATTGATGGTTCATTGTTTTAGATACTATTTAAACTCTTGTGATTATGGTTATGTGTTATGATATTTTGATTATTTTCTTTAAACCTATTTAATTTTATTTATGGCTTCATAATATTCAATGTTTTAAATATTTCATGTGTTATATATTTTTGCTTAGGCTATAGGGCTACATTGGTTATCTTGTAGAAATGGCTAGGCTATAAGAGTGTAAACTAGGTTGTAAGTAGGGTATAGATGCTTGCTATTTTTAGGCCATCGTATGTTGTACAATTTTTTAGTTTAAGGCCATGGCGAGCCATGTGGTATTTTCTAGTTTAAGACCATGGTAGGGCACACAAGAAAATAAGAATCTTTATCCATTTTGGGTTTTACAATTTTTAAGGTATTTTTGATTTTCAAGTATTCATGATTTTTTTATGTTTAATGCTTTAAGAAAAAAGGGGAATACTTCAAAAGTAAATTGTAAACAATATTAAACATTGGGCTACATCAAAATTGAAATTCATCATAAGAAGAAAAATTTGGCACATATAGGTAATGTATAAACTAGGCTAAAAGGCTACAAGTAAAAATGGCTACATAGTCATAGATTTATAGGGTAGGAGGATCAGGGGTGCACATCATTTGTGAAAATGTTTCCTAATCTTTGAGAAATTAGAAAATGTATATGGTCTATTTTTCACAAGAATGTATTCCCCATCTCCTTTTCTAACAATGTTAAATAAGAGCTCTCACCATATCATATCCCTAGGTCCATCATCATTGGTTTTGGACTCTTTCACTCCATCAGGCTTCTTGACATTGTGGCTAGGAATTTCTTCTAGAAACTCCACTTTGGACCCTTATTCTACATTAACATTGTTGGCTACTAGAGCAATGGTGATGTTTCCATGAGTAACTATTTTTCCTTCCTCATAAGGTAGGTGAATTTCTGGGTGGATGAGTGAGGACATAGCTCATAATTGAGCTAGGCAAGGCCTCCCTAGGATAAGGTTAAATCTTGGTATTTCCTCCACCACCAAAAAATTTTTCATTGTGGGAAATTATTCCCCTACCACCAAGTATAAAGAGATAGAGCCTTTGATGGCAACCCATGATCCATTAAAGAATTAAAGATTTGATGTTGAAGTATGTTGTATGTGTTTTGTTAGGCTTAGATGCTTAACAATGGTATATGGTATTACATTCACTACCACCCCATCATCTACATGCACTCTATGCACTTTATATTGTATGACTTTTATTGTTATAAAGAAGGGAGCCTTGGTTACCTTGCTATTTTTGGAATTGGTTTTGATCTTACTATCACGAAATACTAGTGATGTTGATTTCATTTCTTCCCTAGGTGAAGATGGTAGCATCACTACATGGATGGATTCTTCACTAGCAGGGATGTCATTGCCAATGGGAATGGAGTTTAAGAACTTAACTAGTGCTTCACAATGTATAGTAGAAGTCATGACAAGGTTATATAGGATAAGGGTCTTGTTCTTTTGTGTTAGTTACTATTTGACCTATTCCATTGCTACAAGTTCTTGTTGGTTGTGGAATTTTGATCTTATTGTTCTTAACTTCCTCCATGCATTCCAAAATGCAAACTTCATGTTTTTGTTGTTATGGCTTAGCCTCTTTCCCCTTCCCTTGGGGCTTGGGGTCTTCTCATGGTTTACTAGTTAAAGCATTCTAGGTAGTAGAGTTCATGGGCATGGACGAGATGTGAGCAGGCTTTGGTCGATCCACTTCCTTCCATGTCTTGACTTGCCTATTATCTTTATGTTTAGGCTTTTTCATAGGCTTCTTAGATTGTTTTCTTAAGAACTTCCTGTTGTCATTCGTTGGATGAGAAGAAGAGGTTCTTGCCTTAGCTACCAAAGCACAACATTATTTGGTTGTAAGGGTGGATTCAGTTGAAAAAAGAGGGGGTACTCTATTTACAAAAGGCTCTTTAGAGGATGTTGATAATGGTATTCTTATAGAAAAGGATATCCTTGAACTAGTGTAAGTTGAAGGGCCCCTTTCATTTTAATGAGGTATCCCAATCACAAACAATTCCCTTGCAAGCCTCGAATCATTATTGACATTAAATGTTGTTATGGTATATGGCCTATTGTTGGTGTTCAATGAGTTCTTGTAGACATGCCTTAACTAGTTCTAAGGCCTAACTTTGTTAAAGGTTTCAAGCACCAATTCATCCTTATCTATCATCTTTTGCAAGTTATCTTTTAGCACTAAGAAAAAGTTAATATCATGACCTAGTAGCTTATGATAGTGACAAAAACTATCAAGTTTAAAGTATTTAGGCATTAAAGGATCATCTTTGATTACATGAGTGGGGTCTTTGGCTATCTCACATAGTCTCTTATGCCACTTAAAATCATTTTCCATCATCTGCTTATATTATATCCTTCCACTCTTCAACAATCGATCAAGAAGTTATGATGCCTTTAATGATAGCCTAGTATACTTCAACCAATATTTTTCTTTGAAGTTAGGCCTAGAAATAGTCAATGTAGAGTCTCATATGTTGAGTGTTGATTATTGTTAGCAAGGGAATTATGTTGGTTTATTCTTAGCCCCTAGGTGATCATCTTGATCTTCTTTGTCATATTCGCCACCACTACATTATTTTTCCTCCCTCTCTTCTTATCCTTTTGTGTGTGTTGTTTTTCATGTCACATAAGTAGGATCATGGCTAGCTTCTGCAACATCCTTGATGTTCTTAGTTTGGAAAGAAGGCTTGACTAAGTGACCATGGATCTAAGTAGTACAATTTCAACTTGATAAAGTTATTAACCATCCTCTTGAATATAACTAGAAGGTGGGTTTTAGCTATTTGTTCTAGAATCTTGTTAAGTAAAGCATTCCATCAATGTATGAACTTTTGCACTAGCTTAAGGGATCCTTACTTGACCTTCATTAGTTGGTTAAGGGTTGTGTTAGGTTTCAAGTTGTACATGAAATGGTTAATGAACTGTGAAATCAACTCTTCTAGTGAGGATATGGATCCTCTTGGCAAAGCACAGTACCACTCTAGGGATTTTTTATAAGAGACATAAGGAAAATTTGCATTATCATGTATGGCTAGGCTTGTAGTAATAAGTACTTAGAGTGAAAGGTTATCAGGTGTGAGTTAAAGTTACCATTACTATTGTATTTGGTAAATTGAGGTAAGAGGTCATATGGGTGAAGAGACATAAGGAAAATTTGCATTATCATGTATGGCCAGGCTTGTAGTAATAAGCACTTAGAGTGAAAGGGTATCAAGTGTGATTTAAAGTCACCCTTACTAGTTGTATTTGGTAAATTGAGGTATGAGGTCATATGGGTGAAGAGTCAAGTGTGGGAACGCAAGACTAATAGGGTCTTCCTAGTAGAAATCCATTATTTTAATGGTCTAGAATGTGGAAGCCTTGAGTCTCCATAATTCTTCTATCAAGTCTTGGATCATTTGGAAGGCTTGATCAATTCCTTGAGGTGCCCCCGTGGGTGGTGTGATATGCATGAAATGTTCAAGTATGAGCTAGGAGGCATGTTGCCTTACAATGGGTTATGGCAACAAAGGAAGAGGTTGGGCCATCATTGTTGTAGGTGAGCTAAATAATGAAAAAGAAGTTTATGCTAGTATTTTGAGCACAAAAAGAACAAAAGGGTTATCTAATCCTTGGGTTACTTGGGATCCCACTATGGGCTTCATGTATGTGGAATAGGAAGTAGTTAAGGTCACAACTACCGGTAATGGCTATGTGACCATGGTTGCATGGAAAAAGGCATGGAGAAGGGGAAGGTTTTTACTTGTAACACTGATTATGTTTGGTGCATTATTATAATGGTTGTCAACCCAAACATGGTTTGATAGGAAAAAGGCAAGGGCTAAGGGATTTTCCCTATGGAAGAGGCAAGGGGGATTGAGATGGGCATGGTAGCTTTGGTAGTCAATTGTTGGAAGAGCCCCCTTATGAGGTTCTCATATTCAGACATAGCCCCAAAATCATCTTCTTTCTCATGTTATTTATCTAATCTAGTCTTTCCTCCCTTTTCATCCATCTCAATTAACTAAGAAAGGATGTATGCATAAGTCTTGTTTAACAGTATTTTATCATATGGGGAAGGTATGCATTTCTTCCCATCATAGTGGATGAGTTCATATTCTCATTTTTCCTCTACTTCCATTTTTGGAATGAGCATGCTAGCCTAAATTTTCGCACAAATGAAGTGGTAATGATCTTCATTAATCACCAAAAATTCTGGACTTCATTCCTTGAGCTTGAGTGATTACCTATACTTAGCTACAATAGGGTCTTTGGGGTCATGGATCCTTACTCCTTGTTGGTTGGATCTAGCATCAATGAAGTTGAAGTGTAGAATAGTAGATTAGCTAAAAGACATAATCAAAGAGGTTTTTTTGTCTTGTTTATAATTTTTAGTAAAAACTCTATCCAATGGGATTATCCACAAGTGTAGTTTACTATAAATGGAAAGGTAGTAGAAAAACTATTTCTGTAAAATACTATCTAGTAGAAGATTGTATACTATGCAATAGATAGTGTTTGAGATGGTAGCACTATCTACACTAGCCCTGCCAGCAGGATATACATTAGATATTGGTGAAGTAGATCACTATAATTCTTAACCAACTTTGCTAAGTTACGGTATGAAATAATGTCTTTCACCAAGTAACACTAAGCCTAGAATATCTTCTCTTGAAAGAGATATATTAGTATTAACCAACTAAATACTAAAACTTCAGATTTCTCAATGACTACGCAGGAGTTGTGAGAGTGTATACATTGTCTTTTCCATCAAATTTCATAGTAGATGGATTTGGGCTTTTGAACAAAACTAGGTTTTCAAATTTGGGTCTTTAGGTTAAACTAAACTAGTTCTAAGAAATCTAATGATTGTTGTGTAATATAGTAGAAATCCAACTCACTTTTTATAACTACACTATGTATTTGGGTAGGGATTTAGGTAGCAATGTTTGCTTTGATGGAATATGTTTGTAGGTTTTAAAATTTGATAATGTAAAAAATTCTTAGTATTTAGAAAATATTAGGAAAGGTTCTTTCAACTAAGAATATAGGCAAAGGTCCTACTTCTACCATCATAAAATTGTAGTGCCTAGAAAGTTCAGTTGCTAAAATGAAAACTTGAAAAATCCTAGATGCTAGATAGTCTTAGACTTGAATCCCAAGGACCTTCATGAAAGAGGATTTAAAACATTCTAAATGTTCTAGCTAATCACCTAGGGAGCTACAAAAACATAAAAAAATTGGAAATAGAAACAAAATTGCAAATTCAAAATGAAAATAGATACAGAGATTAAAACTTAGACTTAAATCTTCATAATGATGAACTATAACTTTATTGAAATGAAAAAATGCATAAAGTAAAAGCTTCAAAAAGTATAGATTTGTGTGCTTGAGTGCATAAGAAGTTCACATGGATAGATCTTAAAGTCCATTGAAGTTGGTAGGTTGCATTCTGCACTAAAGATCCATGATCTGAATACTTACCAACCCTAGTTTCTAGTAACTCTTTGCTAGTTTTTGATAGAATTTGCAACTTTGGTCACATATGGTGTTTCACCCTTGATGCAATGGTATCACATTAAGAGTCTCTAATGCCCAACGTAGGTACCAATTTGGTCTTAAAGGTGTTTCAAGGTTACAAAAGGCTCTTGGTTGCAAAAATTTGTAACTACATTCCAATTGTGGAAAACTCATAAGGTGTTTGCATTTTTCTTTTATATGTTGTGGGATTGCTAATTTTAGGCTCTGTACATTACTATCATGATTACTAATAGATTGATGTTTATTTGCAGGTGTAACAACTATAGTTCACAGCATAGGTGACTGTTTATAATAAGTTTTGATATAGTGTAGCCACCAAAGCCCATCCAAATACTATCAATAGTAAATGGACTTTTGTGAGTATGCTAGCACCATCTCAACTATGTTGACCTTCTTGGACTATGCTGACATTGCTAAAAACTACTAGTGAACATGATGTCTATGTTAGCCATGCTATAACTGCTAAAAACTTGGGGTGACTACACTAGCCATTGTTGGGAAAATGGAAATCCAAACAATTCCAATGCTAGATATGTGCATCTATGCTAGGTTTTGTTGGTAACTACACTAGGTTTTAGTGGAAAATGAAAATTCAACACCATCTATGTTGGGGGTAGATGGTTCTAGTGTAGTTGAGGCTATACCTCTAAAAAAACACATGAAAATGCCAAATCTGACAATTTCCAAGACATTTTCTGCCTTTCTAAGCCCAAATATTGACATGATGTGACTTTGTTCACTTGGGAAGTGAGGCAATAGCAACTTTTAAGGCATCTTTCAACCTCAAAAATTTAAAGTATGCAAGACTACAACTCATGGACTACAAATCTTACATTAAAAATAAAATCTTACCTTAGGTTGGAATATGAAAGTTACAATTTGTAACATCAATTTTTTTGGTGGTGTTTCAAAAACTTTGCTAGAAATCCCTGAGATTGACAAATCACAAAGAGAATTTGCACACCAAAATTTTTTTACCTTGATCTTGTTGGAAGATACATATGACACACATTTAATTCTATAAGTGGATAAAGACATTTACAAGAGTGGTTATACATGGACATTAAGGGTAGAAGCCTACTTTAGAAGAATCCACTTATATAGCTCTTGTATATCATAGTTGACAACTAATTTCAACACATCTTACACATTTCTAGTTGCTATATCACTTTTAATATTATTCATTGATCCTTCATTAATTCATATAATCAATCATTTTCTCCAACACCAATCACTAGCGATCTATGTTTTACCTTATTGAAGAACATAAATTCTCATCATTTTTCATATTCCATGTTTAATTTAACTAATCCTAAGCATCATTCTTTGAATATAAATACTTCAGATAGGTTGAAGACATCTGAGACATCCAAAATTGCTAATATGTTTTTTTCCAGAATGAATTGAAACTTTTCAATTTTTCTATGGTGATATCATAAATATGATGTCACATTAGCTATGATATTGCATCTATCATATTGTAGATATGATGTCACCCTTATAAAAAACTATATATATACACATCAATGACTATGAATATTTTTCATTTCTACTCAAAATGCAAGAGCATTTCATGTCATTTTTTATTAGATCATTTTTTAGGAGCCATATCTTCCATCTTCCACACCTGATTCCAATCATTCTTTAATCCTTGAACTTTGAAAGAGAGCCTCTCTGTCATGGGGAAATGTTACATAATTTTTAAAATTTCTACAAATGTTGACATTATTAGGATTTTCTCTTTATAAAGGTTATAATTTTTTACAATTTCATAATAATTTAGGATCATTAATCCAAGTAATGTCATCATTGAATTTAAAAATTTTATCTCCTAGGAATGTTGCACAATTGTGAATGAGTATAAATTAATCAATTGGAATAAAATGTATGAAACATGAATTTATAAAAAATTCTTTAATTTTGAAAATTTTCAAATGAGGAATTTTTTTAAATTAATCAAATTCCTAATACTATCATCATAATTAAAAATAAAATCAACCATCTTTTGTGTTTTTTATCAGCACCCAAAGTTTGAATAAGGGATATGAATAAATAAAATTGTTTTCCAAATTTTTGGATATCCATGATATTACTTGTGATTGCAATTGCCTCAAAAAAAATCCCTACATGAAAAGAGGCATATAGATGGAGGAAGAGGAAGAGAAGGAGATCAACCTCTTACTAAGGAACATGAAGCTTAATTATTCTCTATTCAGTAGACCACACCTCTAATAAGTTAATCTACATAAGTAGAAGCTACAAGGCCTTCACCTCCTAAACCAAGATAATAACTTACATTGGCTTAAGAATTTGTTCAAGCAATAAGTAACAACTTAATCTTTTTTATACTCATTTTGGAATTGAATTTCACCCATTCATGGAGTTTGTACCCATAGAGATTTAAGAATAGTAGCAGACATTATCATTCTAGCCTACACTTTCTACAAATGATGACTAGTATTTGGGAGAAACTTATTAATTTTGACATAATAAGTAAGATGATACCATAGTTAAGATTGATGATATCATGGTGTCATATTTAGTGGAAGTAATTGTAAAGGTGTTGAATCTTCCAAATGTCAAAGCTAACATAGCCTAGAAATCCATAAGGTCTAATATAGATGTTAGAAATATTTGACAATAAAGAGCTTATGAAACTATAGAGGATGAATACTTCAAGATTTACTTTAATGTTGGAATATAAGATATTTTTTCAACTAAGAGATTGAACCATATTTCCACATATGTTATGACATGAAGTAAAATTTTGATGGAGAAAATTAAGGTAAACATGACATATCTATTATTTTTGGAAATTAAAAAGAGATTTGAAGAGAAGTTAGGAAAATTTACACTTTCATTTTCCTACTTAATAAGAAAGCTATGTAGACAAGTAGGCATTTTGAATTACACTAATGATGTACCAAGAAGAGCCCCAAACATATCATATGAAGAAGTTTCCAAACTAGTACCATCCAAGAAGGATCAAGTGGAAAATCCACCAAGAACTAAGATAGTAACAACATCAACACTAGAAGCCAATATACCAACAACAAGCATAGAACATGCAGGACCTAGTGCAAGATCAATGAGGTAAGTAGAACCCTACATTCCAAAAATACAATAGAAAGATTATAGGCTTGCTATGAATCATCTATAATAAATTGCTAAGACTATAAGCTAGGGAAGTAGAGAAATTTAAAGTATGTATAAAGTAAGAGAAAATTCTAGTTGCCTTATAATATCCACATGACTGACCAATGGTCAATTCTTTTGTAGATAGAAGAAAATGATTGGATACCACAAATTTCAAAAAATGTTGTGTCATTTTAAGTGACATTAGAAATAGAAGGAGCCATAGTTATGATTATGTAACATAAATATGAATAAGAGGCTACAGAATTAACAACAAATAACATTAAAAAATCTTTTAATATTCATGTTATGTCACCAATAGATTTCTCAAAGAAAAGGATGTCAAAACCATTATAGGACCATCTAGCAAACACAAGGATAAATGGAAAGAATAAATGATGATACAAGAACATGGAGATGCCCTAGAAAGACTATTGTAGATAGGAGAAGTTATGTAAAATCTTTTTGATATCCCCAATGATATCATTGTGGTATAGTCTGAGATGATTTTTACCATAGCACGCTAGCCATTTCTAAAACAAAAATGTAACATGTTGATGTGAAGATATAGAATTTGTAAGAAGAATTTTCTTAACTCTAAATTTAGGCATAATATCTAGTAAAATATATAAAACAAGATCAATTGCAATAGTTTAATGATGAACAGTTTAATCAAAGGATGACTAAGAAAAAGTAATTAGGGATGGAGAAGGAAAAGGCAATCTAGAATGCATTGATTATCAATGTACAAACTTATGCCCATGCTAAAGCCATTAAAACATTAGAAGAGAAAATTAAAACACTTGCTATTGAACATAAAAGGTTAACTAATTCAAAAAATAAAAAACACCTTAGTAGCTAAGATAATAATTTGCTAGCGTCAATAGTGACATTAGGCAACTAGCCAAAAAAATAAAAACTTATCAATAGAAGAAGTCTATGTATTTTGTCAAAATTATGAAATTAAGATTAGTAAGTCATAGAATGAAGTCAAAAAGCATGAGAATCTGACACAAATTTAGAGATCAAGTAGGTATGTACAAACATATCAATGAAAAAGATATTTTAATTACAAAGACCAAGATTAGCATATCCATGCAGTAATTATCAAACTAGCAAGTCATCTTGGACGCCCTTACCTCGATACACCACATAGAGCTAAACAACAAAAGCCTACAAATAGAAGATCTCATAGAGTACATGGAGGTTGCAAACCTATGCTATGTCAAATTGGCCATGTTAATATTAGGCAAGTCTAGGGGTGAGCTAAAATAGTAGCTAGCAATCATGTATTTAATATATGAGAAGTCTATAGATATAAAAGATACCCAAGAAAAGCTACACATTACTAACTCCAAACTTCATATAGTTACAGCCAACTATCATGATTAAAAGGATGTTGTAACATAATTGGCCAAAATAATAAATGATTACGAGGAATTACAAAATATTTTCAAAGCTATTGAAGTTGACTATACTAAATTTGTAGCATGGTACATAAAGGAAAATCAAATTTTCCCTAACTTCCATGTTCTTGGGAGATGCCTATACCGAAAAGCATTGGAACAATGGTATGAATACATAATGATCCTAGGATAGAAGAAGAAAAAATAAGGGCATTATTAAATCAATTTCAATTTAGAAACCGAGGGAAGCAACCCCAAGATCCAGAAATATTGCAAGATCCACCACCACCTAGAACAACATAATGAGATAAATTAGCATATTTGAAGACCTCATCAAGCTCTATTTTTTATTTTTTATTTTAAATCTCAAATTATAATCAATATTGTTAATCATGCTTTGAATTATTCTTTTTAACTCACTCAAATTAAGATTCCATTAATTATATCATTTGCATGTAAATATGTCTGAGTTTGTGTAACAACTCTATCCTTCTTTTGTTTTAACTTGAGGATGAACTGGGTATATGATAAATTAAATTGTTATAATAAGTTATGATATCATATCCATAATGTTCTAAATATGATATCATAGCTCAATGTATGATGTCATAGATGTAGTGTACTAGATCATTGTCATGCCTATAAATATGAACCCATTATCATGTCAAATTTACCTTTTTTAAAAACACTAAGTAAAATTGTTATAATTTTTTTTCATGAATCTATAGTTAGTCATTAGTTCTTGTAGTGTGCTATTGGAACCTTGAAATAATTCTCATATTGGTACACCCCAAAATATCTAGTCCAATTAACACTTTATAACTCAGCATTTCCCACCAAAATTAAACCCATGACATGGACCTTTTCATTCAAGAGTCTTACTAATAGGCTAACATCTCATTGTTAATCTTGTTCAAAATTTATTATTCCATTAATATTATCAATACCCCATTTTTATAGCTAGAATCATAGTACATATAAACATAGTTTGCTAAATTAATTTGTGAGTTAATAAGAAACCTAATTAAAATGAACTTTGATATATATGTGCAATAATATTTTGTGTTTTTATTTTTTAAATTTTATTATGTTGTTTATTGTTAATGCTTTTTGAAAATTATAAAATAAAAATTCTAAATTTCACTCTAAGCAAACAAGAACATTAGGAGATATAATTTTTATTGATTTTGTTGATTTAAATCTGATCATAATCTCGATTTATTCTTATTTTCTTGATTCAATTTCTAAAAATTATATATAATTTAAATCAAAAAGGCACATTAAAAATAGTACTATAATTTAGTTAAGTTGCAAACCCATGTTTGAACATTAGATCCATGTCTATCCTATTTCACTTTCCAAATGTGTAGTAGTCTTCACAAATTTTTCAAAATGTACCTAATAAATGATTTTCTTTCATAGGGCAAGAAAAACCTAAACATATGAATAAAGAGTAAAAATTCCCATATCATGCATCTACTTTGCATTTAGCTATTATAATTTAGTTACTACTCAAATCTTAGCCCACTTGCCCAAAGCATTTGAATGATAAATGTTTTTTGTAGATTTTGTTTACACTTTCTTCAATGCTTTTAAACTAACATAGTAACTATGAAAAGTCTTATACTCATGAAATTACTCTGTGTACATCATGCTCTTTTGTTACATCACAAAGCACTTGGAAAAATATTGCTTTAAGCAATTATGACATCTTTAAATTTTTCATGTTATATAGCATAGACATTACCTCATAAGCACTTGTCATAATGATGTTTCAAGCAATGACATCTTTAAAGATCTCATATTACATAGTGTTTTGAGCATATTTTTCTTCATGTAGCATTTTTTTAAGTCTAAATATTTCTTTAGCATCATCATTAATTTGTACCTATTCATGAGTTTCTTCAACAACATCTTCAAGATTAATGCTAAAGCTAATGGTATGCATCACTTTCCATATTAATTTTCATCAATAATGTTAGCCACATCATCTTCAAAAGTGATATTCAAGTCCATGGCTTGCTTTTGATGTCAATTTTCGTCTCAAACTTTATCTATCCTAAGTTAATATGTTATCATTGTCACTTTTTGCATTATTTTTAAAAATTTTGTTAAAACTAACATCATGGCATTCATTTTTGCATTACTTTGTTCTTCTAGTGTTCTATGTGTAGGTAAAGTGAATAAAAATTGGCATTCATATAAGCTCAAGTTGAGTTCATTAAAGTTATCATATTAGTTTACAAGCACTATCTTTATGTAATTCTGTTATTATATCAATTATGTTGTAATATAATACAGTATTTATTATCTCATTTCATACCTACAAAGTAGTCTATGTAAACTATTATTTTTCTTTAGTAGTTTTTTTATTGTTAATACCCATCTTTCATCTAGTTAACACTATCTAAGGATGTTCATCCTACACTATAACTATAAATACAATAAGATATCAAAAGTAGTGTGTTTGCTCTCATGCGTATGCTATCTAGTTTTCCATTCTTCTTTATCTACTTTGGTTGTAATTCTCTCTACATTATTATACAATTATACTACTAAATATTCTAAAGCTTGTTCCAATTGTAATTATCTCTAAGTTATTTTATGATAATGTTATAAAGATTCAAGAGCATATTTATTGCTTGGGTTTTTCTAATTTCTTCCCATGATATATTCCATTGTATTTTTATTAATTTATTTTAATTTTTTAGTTTTCATAAATGACCTCCAACATCATAATTAATATCAAAGTCAATTTCAAGTTATGATGATCTTTTGTTAGGTTTTACTACAAGTGATTTTCTTTTTTTTTTTCTTTTTCTAGGTTTTTCTTGTGGTGATATTTTGTTAAATTATACTTCCATAATTTTTTTCTAGGTGATGGTTCTTTTTTTTTTTTACTAAATTTTGACAAATTCCAAATCAAAAAAATTTTTGCAAAATTATTACTAAACTTAGTCTTCTTCTTATTATGCAATCAAATTAGGAGGCCCTCAATTGAAAATTAGGACATGGTAGAATCCTCTTCAATTGTAATCTATTATGTAATATTTTTAAAATTTTTAAAATATGTTATATATTAAAATTTAATTCCTTATCCTTATCAAAACTAAGTACATAGTATCTTAGGATTGAAATAATTTCTTATGGTTGATGACATTGAGAGATTTTTCTAATGTACTAATTCTAGTTAAAGTTGGAAGACCTGTGGTGGAAATGCACAAAAATCCAATTCAAGGATGAAACTTCTAAAATGATGTATATTTTATTTATTGATTATACTAAAAATTTAACTAGAACCATCCTCCAAATATGGAGGAGAGCCTTAAGTGTATGCAAGTAGAAAGCTCAATGATTTCCCTCCTTGTCAAGGAAGATGTTAATCATTCCTTAGACGATAACCATCCCTTAGCCAAGGAAATTTTTCCTACCAAATAGAATGAAGAATGCACATTAGATAATGAATTTCTACCATTAGGAGTGGATGAAAGGTATGAATTCTAACATTTCATCCATTCATAAGAATTAGTTAATCTCCTAGAAAGATATGAATATGATAAAATTTTCTTCCATATAATAAAATTAACATTTCTTATATCATTATTATGAATGCATCTTATAATATAGAATAAATGGATTTCATAATAGTTTTCTTTCTCAATGATAATGTTGAGGAGATATTTAAATTAAAAAAACTTTTAGTTGTACAATTCCAAAAGCATAGAGAAAGTTTATGGTAAAAATTTCATGAGTTCATGATAAAAATTTATATGCTAGTATTGCTAGAAATTTGATGTATGTGATTGTTAGTACTAGACTTGATATTACATACAATATTGAAAAACTCAGCAAATATTTCTAATCCAAAGAAACAACACTAAATTATTGTGAAATAAGTTGTCTATCCATGGTATTGTGAACCTTGGTATTTGTTATCATAATTATTCATCTATTCTACATGGCTATGTGGATGCTAAGTTTTGGATTTACATAATTAAAAAATATACTAGTGAGTATGTATTTAATTTCTTTGGTTATGTTGTCTCTTGGAAAAGCCAATTACAATTTTGTGTAGCTTAGTCTACTATTGAAGTGGAATATGTTACTACAAACCTAACTAGTCGCAAAGCAACATTGCTTTAGAGATTGAGATCTGAATTGAAGATTTATAAAAAGATTATAAAAAGTATTTGTGATAATCAAAGTATAGTTTACATAGCCAAAACTTCCACTTTCTATAGTAGGACAAATCATATAAAAATATACTATCACTATATTCGAAAGTAGATAGATGAACAAAGGATTCTGATGAAAAAAATTAAAATAAAAAAGAATCTTGCTAAAATGATGATGGAGTCATTATCTTCTAAGAAATGTTTATGGTGTTCAACAATTGTTGATATCATGGAAGGTGATATCATGTAAGAACTAGATTGGGTTTCACAACAACTTTATCTTTAATAGGGAGAATTGTGAGTAAAGTAAAAGTAAACTATCATCTGAATAAGCTCAATTTAAGTTCATTGAAGTTATCTCATTAATTTATAAGCACTATCTTTTAGTAATTTTGTTATTACATTAATTATGTTGTGATATACTGCAATATTTATTATTTAACTACATATATCTATAGAGTAGTCTATGTAAACTATTATTTTTCTTTAGTCCTTTTATTAATTGTTACTATCCAACTCTCATCTAGTTAATACTATCTAAGGATGTTCATTCCACAATATAAATATGAATACAATAAGGTCTCAAAAATAATGTATTTTCTCGCATCCTTGTGTTATCTTCATTTTCATTCTCCCTTGTCTATTTTGTCTATAATTCTCTCTAAGCTATTATTTTGCACTTCTACGACTAAAGATCTGATAGCATGTTTCTTACTAAGGTTTTTCTAGTTTTTTCCTAGGATATATTCTAATATATTTTTGTTAATTTATGTTATTTTTTATTTTTCATGAATAATCTTTGGCATCATACTATAGTCCTACTCTAAAAACTAACATCCAAACTAATATTCAATGGAACTTTTCATGTCAATTAATGTTCATTAGCAAATTGATACTAAAGTTCATGGTCAATATTATGTTAAGAATCATTTGCATCATCAACAACAAGTTGGCATTGAATTTGATGGCTAGTATTACTTTCAACACCACTTTTAAAATTCATATTTAGTAGTTCAAAACTAAAGTTAAAGTTGATGCCTAACATTACTTTCAAGGCTCAGTTACATGTTATGGTTTTTGGATCATGGCATGGCTAATATTTAAAGAAGTTAAATGACCATTATCTATGTTATTTATCATATGCATTATTTTTTACTATGGAAAGGCTTTTAATTTTAACTAACATGGCATTCACATGAACTCTCACAACCCTATGCATAATTTCAACTAGCTAAAAAGCATGCACAATTAAAATTAATAATCAAAGATCATGGCTTTGCAAAAGAAATAATGATAACTTATGTGGTCATTTGTATGTATATAGCTTGGCCAATCAAATGGCCATGATTAGTGATACCAACCAAAAACCATGATACATGACTAAGCCCTCAATGTCAATTTTGCATCAATTTTTAAGTTATATCAACCATGACATCACCCATTAATTTCTAGCCCGAATTTCATGGTAAAAACTTGTAAAAGTTTCTTAATTATAAATAGAGAACCTAGCTTCTTATTTCAACATTTGAAACTAATTTTTTAACCTCCAAAAATAACATTCACTCTACTACTTATTCTACAATTTGAAAATAGCTTCTATCATTCAGTAATGATAGAGACTTCCCTTAATCAAAATCACAATGAGTATATCATTTGAAACACATAGCAGTCAAATCGTTAGAACCAAGAAGAAATATAAGTAAATCACACAATTTAATTGTGTATTATGATTATGTCTATAAAAGAATCAAGAATATTATAGTACATATCTATTGATGACAGCTTAGGACTACCACTATTTCTTTATTCCTATCCTAGTGATAAGAAGCTAATGGTAAGAAAATTTTTACTTGATGTAACATTTAGCTCCTCGTTGCAATGATAATCACAAGGTTGAGATGTTTTTTTCAAAAACTTAAGTTTAGGTATTTGTTCATTTCTAGAAATACGAAGGCTCGAATACCATCAAATAAACTTATGTGTTTTAGACTAATATTTATAATAAATTTTGCAATATCCTATTTTGGTAGTTTAATAGAAAATTATACATTTATGAAAAGATTCAGTTCTTTTTACTCTATTATGTAAGAAAACAAATTTCCAACTATATCAAAGCTACTTAGTCTATGCAATCTCGATCGTATGCCACCTGTACTAATCATCCTTTCATCTAATTTTCAAGTGCAATTAAACAAATCTATTACCTATTTTTCCTAGAGAGAAAATTCTAGGAGAAAAACTAAAAACAAAGCAAGATTCAATGGATTTATAGAAATACAATAGTAAAATTGCCTAAAATTTTAAACATTGAAGATGAGTTACTATTGACATGAGTAAAAACTTTGGAAAATAAAGCTATTTAAATCAGTCAATAATACCAAAAATTACCCAACCATTAGCTCAAAAAAGAAATTAAAAAATTCCAAGAAAAGAGCTATAAGGCATCTTTACTACTAGCTAAGCAACTATGATAAATCAAGAAAATAAAAATAGCTTATGAAATCGAAGTAAATGAGTTATATCAAATTTGAGCTTAGAATGTCATTGTATAAATATCTTTCATGATTTGGTTCATCCTAGCTCCCATCCCCTCCAAAATGATGATCCCTAAAAAAATTTTCTTTGGGCTTTATATAGTAACCTTTGGTAGTTACAATCATTACAACAGTTAAAGCTACAACTACCTTACATTCTCCTCATATAACTATAAACCATTAGATAACTCTAGAAAAATTCTTCTCATTTTTTCAATCTTCAATCCCTCTACTGAGAGGTGTTATGTTAATTTTTCATAATTGAGAAGAACCTTAATGGCTCGATTCATTATATCTAATTTAGCACTACTTAGTCCTTTGATAACATCTTTACCTCCTAACCTACCTAGATTTGATATCATTATTGAATTAGTTATTTCAATTAACATAACTCCTAGACTCAAACAAGCCTATTCCAATTCAAGCTTCCTTTTAGAAATTTCATTCATAATTCCTATAACTACCATCATCATAATGTCCAAGATCTCTTATTTATATGATGTAGTACTTCTCTTTCTACTCTAGATAGGTCATATAGCTCTTGATCCTTTCTCTTCATTCCCACAAAAATATCTTATTTTTTTCTTGATTTCTACAATTTCTTCTTTGGTTTCTCCTACCCATTCTCTATTATGGTTTACTTTAGTAATTACATTTTTGAAGTTTGATATAGCTAGGTAAGAACAATCTAGAGCTTTCCCTCCTTAGCCTATTTCAATTTTAAGCTTGCAATGGCTAATCTTTCCTTCATCTGAGCTACTTCTTGCTCTTTATTTTCGGACAATGATTCCTTGATAGTTATCATTGCTTTTATCTATTTGTTTTCCTCTCTAAATCTTTTCAATTCATGCTATATCTTTGATGTCTCATATTCATTCTACACAAGAAATTCTTTAAGCTTACTTATCTGATTATCAACTATTGGTCTCATATCCTTAATCAAAATAGCTATAGTCTCTAACATATCTTGATGAGATATCATGAGGGTTTGCTTTCCAATTTATATATCATCATCCTTATTGTCGCACTTTTAATTTTTCTTCTCTAGTAACTATTATTGTTGTAGCTTCTTTTTGCCCTTATTTTCTCAACCCTTGTTTTCCTCATGACCATGACTCGTATGTATTTAGCCCCACCAAGGAGAAAGATTTCATCAAGGATTGTATTTTCTAGTTCTAGTAGGCTCCAAGAAAAATAATTTTCTTTCATCTAAGCTAAATATTCTTCTAAGATGTCTCTAGCTAAACAATGATCTATATCCTCCATCCATCTACACACTTTAATGATTGAAGTATCACAAGCTACAATTAATATCTTTATGGATAGCGATGAGTGGCAAGGTACCCCTACACTCAAGCATACAAATCACAAGCTTTCACACACAATCCAGTTGAATTCCATGGATGGGACTAGTTGTGGTATCTAGATCAGTATGCTCTAATCTCCGTTCACTATCTTCCCACTTGGATTAGTAGTAGCTTTGTCATGTATGCTTTAGTCCAAAGTGAGGCATATGATGTTTTCTAATTCTAAGCTACTCCTAATGATGACAAAGAGATGAATCTATTAAGCTATTGAACAATGGATAGTAAAATCTAAACTAGCCTACATGCGATGAGTATCCACTCTTAATCATCTGTACATGCCTTGGACTTCATGAGACTACTTCTGGGATTTCCAAGCATATGTCACTAGGTGTGCCAAATGATACACTGTTGAATTACCTAGTACTTACACTTAAATTCTTGTGATTAAGGCATATGCATTCCGCTTAATGGCAAGAATAGTAAAGAGCAATAAATGAAAACATTTAACTAAAGAAAATAGTAAAAAATTAACAATCAAAAGTAATAATAATCTAGGTGGATGCTACAATGATGAAAGTATTCTTGATCTTTATTGCCAATCATGTAACGCATCCAAGTACATCACACTCAAACAAAAGTCCCATATGATTACAAACATCACACTTTGGGCATGCACTAGGAATAATAAAGCTCTAAGAAAGACTATCAAAAATTGAAAACTAAAACTATCTTCCCCTACTACTTATTACCTCCCAATTAGGCAACTAAGTGCTATATTTATAGGCTAGACAAGAGGAGATGACATCATATATTCAACATCGCTTCTTAGCTTTGACATCGAGTATATGACATTAGGGCTTTCACATTAAGTATTCAAAATCGTGTCGTGAAAAATTGATGACTAATCATGCCCCCATGGCTGAATGAAAAATTGTCCTCAAGTTAAACAAAATGAGTAACAAGTTCTTTATAAAATATTCAGAAGGTATGGGATTATTGGCAAACTTAAATAATAAACAAAATAATTGACTCTTCCATGCCATGGTGTTGTAGTACAAATATGGGACACAAAATTACAAGACAAAAACTAGGAAGCTCATGTGATGCCCAAAGGCGGTGGCTCCTCCATTGGTTGCTTCCCTTTGTCACTAGGCTTTTGAAATTTGTAATGATTCTGTAACATCTGCAACTTCTCCTCTTTTATCCTTGGGTTGTGTACCATCTAGGCTACTAAGCTGATGTGTGCTAGCATCAAAAAATCCTAAGGACATGGCAATTGTGGGAACATCTGATTAGCCTTCACATACTAAGCCACAAACTACCATCATTCCTCCTCAAAGTTCCTAGCTTTTTCTCTAAGTTCATGATAATCTGTTAATCTTCTAGCTAGGTTGGAGGTAACATCATTTTATCTCTAGTAGCTAGCTTTAACCACTTTCGATTCTAAGTTTTCCACATGTAGCTTCTATAAAGTGTCTTTTCAATCTACAAACTCTTTTTCATACAATGCATAAGTGGTTGCTACCTACTTCTCCAGCTCATTCTGAGGTTGACCTACTAATAACATGGCAAGGTTGGCATATTTTAGCTTAGCAAATGCCATGGATTCTTTTAAATCTTCAATTTATAGGTCTTTATTCTTTACTTCTGCTTGGTGGACTAAGGCATAGCTATTAAGAATAGGCTACCACTTAGGATTTTTCGCTAACAAGAAACTAATGTGGGCTTTAGCCATCTAGATCTCTTTTTCATCTATCTATTTGTACATGCCTACTTGGTCACAGAAGCATTCCTTTAATTTCTCATGCTTCTTGGCCTCACTTTTCCATTCGCTAATTTAAATTGTTAATTTCTAACAAATAGCATGGACTTCCTTCATTGAAAGGATTCTATTCTCTATGGACAATCTATTAATATCTTGGTTGATGCTCACCAATTTCTCTCTCAACTAGTGAACACTTTCTTCTAAGACATTCTTTTACTTCTCAACTGTGATCAACCTTGAATTCTCTACAGTGAGCTACTTATTTTCTTCTTCTATGGTAGTCAATGTCTTTTTGTATGCATGGGGTTATGCATCAGCCATAGAGGCATTCTAGACTAACCTCTCTTTTTCTTATTCCACAACTATGTTCTTCTTAGTTAGCTTCGCTAAATACTCTATCCTAAATTGTTCAAGCTGATAGGTGTAACAAATTGGGCAAGATCTTATTATTCGACTCTCAAGGTAGCTAGCTCTTGCTATAGTCTTTGCACTTCCGCTTCTACATGTTCTACCCTAACTTTAGCCATGACCAACTTTCCTTTTGTAACGATGAGGTCTGACTATGTTGTAGTGACATCACCAAGGATGTTAAACAAAGTAGTCATTACTTGCCCTATCTATAGTAGTCACTTCAAAACATCCTCATGCACTGTAGGAGTCATTGAAGTCCTGGCCATCATCTATGCATCTCTATTCCTAGTAAGATCTGCTAGGGACACAAAAGGCATGTTGAATATTCTTTAATATGATCTATGATTACTTCTATTGCACCAATTGCATCCTCATGTTCTAGTACCACAACTATAGCACCTTCTCTAATTTCAAGTGTTACTTGGAAGGATGTGGCATTCCCAGAGATTTTCCTAGACCATTGGGATCCTCCTCCTAACTATAACAAGATCTCCTCCATTGTTGGATTAGCTAAAATAGTGGGTTGTATGGCATCATCAATCATGCAGAAGAGATAGGACTCATCCCTACTTTCCTAGCTAAAAGCTTCAACGATCATCTATAAATGGCTCATTAAGGGCATGTAATCTTGTGATGGTGGTGGTGGTGGAGCTTGTGTTTGTGGGTACTACTCAAGCTCACGTTGTGTTTCTACTTCTGGCTATACTTCCTTCTTCACTTCTTGCTCTTTATCAAGATCTTTTCTTAATGCCACAAGTTTGAGGAGTTCGGTGAAGGAGGTGTTTTGAGCCTTCTTAGGGATATCATTTGTATATCCCAATATTCCAGTGCATTTGCATAGCCTTCTAATTAAGCAAGGGAATGGGAGTGTTACCTTCTTTGCTTGTTTCTCTTCAAACCACCATTGAATTTTAGTGAAGTAAAACTAGGGAAGATTGTATGCATCTTTTTCTATTAAAATAGCACTTTTCTTGGATGCATATGTTGAAATTTGATTAAACCCTTTGGTGGGAAATAGGTGGCATGTCTTGATCTTGAAATATGTTCTCTCTTTTAGAGTTAATTCATTATACATTTTTTCTTCTTTTCTATACATCCATTCTAGCCATATTTTTTTGGTCTTGGGGTTAGATTTGGTGGAAAATGGGCTAGGTTAGCCCCTTCAGTTGGTAGATTGAGAGAAGCAATAATTTCTTTAACAAAGAAAGAGATATTTACTCCACAAATGTTGATGGTGGTGCCCTCATCTTTTTTGTGCTAGAATTAATGAGTTTTACCAAGGTACCACTTGCCTTAAAGGATGGGCCACAAGGGTGATGCCTTAAGTTGCATCTGAACCACTTCCAGAGAAAACTCCATGAATGGGTCAAAATTCATTTCCATGATGATTAAGGTTAATGTGGACTTTCCTTGAATGACAGCAAGGCAATTAGGGGGCACTGTAAGATGTTGTCCCTACACAGGAGCTTATGCTTCTATAGCCTCCCCTTCAACCAACTATCTATTAGAAGGAGCCTCTTGGTAAATGCTTCCTAATCCACATGTTCTACATGTTTTTCTTGTTGGCCTTGGCCACCTCATGGGTGCTTAGTTGCTCTTTGTGAAGGTTCACCTTGTGGATGGCCATCTGCAATCAAGCAAAGATCGAGTGTTACTAAGGTTGTATTCTTTATTATTAATCAATTTATACCTTACTTGTTACCTTATTTTATTAATTTTTTAATTCATATCATTGCAGAGTTAGAAAAATTTTCAAGCAAAATCCCCAAAAAGTGTCTATCTCTTTTATGACCCTTTGCAATTGGCTCCTTTTTCGTTATGTGTGGCTTATAATGATGGTTATGGTTCCTTAGGTGGAAAAATTAAGGTTTCTAGCATTAATATGATTGATTATGCATGATAACATCCAAATGTTTAAATATTCTTACCCTTATGATACTTTTTTGGTAATAACAACATATCAGTAATTGGAACAAGTTTCACATGCAAGCACCCCCCTCCCCCATGACTAATTGGAACACTCCAAGTTCAAGTAGGTTTAAATGGCATGGAAATTGGAGTGATAGAGAGTCAAATATTACAACTAGAAAATGGGTGCACAAATCTCTTAAGTTGTGAGAAAAAATTTGAACTCTCCTAGTAGCAAATGATGNTAACTCTCCTAGTAGCAAATGATGAAAATGAAGATTGAGCATCATAGGGGTCATATATATGGTCTTTATGCAACATCTTGTCAGACCTACTATTGGGTAGGTGATGTCAAGGTCCATGAATTTTGACCAAATGGGCTAGTTAAGCATAGAAACTAGATCTATGATTTGTTGAAAGGTTTGAGGTTAGGTCCATGGTTCTAGGTAAGTGGAAAATCAGTTTGAGACACTAGAAGTGTGATAAGGTGGAGTTGTCAATGTGAAAAGTACTAGAATGATTAAGGAAAAGGGCATTGAAATTGAAGTTGTGGATGGATCATGTGGTATGGGATGGGAAACAACAAAATATCACAATTGAGTGATTGGAGGATGAAGAATGATGTGGTTGTGTCAAACAAGTGCAAGTCACAAAACCTACACAAGTGGGTCCTCCCTAAAGTAAGCTCTAGCCTATGATGCCCTTGTGTAACCACAGCTAAAAATGTCCATAGGAACTAAAGGGGTTGAATTCAATTCAAACCTGTAAAACAAAACACACATGTTGAAACCACCAATTCAAGATAATAACTCTATGTTACACAAAACCACAAGTTATGATCACTTGGAATAATGAGATGAGATGGATTGTAGAAAGGATTGCAAAAATTGGGACATGAGGTGTCTTAGCATGGGCACAATGAAATCTTATGTGTTATTAATGATTAAATAATCATGAGTCCTTTTTTCTAATATTCAAACCAAGTTCACACCATCTTACAATGACATCGCATCATTTCATCTCATTGGCAGACAACTATAAGACTATCATAGTTGTGAGGAGTAACATCACTTGGAGTTTTGTTCAAGGGAGGAGCTTTATTTATGGCACACACTTTTTTTTTATTTTTCACTCTCTTTTCTAGATTCTGAAAAGCCACCAACCTTCAAGCATGGATACATGTCTTTCTAGTTAGACTCATAGAAGTTTATTCAATGCCATTTTAGGTTACTCTTACTCCCATTTTTTGTTAGATCTACAAGGATATGGTTACAACCTCAAAAACATGATAGAACATATAGAAGTTTCCAAAGGAAATCCACAATTCCCCTTGATGTCACACCCTTCACATTCTACCTTAGTTCTTCTTCTATCCAAACACCATGATCGGAGATTTATTATTAGGTTAGATGATGGAAAAGATTATCATTATGACCAGGTCAAGAACATCTTATTAATGGAATGAGTGGATGGATGAGATGGTCTCAATGTCCAAATAATCAATCCTTTATGACTTGACAACATAGAGCAACATGATCATTTTATGCACAAGCAAGATTACATTACAAAGAAAATGAAAACAACAACTAGAAAAAATAGGAAGAAATAGGAAAATTTAGAGGAAGAAATAGGAAAATGACAAAAAATTGTAAAACAAAAAGATGAAAAGCACTTAAGAATCCTAAAGATTAGAATTGAGGTGACCTCCATGACTAAGAATTTGGCTATGACAAGGATTAATAAGTGGATAAATAGGATCCATGCGTGCATAAAACATTGGTAACCATTCATTCCCTAGCCATTGGGTGTTTGTTGGTGGTGTGGTGGCTAGGTAGAAAAATCATTAGTCACACACTTGATTGTTACATGTATGGTGGATCAGGCTATGAGGTGTGTTAACATTATGAATGTTTGTCCCATGATTGCACCCTTGATCATGATTTGGTATGCATGGATTGATTTGTCTCCTCACACTATTCGATTCATTTTTGGATTTGGGATTGAAGTAATATTGGATGGTGGCCCATGTGTGGGATCAAAGAATAGTAGTTGAGATAAGGAAGGTGGTGCAATAGATTGGCATTGTGTTATCTTGGATGATATGGTGGGCCCCTACATGGTTTTCTTTGTCTTATAGCCTTTTCTCCAAAAGGGATACTTCCTATGTTACGGTTGAGACCCACTAGTGTCAATGTTTTTATGCATATTTGCAGCACAAGTGGCACTCGTTTGAGGATATTCATGTGCTAAACCTTCCTATATTGTTGGCAATGGCTTGTAATGTGGTAGAGTAGGATGAGATCAAGTGTACGATAGATGGTAAGAGGTGCAAGGTGGTGATCCTTCAAGATATGTCAAAGATTTATGATACTTGGAAGAGTGGTAGTTGCAATTTGCAAGCGAGAATGGAGAAGTACTTGGAGAAACATGGTGTTAAACATAATATCCATGCAGTTTCAACAGATAGGGTTTTCTACCTTTTTTTCCACATATTTTTTTATTTTACAAGTTATTTTCCTTAGAAATGACATTTTTTGTATCCCCATGCCTTTGCTACATTATTTGGCAATAGCTTAATGATTCTTCTAGATTTGGGATGGCTCTAGAACTTACTGCTTAGCACTTCCTTATTGAGCTAACAAGCTTCTATCTCTATAAAATTTGGATCTATAATTCCATAGATCTCATATGTCTTCTTAAGGCTAATATCAATATAGTGCTCTATATTCAGCCTAAATTGTATCTTTTACTTTTCATACATTATTTTCTCTATTAGGAAATTTAGAGCATCTTTGATGAGGTTCATCCTAGCCTTGAAGCCAAGCTTGTGGAGACCTATTTTTTCATATATCCCCTTTCATTATTTTATTGATTTTGCATACTAAAGGCTTGATTTTCTATTAAATCATGATCTTCATCAAATTTGAATAAATCCACTTTCTCGACTTCTATCACTAACCGCACAACATTAATACATTGTTAAAGTTGATAAATATTTAGGTTGAACTATTGTAAGTACTTAGAGAAAGTAAAGGTATCAATGTCCTAAACTTTTTTAGGTGCCTCTTTCTTCTATTTGTGAGACTTCTTGGCTATTTCTCTAATGAATTTTGTGAGAACTCTACAAACACTTCTTTGCACCTAAATGACAGCATTGTCTCTACTATAAGCTTTTTTCAATTCTGTCTCTTCTTATTGATGGTTGTGCATTTGAAATTTTCCTTTATTCTATTGATAAATGTTCAAAGTTTTATTTTTTACTTGACTCATTTTAACAAGATGTTTGAATCTATATTTTGCACATCTCATGAGCTTTGATTTTTTTAAGCTACTCCCTTGAAATCTTAAGAGTTTAGGCTTAGCATCTTAACCTATTCTTGTTGATGTAGCTTCTATTTTCATATAGCCTTATCTTAGTGTTGATATGAACTTATAGAGTCATTTTAGCTTTTCCTATAAAACCAATATTTAGTTTTATGATCCTACACTAAATATAAAAGCTAATGTGGTAAGGCTTTTCTAGAGCCCATTTTTAGAGTTGACTCTTCTAGCTTGATGAACTTATTGAATTTTTGAAGCTAATGTTGCCTATAGAATTGGTTTAAAACCCACTCATCAACCCAAGTACAGGTTCTATAAATTTCTTCTTCAAAGGAGATGACATGGAAGAACCATTCATGCAATTTCTTGTAGGACCAAATTTTAAATCTCAAGCGATGCCACTTTTTCTAAAATTGATGTGGCATGTGAAAAGGGTCTAATTTGTAGAACTATTCTTTAGCTCTACAAACAAGATTCCTTTAGTATTTCAATTCTTCTTATATTGACATGGGAAAGTATTTTCCAAGTTGGCTTTTGAAATTTGTTCATAGAACTATTCCAAATCTTATTTGTAGAACCATTTTTATGTCCTAAAAACTCATATGACAAGGGATCTAACATGGTAGAATGAGTTTAAGCTTCTTCATAGAACAAATTTTTGGTTCTTCATGTTGTGCCATGCCCTTCATAACTAGTTAAGTTGGATTAAAAATATAGTACACACATGCATAATTCTTGGTGTATCTGAGATTAACTTTATTCAACATGGCTTGTAGAACAATTTTTTCTTTTCTTTATAGAGCGAATTTCTAGTTCTACAAACTAGCATTATATAGAAGTTGATATGGGAGGGGTTTATTGAGGTCCATCTTTACAAGCTCATTACTTTTTCAAAGTTGACATGATTCATACAACCAATTTTCAAGTTAGTTTGTAGAGTTGAATTTCAACTTCGTAAGCTAGTTCTACGAGCTAATGTGAATTTGAGTTCTAAATGTCATTTAAAAGCTTTTAACACATCCTTTGGAAATAGTTTAACTATTTGTAGAACCATTTCATAGAGCCACTTTTTTTTAGTTTTACAAACATACACTACATAAATGTTGACATGGTAGAGCTCCTCTAAAGTTTCCTTTTTGGATCAATTTCAGCTTTATAAATTTAGTTACTTTTTAGGAATTGACATAACAAAGCCAATTTTAAGCTTCTTCATAGAGCTAAGTTTATGCTTTATAAATTGTTTCTATGAGTTGCGATGGTAGATCAATTTTTGTGCTTACTTGTACAACCAAATTTTAGATCTACAAATGATGCTTTCTCTCCAAAGTTGACATGGTAGAGTTTCTTTTGCACTTTCTTGTAAAGCCAAATTTTTGTTCTACAAGCCATGTAATCAAGCTTCCCCATCATGATACATGGTGTCATCTTAATCATTCATTTTTCAAAGTACAAGCAAATGCATAATGTCTCTTAAGACCTTTTGCATACCTCTTTATTTGTAGATTCTTTCATGGAACAACTTTTTAGCTCTACAAATCCTTTGCCACATAATGACACTGTTGTGATAAAATTGAAAAATGCATTTCTTATGGAGCCATTTCCTTGTTCTAAAAAAACCACCTCATTTTGAGCTCTTTCTTTAAATTATGATGTAGGAGCTGATGTGGTAGAACCAATTTCATCCTTTCTTGTAGAACTGAATATGGGTTCTACAAATCACATAATCAAACTCCTTCATGTCATTTCTAACCGATTAAAGTGGAAATAACTTAAGAGCTTGTTTATATAGCCCTTTCGTAGAACCATTCTGCAACCTCATAAAGGTTCCCAAATGAACAAAGCTAACTTGGCATAATCATTATTTGCACTTTTTCATACAACCAGTTCTCAATTTTACTAATCCACTTCACATGATAGCTTACATGTCACATGGGACATAAAGATAATTTTGGTCTTTCCTTATTCTTTAATCCCACAAAGCTAAGTCAAGTAGAATCATGTTGTAAAGCCTATTTTGGTTCAATGAGCCTCCTCTATGAGTTGACATGGTAAGTGTATTTAAGAAATTCTTCATTTGAAAAAATTATTAAAACCCTTTGTAAAGCTAATCTTTTGTTCTATTGCTCTACTTCTCTCATCAAAAGGATTCTAAAGAATTAAATCAGTCTTGGATTAAGCTCCTTTTTCTAAAATGATAGGGTTTCTTTCTATGATCAAATATTTATTCTAATGCTAATCTCTTATTCAGATGAAACTAGTCTTTAATCTCTGTGAATCAATTTTCAATGGTCATATGTTAACTAGCAAATAGAAAGAGAATACGCTTAGGCTAGGTCAAACTTGTGTAAGTTCTATCCTTGATAGCTAATTCAATTATTTCTTGTGATATTAGATTTAACACAAAACCCTAGTTCCTCAAAATAACTACAACTTCATACATAGCAGAATATTTTGGCATTGTTTACTCAGCTTTAAAATCTTTTATTCCAAAAAGAAATTTAATCACAAAGAAGTTAATATTCATTACATGCTTGGTAAATTTTTTTTGAAATTTACCTCTACTTAGGGCTTATTTTTCATGCACAAATATGGTGTAATACATCTTAGCTCAATCTCATCATGGGTATATTGGTCTTTGAAAGTCATAGAATATTGTGCAAAGAAGTAAACTCATAATTCAAGTCTTTTGGCATTCCATGAAAGTGGATATTTTTGCAACAACATTAGTATAACAAGGTGATAGGTCAAAATTAGGGCAATAGAACAAGTGGGATTTTGAATTAATATCAAACTAGTAAAAGAACTATATTACCTAATTCATCTTAATCATCGTAATATGTACTCAAAAGAATGCATTCAAAGATATATGAATCGACAAACTTCTCCTTTCACCTATCCTCTTCTAAGCATAGGTTTTTTGAGCTACTAGGAAACAAATAGTTAGAATAAACTATGTACAAATAATGAAGAGAAAAAATAAAACTTATTTCTAAGATTTAATCATTCATGAGCTTATTCCTAAACTCCACCAAATCATTACCTATTTCTAGATAACAAACATATTCATCCTATTGCTAGGGGTAAAAGTATAAAGTACTTATCTTTTGCAAGATAAAGCTAATGTTGAACTCTTTATCTTTGCAAAAATAGCATATCCAACACACATAACAACATTAATATCCTCTTTGATCCTTAACTATTTAATCCTTAGAAATGATAAAAAAAGGAGCACTAAAACTAATTTCAAAACAAGTTTTTTTTACTCCATCATTAATCTAAATTTATGCAGCAATTGTATAACTGTTTTAATCAATGATCCATGGGTCAATTTCTAAAAAGGTGGAACCACTTGAGATTACATAAAAGACAATAAAACTTATAATTAGCTAATCCCCTCCTAATCAATTCTCATCAATTATGTTTAACTATTTTCATCCTCTAAACATGCTACATCATCTATAATAAAATAAAAAAGATTAAATGTAGATAAAGGAAAATAATCAAAAGATAAAAGGAAAAGTCAAATTTTTCCCTTGTCATTTATTCTTAGACTAAGGGTTTACTATCCTTAACAACTACTAGATTTTGATTCATTTAACTAGCTTCTTTTTTGGTGTCAAGGTAGGCCTCTTTCCTTCCTTGATATTTAGTATGTGCTTGACCTACAAAAATTCTTATTGATATTGCATCAAACTAGCAATTATTTTTTTCAAATTCTTCTAGTTTGGAAGCCAAGTTAAGGATGTTGGTCTAGAATTTAGTATTTCAAGGTTTAATGCCTATAGCATCCCCTAAGTTTAGCTCATAGAATTTTTCAAATGCATCTTAAAGAGTCATCCAATCCCCTTCCTCATTCCTCTAATAATATTTGAGGCATTTTGAAACTCTCTCAATTAATTTTCCACCATCTCAAATCTCAGCTTAACAATGATGGAATGGATGATTTCAACTACTTTTTTAGCAAAAATCCTTAGGGATTTCTCCAAGGCTAATAGCTCCTAGTTATCCAATAAGGTGTTAATTATTATGGCCTATTTTTTAATTTTTTCCTCATATTGGACCAACTAACAATGTTAGCTCTTAATAATGGCCTACAACTTTTCTATCTCCTCCTCATGCTAAGGGTCAAAAGATGTGGATGGAATTGTTAGTGATATTATAGGATTAAGTAATGGTGGAGTAGGAGCAGTGTCAAGAAGTTGGATTTCTATGGAAATAGTAGCTTGGGGCTTAGTACTAGATAGGGATTTAGAGCCTAGCTATTGGTGTTATGGAACTAGGGGATCAAGAATTTTTCTAGAGCTCATGTTGCTAAGATTGGTCAAGGCATCTACCCCAAATAATTACTTGATGGTGAGGGTTCTATGGGTGAAGATCATTAGTTCCAACATTCAACCTTTGTACTATAGTATGGAGAAAATTAACATGGAAAATGTAGGGCTAAAGTATTATGGAAGGATTTGATGGCTTTCATTATCAAAATAATCATCCATGTGATATATATAATTTTATTATGAATAAAGGCATAAAAAAACCTCGTGCCACTTTTATTAATTCCATTTTGTTTCTTTCACATAGGCAATCGATTGCTCCCTATCATCTTGCTATAGATGAAAACAATTGGCTATGTGTTTTTGTTTATCTTAGCCATTCCATTAGAGATGGATGTACAATTGAGTAGTTCCTAAGTTAGCCTCTTTTCCTCTTGATGTGGCATTTTCTCATGTAGGTTTGCTCCCAAGCTAGCATGGATTCCTAAGAAGTCTTGTAGGTTAGTTAGGTTAAGTCGAATTGGAATGTTTTTTACAAAGGTGTGAAACTCACCAACCATGGAATCCTTAACATAGTTGGAAAAGAATTCAAAAACAACTTATGAATCATAGCATCCCCTAACATAGACCCATAATTTTTACTTCCATTTTTGAATCCAGTTAGAAAATTTTTTAAGAGTGGGGTTAGCTAAGACATTAGAATAGTCAACCTATGGTACTATATCTACAAAAAAAACATAATTTAACATCAAAATTTTTAGGCATATAGCAATACCCCTTTCTATTCTAATATAAACGCACCTTCCACATAAGTACATGCTTCAAAATCTAGTCAAAGCCTCACATATTTTACAAAGTATGATACAAAAAATAGAAAATGAGAAAATGACACATTCCTTACCCCTCAAAAAAATTTTATTTTTCCTAAAGAACGTACCTTTTAATTGAATGTTAAGTTCCATACCTATAAGTTGTAAAGTGAAGAAAATTGTGAAGGAAATATTATTTAAGAAAAATGATAATGAAATGTTATTAAGTTTAGCAAATGTAATATTACTTATAGTCAAGAGGCCTTTGAAGTAGTTAAGGGGGTCCTTGAGATGTCATACTACTAACGAACCATTAGCCAAGGGGTACTCAAGAGGATTCAAGTGCTACTTAATTTAAGACCTAATCATATTGATGTTTGGCTCAACTGTTGGATAGAGAGGATCTGAAAGGGGTTTCATTTAATGAAATGGGTGTTCAAGCTATGATTGACTAAGTGAGTAGTGGATTAGAGTGAATAATGAAAAATAGAGAAGGGTTTCTATACTTGGTGATGGGGCTCATAACATGTGGGGCATGTGTGTGAAGACACATGTTTGAAAAATGTGGATAGATAAGAGGTATGATGGCCATTGACTTATCATTATCTCTTTTTCTTACTTCACCCACATTGTGAGTTCCTAAAGCTTGAGAGAGTTTCAAGAGCTTGAGGACATCTCACTATTAGGGGTTAAAAACATCTCAAATGGTCAAAATGATGTTGTAATTAAGGTTCAAGGATGTCTCAAGAGATCAAGAGGATCTTGAGGAGCAAAGAGGATCAATAGGATGGAATTTTAATAAGAAGGTAGTATTAATTTCTTTTCTAACACTTTTATTTATCATGTTCAATGCTACTATCATTTGTTATACATGTGTGAGTTTCCACTAGTGTGTGTGTTAGAGTTGATGCATGTGTTCATTACACATGTTAAGGCTAAGATGTATATAGAAATCAAAGTATTAAAGAATATCTCAAATGATGGGGGTAGGAGCTAAGGATGTGCAACTCATGTTGCTAAAAGAATCTTTCTCAAAAAACTCAAAAAGTGAGCTTGAGTAGGATTCTTAGGTGATATCTCTTCTCTTTAGTGATTCTTGAGCTTTTTACTTCTTACCTAGGCCAATGCTAATGAAGGAGTTCAAGTAGTATTTGAACTCATCAAAGGATCCTCAAGAGGTTAGCCATAAAGGATGTTTTCCAATCCAAAATGGAAAAATTACTTTGAGGCCCTTAACTCATTCATTTGAATGGTACTCAATTTCCATTCTCTCAATAGTACACCCTACTTATATGTTTTTAGAGATCCCTTGTTAACCCATCAACTAATTATTTTAGTTTGACTAGGACTTGTGCATATCTTTTTCCTAATCATAGGCTAGCATTGTTTCTCAATTGTCCTTGTATTATGGTTTTCTATTAAGTTTCCCATGATCAATAGGACTATATTTTATGCATGATATCCCTAGCTAGTTGATTAGTATATAATCACTACTGCTAATATGGTTTCCTTTATTATTTTAATGCCTTTGTTAATGACTCCTAAGGTTATGAAGGTTATTTTTCAGACAGGAGATTCTAAGTTTGAGGTTATGTCTCAAGGCCAAAATGTTCCCAAGGTCATTGCTATTAGTAACAATGAGGAAGAATCCAACTATTTTCCCTATAACATAGTTGAAGATGCATTATGGAAGATTGATTGTATGTTATCTTTTCATGGCTTTGATAACCTTCACACTAGGATCGTGGGGGAAATAGTGCACTCTTATGTTTAGGGGTAATTTCAATTGTGGGTACTTCATGTGAATGAGGTGTATAATAGCATTAAGGCCCTTCAAGATGTGAAGTTGGAGCATCATGATGAGTTCCAAGAGATTCAATAGAACCTTTCCGATATTCATGACCTTCTATAATGATTGCAGGGTTATCTTGACCTAGATTTAGCTAGTTTGTCCCTAGATTTAGATTCCTTGAAATCATCACCTATTGTTCATCAATATTGGATTAACTAGCTTTAAAGTAGCTTTCATTCTAAAATCCATGAGTTATCTAAATGTCTACAGTGTTGGTCCTTGGGGGGTAAAGCAAGTTCCCATGTTCCTTAGTCTTACAAATCCTTTGGTCATAGTTATAATTTTTTTTTTTAGTTTTTCTACTTTTTAATGCATTGTAATGACATTATTTAATAAAATACATTTAATTTTTTATTTAAAATATTTTAAGTTTTGAGGATTATTTTATCTTTCCTATAAATCTATGACTATTTATGCATGAAAAAAGATGTTCTTATTTTCTAGTTAAGCAAACTATAAATTAAAAGTTATGGTTGTTCTTAGTTATGAATTTCAATTACAAATGATATTCTTATCAATTCTTGTAATCAATTCAATTGATCCCGAAAATCATAATTACTATTTTAGTGAAGAGATGAGCTCCTAGTGATCTGTTCAATGAAATTTTACTTTCTTGACAATATCATTTATCCTATTATTTTTGCATATGCATCTATGTGTCATAACTTGTACTTTTGGGAGGTTTCCTAACTAAAGGTTAGTTAAGGTTCTTTGTGCTTCCTAGTCTAACATTTTGTTGGCTCAAGTTCTAATAGAGGTCTACCTTCAGATATTCTATAAACCTTTCTAGTGACTTGTAAGTCTTGGTCTTATATTCTAGTGATGATTACCTTTGGGTATTCTACAATACTTGTCTAGTGTATTAAAGGAATATTTTTTATTTTTTAGCAAGAGACATTAAAAGTTGATTGTGTTTCTTTGGTATTAATCCCTATGCAGTATAATGATGCAACAATCATGTAAGTGAAAAATGTCAATGCTTCCTCTTTCATGATGATTAGTATTGTATATGTATGATGATGAAATGCCCTTTTCAAGAATTTTTTAAGGTTATTACAATTCTAGCATATAGGTTCTCAAAAATGTATTAATGCAATTTTCTTAACTAGCTATATAGGAAAGATAGCTCTTTCGCACTCAATTCTATATTGCCATTTTGTTGGTATGATATAATTTTGGACCCATTCACTAAGTACATGGTTCCTTCTAGGTCTTGAATTTCTAATGATCCATTATTCTTTATTCTAATTATTTCATAGGATCCTATCCATTTTTGAGTTAACTTCTTCTTACACTATTGATATTTAGGGTCAAATAAAAGGACTTTATCTTCTATTCAGAAGTTCACTTTCCTGAAATTTTTTTGTCATGATTGATTTTTAACTTCTCTTATTCAAGTTTCTTTCTAAGTAAGGAATATTTTCTTAGTTTATCTAATTTGTACATATTTTCTAGTCATTATTTAAGCCCCCCATATAAATAAATCTTCAATTTTTGTGCTATTTTGAGCATTTTAATTTTCAATTTAATCAATAAGAAAGGAGTCTTCCCATAGACTAATTCATATGGGGTGTGTTCCATGGTGTGCTTATAGGTGATCCTATGAGCCCATACAACCTCTATTAGTTTTTCAGCCCATTCATTCTTCTTGATATTCACTAATTTTGTAAGGATCCTATTGATCTCCCTATTGGACACCTCTATTTATCCAATAGTTTCTAGGTGATAGGCTATTCACATTCTATCCTCAATCTTGAATTTTTTTGAGTAAAGACTAAAATTCATGTCCTTTAAAATGAGTCCCTTAATCCAAAATTAACATCTTACAAGTCCAATACCTATGAATGATTCTTTTAAAAAGATATTTTACAACTATTTTAGTAGAATATTTAGCAACCACTTTAGCGTCCACACACATTGTCAAATGATCAACTAATACTATGATATACTTCTTACCTAAACTTTTAGGATTAATTGATCCAATGAAATTAATATCACATAACTCTAAAGGTTCTACAACTTGTATCCAATGCCTAGGAATTTCATAGTAGCTAGTTAGTCCCCCTTATCTTTGGTAAAAGTCACATTGTTTAACATAGGTATAACAATCCTTAAACAAACTTGGCCAAAAATAGCCCATGTGCAAAATTTTTATCATTGTTCTTTTACCTCCATATGATCGCATTGCATATGGTCTACATGTCCTAGGAAAGATCTTAGCTCCTTGAGTTTCTCTGGCCTACAAATTTACTCTATCACTTTGACCTTGGTTGGGTTTATTAGGATCCCCTCCATTGAAATCTTATGACATAGAATAATTTCTTTCTGAACCATGAAAAAGCTCTTGTACCAACTAATTTTTAGACTATACCCCTTACACCTTAACAAGACTTTCTCTAAATTCTTGAGTGTGTTATCAAAGTTATCTTTGAAAGTTAGAAGTCATCAATGAAAACTTCTACTTTCCTCCTGATGAACTGCAATATTGCGTACGTGATATCGGATCAACCATGCGATGTTGGATACCCAATATTGCAACATGTCTCCTTGCCTATAAATAAGAGGTGGCACCCTGGATTTCCACATTAGAAGTTAGTCCCTTATCCAAAAACTTGCCATTTTTTCCCTCCAAAGTTAGAATTATTTCTGCGTGCCCGTAGTAGGAGTCATAGAGTGAATGGATCTTTATTCGAGCATTGTGTACTTGAGCACACTTTGTGTACAGCAATAAAGATGAACTTTATGATTAACATTGTAGCATACAGAATATATTAATTAGTGTTAATTATTATTTAATGCTTTCTTAGTTGATTGATGATTTCTCTCACCCTACAACTCTCTAAGTTAAATACATTTAGTATGACCACTTTGAGCATGCGTGTAGCACTTGGTAACCTAGTAACGATTAGTGTTTCGTAATCCTAGTAGCATTACACTGGTTCAGAATATGTATAGCAAGTGGGAATAGATACTAGTGTTAGGAGTAATTAGAACTTAGTTAATGAATAGTTAAATTAGATTAGTCACTTAGTTATCTCTCTCTCTCCTCCTTATTAGCACAGGATATAAAACACATAAAATCCATAAAAATCATATGCCTCAAGCTTACTTAACCATACAACCATGACATAAAAGTAAGTTTTGGAAGACAATGATTAATCAACTTGTTATTGTTCCACAAAGGCACATAGGCACTTAGTCTTTGGAATTCGACTGAATCGTGCATGAAACACTCGTATTCATATGGTTAAGCATAGGGGTACCTCGTTGCTCATCATTGGCATCGTTGCCAAGGACTTAGTTGTTTGTGCACTAATTAGAACTTAGGAAATCATTCACATGGTTGGAACAAATCCTTAGGGTTTATTAAGAAAAATATAATAGTACATTGCACACAGAACAAGACGAGATGTCTTCTTCTTCGCATAAAAGCATTTCACCACCTAGGACTAACACAAGAAGCAGTCAACGGCAAGATGCACATGACGTTGATCCGATAATCCCTCAACAGTTTCGTGTGGTATACATTCATCCCAATGAATATGTACCCAACTTCACCTTTATTCTCCACCAAGATGAATAGTTGTGTTGGCATGAATTGGAAGGTAACATAGTATTACCTCCCGATCATTCAGTCCCAAGTATGCTTCTTCATTCTCTCACACGAATAGGCATGCAACACTTACACATAGAGTACATTACGTAGGACAATGATTTGAGAGACTATAGTCCTACCAAAGTGCAATGTTAAAGGGATTTGCAATAGGAGAGACACCATAAGTCGTTGAAGGGAAAATGGTCCAAGGATGCCCCCCATGTTTTAAGCAAAATTGAGGGTGATAAACCTACCTCAGGTAGTCACCCACATAACGATGTTCCTTCCCTTGACTTTGGCCAAGGGGTTGTGTATCAGAACCTTCATTCTACTATTCACAACCTAGGTGCTAAAACCAATGGACAAAAAGTGTCCAAAAAAGAAATAAAGATACATGACAAAGATGGGCATTCTGATTGCAATCACGATCAAGGCAAAGACCACCAAAAAGAAGGCAGTAGACACCGTCATGGTGGTAATTCTCCTTCTTCTTCACCTTCATCATCTCCTTCACCCTCTCCTTCAATGTCTGGACATAGCCATAAGGAAAAAGATTATGAGGATAAGGGCAAACAAAGTGGAAGTCATAGACGAGATAGACAAGATAGAGGATGAGGGCACTCTAGGAAATCATGCCATAGAAGAAGGGAGAGTAGGGAACCACGTAGGCACTATAGATGCTACGAACGAGATGATCATGACCAACCCCTACTCGCCACACAAAGCATGCTAGATATAACTGAGGCTATGAGAGTTCCAACAAGGCACCAAAAAGATAATAGGATCAAGAGGTTAGACATGAATAACATCCCACGATTTGAAGGGGGATATAACACTGATCCTCAAAATTACTTACAAGCATTTCATGATGTGTGTGCCTTGCAAAACATAGAAAATGATTGGCAAAAACATAAGTTGTTTCCATAAACACTAATAAAATAAGTGGAAATCTAGTACCAGTTCTTAGAACCAAAATCCATTCGTAGGTGGAGTACTATGTTAGAGTTGTTCAATGATAAGTACCAAACATACTCCTAGGTGTCTAACCTATGAAAGAAAATCCAATGATGGAAAAAAGAAAGTCATGAACCCTTGGATGCTACCATGGGCTACTATTATGCACTACTACATTGTTGTCCTAGCCATGTNTGAAAGAAGGGAGTAAGATTTTGTGAGGATGAGGAAGAGTCACCACTTGAAGAGATGGTGAATAGGAAAACCTTGCCTATCCAAAAGTTAGCATCAGAAGTATTGGCAAAGGTAGACCAAATGTTTCCCTGGATAGTAGGTTTCAAACTGTTCTCAAAGTAGCAGAGGAGTCTAGAGAGCAAGGTAGTGATCGTGACAAAAGAAAAAAGAGATAAGTAGAAAATGCATGTAACAAGGATAAGGGTAAAGTTGCTATTACTGAAGAGGTTGTGGACTTATATATAGATGATGATGGTGGATGCGAGATATGTCAATACGACCATCCTAAGGGATGTTGCCCTATGATCTCACATCTATAGGAGTCTGGGTGTATGCACTTAATCCACGTTTAAACAAATGGCAAACATCCCGACGATTACCTTATCCCCAAGGTAACTGAAGATAGTTCCATCAACCTTTAACATATTATCCAAGTGGAACTCCACCATAACCAATGGAGCAACATCAATAGTGGCAACACCCACAATCATGGGCAATGCCACCACCAAGGCAACAATATCCTTATCGGCAACTTGACCCATATGGATATTATGTGCATCATTTGATATCTCCACATGACTTGGTTGGTCACATTACTCCCCAACATCACTACCAAGCTCACGAGTACTATAGGACTCCCTCTCCTATGGGCAACATTCCACAAGTGTACCATCCTTCTAATCCGGCTGCATCTCTTCCACCAATAGCTCCATTACCACCTACTCTAGCAATGCAAGGTGAACTCCCTGCTCAGCCATAGCAATGCAATGTCACAAGGCCTATTAATACTCAACCAACTATTGGTTCTAATAATCGTACAAAGAAAAGATCTTTCTTTAGAACCAATGGTCCAACCAAGCCTTTGCAACCCCAAGTGGCTAAGTCTTTGGACATCTCTGTATGAACTAAAGCTTCAGAGCCCCCTTCGAACTTAACATAGCATTCAATGCATATGGTCATGTCAACACATGTGATTATTGATTGGATCAAAGCTAGCCACCTTCCTAGGAAATTCTCTGATCTTGGAAGTCCCCTAATATATCTACAAATCGCTAGGAATGAGCCATGCAAAGCTCTTTTGGATTTAGGTTCTGGTGTAAACCTAATATCACAAGAAATGTATAAGGCCTACAACCTGCCTCCATTAAAAAAGGGTAACATCCATTTAGAGTTGGCCAACCAGTCCATCACTATTCCCTTGGGATTAGTGGAGGACATTGTTACCACTATTTGTGGATGGTCATATCTTACTAACTTCCTAGTGATTCAAGTGAATAACAATAAGGGGGACTTCTTGATCATAATGGGAAGGACATGGCTAAGCACTATCAATGTGCACCTAGGTATATGTGATCTTTCACTAGAAATATCTAAGGAAAATACTTTCAGAAAGATTAAGAAGAAGAAGGTTCCATGCATTGCATACAGTGACACAGCATGCAATTGTGTGTAGAGATCATGGATTGTGCAAAGTTTAACATTGCTTGCATGCAATTAGTGTGCACAAACAATCAACATACATAGATGCCTATATGCAGCAGCCACATGACAAGAAGACACCCAGTGGCTAATAGCTGATTAAGAAAGAAGCTCACTTATATGCATGGAACTCACTAAAGGTTTAACTTGCACTTACATAGATAGCATTGATGCATTAGAGCAAGTACACCACCAACTTCCTAGCCCTAACTTAGAAAACATCAACTAGGGAAAGGTAGAAATTCCTAAGAAATTTAAGCAAGAGCCCCTAGAGCTAAGACCATTGCCCACAGGTATGGAATACACATTCCTTAAGAATGGAAAATCAGTAATCATCAATGCAATACTTGCTTCGCAACAAAAAGAGAGTCTACTAAAGGTAATAAAAAAATGGCCAAAATCCTTCACCTAGTCATATCTAGAATTAATTGGAATAGACCCAAGATATGCTAGCATAGGATTTACATTAACTCCTCCATGAAGCCTCGAAAACAACCACAGAGATGATTGAACCCAAAGTTGAAGCAAGTAGTAAAAGAAGAAATCAAACAGCTTCTAAAGGTTGGGTTCATATACCCCATTGTTGATAGTGAATGGGTTATCCCCTTAATAATCATGCCTAACAAGGAAGGAAAATAGATAGTATGCATAGATTTTAGGCTACTAAACATGGCAACATTCAAGGATCACATTCCATTGCCATTTTCTAACCAAGTCTTAAACACAATCATAGGGCATCACTATTATAGTTTTCTAGATGGCTATAACAAATACAACCAAATACAAATAGCCCTAAAAGGCCAAGCCAAAACTACATTCACGTGTCCTTGGTGAAATTTTTCATATAAAAAAATGATGTTTGTCTTGTGCAATGCTCGTGCCACATTTCAATGTTTAGTTCTAAGCATATTCCAACAGCAAATAGGAAATGGTGTGGAAGTCTTTATGGATGACTTCTCCACCTATGGAGCAAGTTTTGATCAAGCCTTAGACCAATTAGAGCAAGTGCTAAAATGATGCTTAGAAACTAATCTAAGGCTCAACTGGCAAAAAAGCCATTTGATGATCCAAAAAGGCATAGTACTTGGGCATAAAATTTCACATGCAAGGATAGAGGTAGACCCTGAGAAAATCAAATTCATCCAAGGAATCACCCATCAACTAGAAACTATCAAAGACATTTATTCATTCCTTGGACACACTAGCTACTATAGGAGATTCATAGAGAACTTTTCAAAGATTGCCAAACCATTAGTAGAGTTAACAAAAAAGGATGTACCCTTCGAGTGGACCAGGGAATGCAAACTAGCTTTCCAAACTCTGAAGCAAAGACTAGTACAAACACCCATTTTATAAGCTCCTAACTGGTCCAAGCTATTCCATGCCATGATTGATGCATCCAACTATGCCTTAGAATCTGTACTTACATAGTTAGATGACCAGAAACATCCTTATTACATCCACTGTGCAAGTGAAAGTATAGCTGGTACACAACTTAACTACACTACTATAGAAAAAGAATTAATGGTTGTAGTGTTTGCACTAGAAAAATTTGGGCACTATGTATCAGGGTACAAAGGATTCATACACATAGATCATAGTGCAATCTGGTTCCTCATGAATAAGCCAATGGTAAGCCCCCATATTATATGATGGTTGGTAATCCTACAACAGTTTGATTTAAGAATGATCGATCATAAGGGCATCGAGAACATTGTTGTTGATCATTTATCTCGGTTACACTGCGATAGCAAAGAGGATGAGTATCCCATTTCTGATCACTTCCTTGATGAGTTCCTCTTTTTCGATGTAGTGAATGACCAATCACCCATGGAGATGAACTAGTATAGTAGCATTCTTACCTATCTCCTTACCCAACAAACACCACAAATGATATACCTTAAGAAGAAACAACAGTTTCTTCCAAGTATTTTATGGAGATCAATAGACAACTTTACAAAGTATGTCTTGATGGCTTGGTTCGATGGTGTGTTCCCAATAGATATCAATTGAGAGTTCTCCAAGATGCTCATGAGGGCCCTTGTGGGGGTCATTATGCAGAGAGATGAACAACCACCAAGATCCTACTTGCACGGTATTATTGGCCTACCTTGTTCTAGGACACCCATCACTTCATCCAATCTTTTAAACACTATCAATGTGATGGGGGAATGACTACTAGAATGGAGGGTCCGTAACAATGGATTCAACTGTTAGAACCCTTTGCATTTGGGGAATTGATTTCATGGGGCCCATTACACCAATGTCCAATGGAAAAGCTTACATCATAGTTTCTATAGACTACTTAACAAAATGGGCTAAAGCAGTTATCATCAAAGATTACACATCATCTACAACTACACGATTTGTTCAACAACAAGTCATTAATAGGTTTGCTGTTCCACATGCACTTATCTTAAACAATGGAAGACACTTCATAGGTGCAGCTTTTCAAAAGTTAATGCAACGCTTAGGGGTTGAGCACAAATTAACTACACCATATCACCCCCTAAGCAAATGGTCAAGCCAAGGTCACCAATACGGAAATTACTAAGATACTAACCAAAACCATTAGCAAGTATAGGCAAGATTGGAGCACTAAACTAAATGATGCTCTTTGGGCATACCACTCCATATCTAAACTCCCTATAGGCTACTATCCCTACGAGATAGTGTATGAAAAAGTTTCAACACTCCCTATCCAAACTGAGCTCCATACACTAGCCATGCCATGTGACCTCAACCTTGACCTTGATCTAGCACAAAAACAAATTTTGATGACTCTTAACTTGCTAGATGAGAACCAACTAGCTACCCTATCATCTAATCAGTTTCACAAGGCATTTAATAAACAATGTCATGACCTAAAAATTAGGAAATTTTAGTATCAACCTGGAGATAAGGTTCTCTACTAGAACCCCACACATGTGTCACAACATACCAAATTTCAAACACTATGGAAAGGACCTTACATTATCTATGCAACTTCTCCTTCAAGAGCCATGACCATATATAAATCTAAGAGCCCAGATAAAATACTGTTAGTCAATGTGCAACAAACAAAACCTTTCCATGAGTTTAGGATAGCCAGAACATATTCTCCCTCTGTAGGTTGGCAACCTTGCTCATTATTTTGGATCTCCTCCTTCCAACTTAGTCATGGGGGAGATGTCCACCTCTGCTAATCATTGAAGGCCCTCAACTCTTTCTAAATTTTTTTTTTTACACATTTTTGTTTTGCACATTTCCTTAAGCTTTCTTGTTTTTGTTTTACATCATCATTCATATTTTTATCATTTCTTCGTGTGATTTTGTTTTGTTCATCACCCAATAAGTGTTCATGATGGCGGTATGAATAATATCATATCAATTGCTAATGTTTGGATTTTACCTTTGAAGTATGATGTTGATATTAAGGTATATATTTTTTGATTAAATAGGTAATGAGTCTGTGTCATCATACATCCATAAAATCCTATGGTCTCCCTTGGCTTGGAGCTATACAGTCCCTTTCTCTAATAAAACTATTAACGAATTAGTGGTTGAGTATTTCTCAAACTACGAAAGGACTCAAGGGATGAAAAGAGTGTGACTTCAAAGAGATTTGATGCATTTGTGCTAGCTATTCTCTTGAGTGCTTGGATGCTTTTTCCTTGTGTTCTCTACCATTCTAACCATTCATCAAATCATTGGAAGCTAAGTACATAAGAATAAGTCTTTTCATGGTGTGGTTCTCACACGAAAAACACAAAAAAATAGTGAGAATTCAAAGCACACCCCTTAGACACAATAATGAAATTGGGCTACACACACTAGTTATGGAAATGGAAAGACATGTTACCCATGCCTGAAGGTTCCATCTAACAAAGGCCCTTTCTCACTTCCTAGTTCTCCATCTCACTTTCCTCAGAATGGTGGTGACTTTTTGTAGAGGCATTCTTGTTGCTTCAAGAGGATGGTTTCTTCAAATGTGTTGATGCGACATCACTGAATGTGGTTTGTTAATCCTTGATTTGGAATGAGTTCTACTCAATGACATTAACCATAAAACACACAAGGGACTTTACACAACCTTGTTCTTGGGTTTCCATTCCATTCTCTCCTCTCCAAATTTCTTTTCCATTTCTCACCTCATTGCTAGTTTTATCATTATTCTGTACCTTGGTTGATGCATCGGTTTTCCTTGGTAATTTCTTGTGGGCAAGTTTTTAACTCTTGCTTCCCAATGACATTTCAAGAGCCTATAGACTCTTTGGGTTGTAGGTCTATTAGGGCATGAAGGGCATGATCCTACTTTGGGGAGGACCCACTAACATTCCTCTTTGGTGCATTTGTTAACTTCTTTCCCTTAAAACATTTACTACAATCAATAATTTTTATTTCATCCCCATCCATGACATCCATTTTATTGGCATTGTCATTGTTACTTTTTCTCCACCTTTTTTATTCCTTATCTTTTTCCCTCCTATCACTACCGAAGGTTCGCTCTTAGTCATGGGGGCCCTAGCACAATTTGTTTTAATTTTTCCTAACCCCTACACCTTGGGTAGTCACTAGTGTTAAAACTCCAAAATCAGTATTTGCCATAATCACAACTCAGCCAATGCACTTTACATCAAGGCAACGTATCAATTACATTATGATTTATCTACCCTTTCTCATTTGTGACTATGTTGTGTGTGTAGATGGTGATCATACAAAAATGGCCTGGGCTTGGAGGAAACACTCAAGATGGACCAGAACTAGAATGTTTACGAAAGGAGCAAGATTGGTGGTGTGACTATGGATAAATAATGGAAGGAAAAATCTTAGCATCAGCAACAACATGTCTATTTTTTTTTCTCTCTCTCTCCTTCTCTTCCATCTACCAAATAAGGTTGGATGTCATTTATGTATAGTGTTTACTTTTGTGGTCATGAACACTAATGTTGTCATGTATTGTATTGTTGATCTGTTCACCGGGAATGTTGAGTCTATTATCCCACTTCACTATTAATGGTCATTCAATCAATAATCTCATACCTTTCCAATATTTTCTAAGGAACTCAAGGATGAGTTTTCATTCATTCATGGGGGTATGATGAACCATGATATCACGTCCACAATATCAGATCAACCTTGCGATGTTAGATACCTAATATTGTGGCCCATCTCCTTGGCTATAAATAAGAGGTGCCGCCTTTTTTCCACGTTAGAAGTTAGTCCCTTAGCAAAAATCTTGCCATTTTTTCCCTCTAGAGTTATAATTATTTCTGTGTGCCCACAATAGGAGTCATAGAGTGAACAGATCTTTATTCAAGCATTGTGTACCTGAGCACACTTTGTGTACAGCAATAAAGGCAAACTTTATGATAAACCTTGTAGCATAAAAAATAGATTAATTAGTGTTAATTATTATTTAATGCTTTCTTAGTTGATTAATGATTTCTCTCACCCTACAACTCTCTTAATTAAATACATTCAGTACGACCACTTAGAGCATGCATGTAGCGCTTCGTAACCCAATAACGATTAGCATTTGGTAATCCTAGCAACATTGCACTAGTTCAGGATGTGTACGGAAAGTGGGAATAAATACTAGTATTAGGAGTACTTAGAACTTAGTTAATTGATAGTTTAATTAGATTATTCACTTAGTTATCTCTCTCTCTCCTCCTTATTAGTGCAGGATATAAAACACATAAAATCCATAAAAATCATATTCCTCAAGCTTACTTAACCATACAACCATGACATACAAGTAAGTTTGGGAAGATAATGATTAATCAACCCATTATTGTTCCACAAAGGTGCCTAGGCACTTAGTCCTTGGAATTCAACCAAATCATGCATGAAATGCTTGTATTCATATGGTTGAGTGTAGGGCTACCTCGCCACTCATCACCTCCCAATCATGTCAAGAAAGATGCTATATACCATCCTTTCAAAGGTTTTTGGTACATTTCATAGTCCAAAAGGCATAATCTTATAGACAAAGGTTCCCCAATGGCAAGTGAATGTTGTCCTATGTTGGTCCTTTGATGCTATGGCAATTTGATTATACCCTCTATAACCATCTAAGAATTAATAATATTCATGTCCAAAAATTCTTTCTAGGATTTGATCATTAAAGGACAAGGGGATGTGATTCTTAAAGGTGGAAAAATTTAGGATTCTATAATTAATGCACACTCTTCATTTGTTCCCTTTCTTAGGCACAACTATTAGAGGGCTGATCAAAGAGAAGTTAGAAATAGGATAAATAAACCCAAGTGCCAACAATTTTTCTATCTTTTTCTTTATAACCTCTTGAATCATAGGATTTATTCTTCTTTGCCTTTATTTTGCTACTTTAATACTAGTGTTTATATAAATCCTATCTTAGAAACTTTTGGCAAGAATACCCTTGATATCTTCATGAGCCCATGCAAATGCATCTTAGTGAAATTTTAGTACCATCAAGAGCTTTCTTTTTTGGGCATGTGTTAATTCTAAACTACTGATGACTAATTTGTTAGGATCCAACATGGCATATTCAAGGAAAAAATTAACTTAAGGAGTTCTAACTTTTTCCTCTAAAATTCCTAACACTTTTACCTCCATGGACCCATCCTATTCCTCCACCTCTATTATGATTGTATTTAGTAAGGAAGCTTCTAGGTTTTGGAATATTTTTACCTATTGTTTGAATTCTTCCATAGCAATCTCCATAACTCCTGACCTAATGTTAATGACAAAAATTACTGTAGCCATCCATGGTCTACCAAGTATGATCCCATGGGTCGAATCACTCCACCTAGTTTTCATGACTAACAGATTAGTCAATTATTTGAACCATTGTATGATTATTGGTAGTTTCTCTAGGATATCATCTGGTTGCACCACCAATTCATCAACCATAAAAATTTTATTACTATAGGAAAATAAAAGTGGCCTTCCTCGTTTTTTGTATTCTTTTGTTGTGATAACACTTATACTAGCTCCAAGGTTAATCAACCCTTTCAAATTTTTCCCAACAATGGTCAATTCTATAATTGGTGTTCCTAAGTCATCATACTTTTGGAGATATTCATCATTTGTAAATTTAGTCATCACCCATGATACCTTATATGGTTGTGTAGATTCAATTTTAATTAGTTTTACTCTGGTAGTTTCAAGTTCCTTCTCAAGTTTCCTAAGGTCTTCACTAAAAGGTGGTTCATACTAGAAGTAGAAGATGTCATAAAATGTATCTAATAAACTATATTCAGCTACTACTGAGTTCAATGATTTACTATTTAGGGTGGGATCATTTTGGGGTGATAATTTCCTATGATTTTTTGTTGTGCAATTTGGGCATTTACACTCTATATGCTCTTGTTTCCATGAGGTTTCCCTCTACTCTATTCTTCCTTTTCCAATTAGTGTAAAATTATTTTTTGGATTCTTGAAGATTTTTAACATTATTTTTTAACGGTTGGTAGTTTCCCTTTTCCTTCCAACTCCTAGTTTGGTCTTGGTATCACTATTTAGCTCTTTTTTTTTTTCTAAAAGGTCAACTTTATTGATATCCAACCATGTGCAAAATTCCTCAAGCTACAGGTAATCCCCATCATTCTACTTACAATTATAATTGTTACATTGATCCAACTCTTTTTGTTTTTGAACATGATGGACTAGTTGATTGGCTTGTATTTGGTCTATGAGATGTTGAGCTATAGTCTTTGACAATTCTTCCATCATTTGTATGGGCCTACTACTAAATTCTCTAAATTCTAAAGGTTTGGTTTGAACCTCACTTATTTTCATTTTCTTATCAATTCTTATTTCATCTCTAGTGGCCAACCCTTAACTCATATCATAAAATTTATCTAGTATTTATGTAATTTTCATAGTTATAAGTGCTGAAACATTTCCTTGGCTATGAGGTCTAATTCCTTAGTTGTGGATGGAGGAAGTTCTCTTACCAAAATTCTGAATCTTTCTCTTACTGGAATATTATGGTTAAGGCATTTTTCTAGGGCCATTTAGTATTTGTCTATGTACTCAATGAAAGTTTCATCCTCCTTTTGCTTCATCTACCAAATTTCATCTCTAATTTTCTCATAGGTCCCTAAGGGTGGGTATTTTTGAAGGAAAATGTTTCTTAGTTGTTCCCAAGTTTTTATAGTATTCTTAGGAATTCTATGAAACCACAAGGTGACATTCTTCTTTAGTAAACTAGGGAAGTATCTAAGATACTCTAGTTTAGTGTCTATATAATTTTCTTGGTAAAATGAGTCAAATAAACTAAGATGAAATATAGCTTCTTTCTCTCTTAACCCTTCAAATATTGGATGGTGGTCAAATTAATGCTTATCATGCTATTAAGTCATTCCTCTAACATACTGCTATCAATTTAATCGTTAGCAAACTCTACATAATATTAAAGGCATAATAGGGATCAGTCACCATCATCCTTATAGATTATATTCCCATAGGTTTCCTGGATGATTTCCCTACCTCATCCAAGTTAATCTCCTTTTGGGTCAATTCTCTCCTTATGGACTCTCTAGTTAGTCTAGTAGTTTGGAGGATGAAAGTTTTAGTATCCTCTCCTAAATTTTCCTCCTCTACAGTTAATTAAATAGTTGATCCTTCAAATGTATCAAGGATGGGATGATCCTTAGGTTCTTTGATAAACCTTCTAGATGCATCCCTGCACCATCCATTTTAATCTCTCCTAAATACTCTCTGCATAGGTTCCATCATATGTTCATTGAATAGTATCATTCCCCAACAATGACACCAAAAATGATAGGTCAAAATTAGGGCAATGGAATAACCAAGATTTTGAATTAATGTTGAAGTAGGAAAAGCACTATATTTCCTTTTCTTAACCATTATAGTGTGTAATCAAAAGAATGTGTTCAAAGATATATGAATGGCCAAACTATTCCTTTCACCTATCCTCTTCTGAGCACAAGTATTCTAATCTACTAGGAGACAAGCAATTAAAATAAACTACATAAAAATAATGAAGATAAAAAATAAAACTTATTTCTAAGCTTTAATCATGTAGAAGATTATTCCTAAACTCCACCAAGTCATTACCTATTTCTAGATAACAAATATATTTATCTTATTACTAGGGATGAAAGTATAAAGTACCTATCTTTTTCAAGATAAAGCAAATGTTAAACTCTCTACCTTTGTAGAAACAACATATCCAACACACATTACACCATTAATATCCTCTTCTACCCTTAACTATTTAATTGTTAGAAATAATAAATGAAGAAGAATTAAAATTGATTCCAAAAAAAAACATTTTTTAACTCCATCCTCAAGTTGAATTTATACAATAATTATATAATTGTTCTAACTAATTATCCTTAGGTCGATTCCTAAAAAGGTGGAACTACCTGGGATTACATAAAAGATAATAAAACTTATGATTAACTACTCTTCTCCTCATCAGCACCCATCAATTATGATTAACTACTTCCCTCCTAGTTAGCATGTCACATCATCTATAATAAAATAAGGAAGATTAAAGGTAGATAAAGAAAAAGAATCAAAAGATAAAATGAAAATTCAATTTTTTTCCTATCATAAGAATATGAATATAACTCTAAGATAGAAAACTAGGCTCTATTAAGCTCATACGTTTTATTCAAGACTTGAATGAAAATCTTTGATTCTTAAAATGAGCTCCATAGAAGGGTTACCTACCTTATCTACAACAAACTAATTTTCTTTAGCTTATTACCCATTCTTTATTAAGTAGAGATCAAAGACTCTAGTGCTATTCCATTAATGGCTGCAATATTACAACAATATCATACATTTGATACAAAATATCTTATGTTATCATAGTAGAAAAAAGAAATATTTATGAAAATGAAAATGAAAATAAAATTGCTTAATTACATACTTGTGAGACCACAAAGGGTCAATAGAACAAATTTTTTTTATTTCAAGGCTTTGATATGATCATGATAAGTGTTGAACACCTCATCATGAAAATGACCCAAAATTGATAGCTCCAACTCAAACAAATGTAGCAAAGTTATTTCTAAATAATATATTTAAGTTTAAGAGCATTAAAGAAAGGACAATTCAAAAAGATATGTTCTTCATCATCCACTATTTCATGTACACAAAATTTGTAGATGCATTAGTCCCTTAAAGATTAATCCATTTCTCTATTTCAATTAATAGATATTGAGATCCCATATGAACACATGTGATTGCCACCTTACTTTGTCTAAAAATAGTAACAAATAAGTAGGGATTTTTATTAAGAATCCTCATTGAATTTGATACAAATAAAATTTCTTTTTTCCATAGAGTTATTCCCACATGTGCTTTAATGCCTTTTGTGTGATCCTTGTTTTAAATCCTTAACACTTAAATTTAAATCTTGATCTTCCATATTCCATTTTTGAAGTCATTTTTTCTCCTCATTGAACTATACATTTTTTTCAGTGACCTAATAAAGTTTTTAGATAGGTAGATGTCAAGCCTAATAACCATATTTTTTATAAAACTACAGAAATTTTTGAAGAGCTACAATTTCTATAAGTAGCATATATGTTTCTACTAATAAAATATCATATGGATTTTTAGCCTTTACTTGAAATTCCTTCAATAAAAATTATTTTTGGATATATTCCAAACATTTACATTATGCTATAGGTAAATTGGATCCTCAAGTTTCACAATCATATAATAGAACTAGCTAAACAAGTTGATTGTACATTTTCTTATAAACATTCCATGCCCAAATCTATTCTCATGTACATTTACTATGAATAAAATATAAAGCATACATATTATTTGAAACTCTCTAAGTAATACAATCTTGCCAAAAATATCTATTTAAAACTAATATATCTAAATACTTACATGAGGAAACAATTTTCATTTTCTCGAACCTAATATAAAAATCATCTTCAAAAGTTCTTGCACAACACAACATAATTCTAGTTTTGCTAATAGTAACTTTCATACTTGAATAGTAAAAATTCATCTAAAATTTAAAACGTATACTTCATTTGAACTTCAATTTTTTCTATAAGAACTACATCATTAGCAAAAATTCAAATATTCATAGGAAAATTTTTAACTTTCATAAAATCCAATGCAACAGAGAACATCCATTATTCTAACTCATCAATGAATATGCCAAATAAAGTGGATGAAAGTGGACATCCTTGCTTTAGTCTAATATTTCTATTTAGAATAAATTTTTTCTATGTTATTATTTAAAAACATGATTTATACTAAATTGTATAGCTTCTGAATAGCATATAGAAATTTTGTAGAAATATTACTATCCTACAACCACCTTCACAATTTATACTAAATAATAGAGTCATAAGCTTTGGAAAAATCTTGAAAGTAGGGATAAATATTATTAGATAATCCTTTAGCTTGTTCTATATAATACCTTAATATAATCAAGTGATCCACTCTAGAGTGATGTTGCTTGAAATCTACTTATGAACTTACCCAAAAAAATTTTAATTCTACCCAAACTATTAAGCCTTCTCTCAAGAATATTGCCTAATAATTTTGCATGGAGATGGTTGATCATAATGAGTCTATATTTATTAAGGATACTTTTTGTTAGCACATTTTGGCCATTTCATGAAATAGGTTGGCATGATAAAATTAATTAAAGGTTTTTTAGTTTTTAATACTCTCTTATTGTTAGTTGGAGAAGTGGTAAGAATTTCACAAACCATTAACTATGTTTTCTCACTAAATTCATAAAGGAGCTTTTAAAAATCCATTGCAAAGAAATTTTAGATACTGAAAGATTGGAGAAAAGGTTGTTGTACTTTGTCAAAATAAACAAAATTTTAGCTTGTGGATAAAGAGAAATAGCATCTAAATTTAAAGAAAAAAGAAATGAAGAATCAAAGTAACTGCAATTGATGGTAAACTGATCATTGGAAATTTTAGTAGTCTTCATGAAGCTATTTGTTCATGTGTCCTGTATATGAAGTGCAGAACAAAAAGAAGAAGAGAGAAAAAGAATAAGAGTTAAAATGCAGTTAACAATATATATAAGAATTGAGAATTGGATGTCACAGTAATGTTTATTGAATTTTTTTTAACAGCAAAAATAGAGACACTAGCAAAAGGCAATTTTTCAAACACTTTGTATATACTCTGCATTAGAATCAGCAATGAAGATAGCAAAAACAAGAACAGGTTATGAATAAAAATGATTTTAGAAGAAAAACAGCAAGACAAGCATCAAGAATATATCAAAATCTTGCCAATATTGACACCCAAATCATACAGTGACTATCCCTGATTTAGAAAATAAATACAATAATTTTTAGTTTACGGAAAGAAAAATGCAGGAAGCCTTAGGTGAATTTGGGGCAAAAATTTCAAGTGGTTGCAACCCCAAATCATGTTTATCATTTACTACTGGAACCAAAGAAAAATAAAATCTCCTTCAATGATCTACAATGTCCATAGAATGGAGTTTGCACACAAAAAGAAAAACGTAGCAGGGTTTCTATTTTGTTTCAAATGCAGGATATGACAAATAACAATAAGACATGAAATATTAAACATAAACCCTAAGGCAAATCTTGGCACACAACGAAAACTTTTTCACGTCTGGATGCTTGCAATGATGAACCTACAAAAAAAATTTGCAAACCCATCAACACCCGATGCCAACGCGTCTGTCATCATCATTACCAATCCATCAAGTGCGGCTATAGAGACACGAAGACACAACAAGACAGGTGCACAACTGAATCAGTGGAATGACATTTCTTCTATGGCAAATATGGAGGATCGTGGATGTGGCTAGGAGATCGGTTGCAAGGACTTAGTATCTGAGCTTAGTATCAAACCAACCGGGAGATTATTTAACTGATGAATCATGGTTATGGCTTATTCTGAAGAAAACTGTCATCGCTGAAAGCAAGAACAAAACCTGAATGTGTGAAATCAAAATAACAAAATAAAGTTCCAATTTCATATGGTTTGGTCGCTAAAAATAATTTTAGCATATTTTCTCACATGCAACAAAAATAAAATGACAATTGTATGGAGTGCTTATTACAATGGCCATCATGATGTTTGAGAAACTTGATCTTGGAGTAAGGTTAAATGGATTAAACAAGATAGTGATCTTGGATTTATTTCCTAAAATTATTATATAGGTTGTGACTTCTTATGAAAGAAATATTTGTAAAGACACATGCCAATGTTAGCATGATTTTCTCCTAACTTCATGTATAAGTTATAACTTCCTAACTTGTTGGGCAAGTTATAACTTCCTTACTTGGGAAAGAAGTTACCCAAGATATTTTGTAATATCTAACTACCTATGAGACCCTATAAAAAGGCTTCAAGGGTCTTGGTGGCTGCAGGGGGAAGAGCATTTGTAAAGAAGACATTATGAAAGATTGCTTGTAAGATGACTTGTTAAAGACAACATTTCAGCCTCTTTGTCATAGTCCTATGAGTTATGCTTATTTTTTATTTTTTTTTAAATTGTTTAGCTAGTGGTTTAGATAGTATCATGCTTGGCAAGTAATTTTGGAATTTTTAGATTGCCCTTATTGTTCTTGTTACACGATAGAAAATTTCTATTAAAATTTCACAATAGAAGAGCTTGTGTTTAAAAGCCTTAAGAGCATTTTAGTAGTGAATTTTATTATTGTGCAATGTATAAGAACCACTATTGAGATTGTTGTAAGAGAGCCTTTGCATGTAGTCAAGCCATTGAACGATTCAATGGTCAAGAGGGTTCAGAAAATATTTGGTATTTTGATAGGACCAAAATAGCTTCTTTTATCTTTAAAGTGAATCTCTGTCGTATTTCAATCATAAATTGTCAATCCTTTTGAAGGTTTTGTTGAATGCAATTGTTGACATCCATTATTTAGCCAAAATAGAGATTGGTACGTGATAGTTTACACAGCAATGTTTTTTTGGTAGCATAGTAGGATTGCCTTGAAGAAATTGCTTATTTGAGCCTTGGAAGTTTGAACAATTCGCAGTTATTGAATTTGGGATAGCTTTATTGCAAAGTGTTTACTTGTATCATTTTACCTTGTTTAAACATTTGAGATCTTTACACAAATCTACTTTCTTATCCTCTTCTTTCTATTTCCATTAAATCTCTCTCTATTTCTAGTTTTCTTGTGGAACTATCTCTTTCTCTCTGGAAAATTAGAAGTAGATTTGCAGAGTTGTGCTCAAATTTTTTTGCAAAAATTTATTTGTTACAAGTAGGTATTATAAGAACTGCATAGACTAGGCAATTGAATAGAATAGAAACTCTCAACAACTCACAGTACTTTGCAAAGTTGGTTGAATCTCTTTAAGATAAGTCATTTATAGTTTTACACACAACCCAATCATTTCATTTTTCACAACAGCCCACAAACATACTCACATTAACTACTGAGTCTATTTGGAGGTATCTAGGCCTTGGTGTTGCCAGAGACCCGCAAGCACCTAAATCTTGTTCGGTGACACTCGTTGGCGATCACGTCCCAAACGGTCGCCAACACTTTTATCACCTTTTTTGAACAACATTACTTCTTCTAGAAGTCCATTTTGGGAAGTTGTATTTAAAATCTTATAAACTTTTGTACAAACCATGTTTCCTCCCTATTTAAGTAGCTTTAGATACAAGTCCACATCATCTATTACTTTGCCAAAAGCTAGTCAAGATAATCTTTCTTCTGTCTCAGTTTAAATGATGTATAGAGGAACGTAAGAGGTGGGGTGAATATAGATAACTTGTTCATGTTTAAAGAGAGTTTTAAAGAAATCAATAATTTCTCAAAAAAAATTCCAAGTTTTTGATATTTTGGACAAAAAAGTTGCCAAAATGCCTTAGGATTCTTCTTAATCATATTGTGGAGCTATTCTTGAAGCTCCCTAATAAATTTCCTAATCTTTCATTGAATAAGATTATTATATGTTTTAATAACCTCTAAATCATGATTAACTCTTTTAACTTACAATTAAGCTTCTATACACTTAGTGTCAAACTACAAGTTTTTTTCCTTAACTTTTGATAATGATGTCACATTGGAGGTAAAACTTACACTTCAAATGTAATTAATTACACATATGCATCACAATCCCTTGCAAGATAGGTGCAATGCTCCACACACATTTCTATCATAGCCCTTTATAGAATAGATGCATCACCTCACATACAATTACATACTTAATAGCCCAACACCATGTTCTACAAATTCAAATACCTCAAGCAAAATCAAATAGTTACAACTCCATGTAATTAAATAAAAATTAATTAATTAATTAATTAATAATAAATTAAATAATTAATCAATTAAATTTAAGTTGTTAAGTTCATATCTTTGGTATTTCTATTATTAAATGCACACTAACATTGGAAACCAATAGAGAAATCAATAGCTTTATTCATTACACTGACACTTAAGTTATTGTTAATCAAATGATTCCAAATTACAAAAGCAAGACAAAGATACTTAGAAAATAAGCCTTAGAAAAGGGCCATAAATAAGACATAAAAATACACAAATAAGTTGAAATTTTTTCTTCACAATATTTAATCCTAAGACACATAGTTCAATTAGAACTTTATAACTCAATATTTCTCTTGAAAATATAACCCATAAAGATGAGACTAATGTGTAGGCAATTGTAGCAACGTCAAACAAAATTAGATAGAACTTGTACTTTTGCAGCCAATAACTAATATATAAAATAACAATAAGCTATTAGCCTTGTGCTAAGACTCTTGATTTGAAAATTCCAAGTCATGGATTGGATTCTAGCAAGCAATACTAAGTTATATATCTTGTATATCACCTATATTACTATTATTTTGGGGTTTCAACATCCCCCAAAAAACTAATATAAAAACATTAATACAATTTCATAAGGACGATCTACGATACTCAAAACTTATGCTTTAAGGATGAACTACAAGTTCAAAAGAAAGCACAACAATCCACTAACACCAATTCCAACATTTATTTCACTCCTATGCTCTTAGTCAAAAATTCTTGTAAACCAAATTAGATGTAATTTATATATATTAAATTAATCAAGAGCACATATATAAATTCAAATTTGAATTTTTGAGAACAATTAACAACCTCTACATGTATCAAGACCCTAAGAATTAGTCCAATTAGAACCTTATAACTTAGCATAGCCCACCAAAATCAAACACATAACCTAGCTTCCAAATCAAGAGTCTTATTAAAAGGCTAACACCTCATCTGCACTATTGATTAATTATGTGGATATTAAATATTATCCATGAAATAGAAAAATGTGTGACTAGTGGCAAGCCTCTTGATTTTGAAGCTCTAAGTTATGGGTTCAAGTTGCAATTCTAAATTATCAAGTTCTAGTTTAATGATATCTCTTTAGGGTATAAATTATTAAAAAAATTTCAACTCCTAGACATGAGTATAAATACATACATACATACATCCATAAAGTCTCTAAAACCAAAGTCAACATGATAGACCTACTAAACATTTTGTAATGAGTGGGAGTGTAAAAGGAAACGAATAATGGAGTAGTAATAGTAGTGATGGACATGAAATTGGAGGGGCTATAGAGGACCTCAAGGAGGATGTAGGTGAAGGCACGATGTGTAGGGAGGTCCATGGTAATGATGGACTAGGTGGCAGCAGTCATGGGAAAGACTAACAACCTGATATTGGGGAAGATAGGGCTTGGTGGCTAGGAGCTAGGTGCATGGATTCCATTGTCAGAGATGGAACCACTATGAGGTTATGGGTTAGGGACCTACCCCTAGAGGAGCTTCGTACAATGAAGCTAAGCCTCATTGGCCATTTTTTTCTCTAGGTTTTGACCTTTGATTAACCTTATTAGGAAATTAATGTTGGAATCATGGGCCCTTGATGGAGTGTAAGTGAGGTTGATCATATGGAACCTTCTATTTTTTGTGTTCTAATCTCCTATAGAAAAGGACAGGATCCTCTTAAACAATCCTTGGGTTTGAAGCATGTGGCCTAACTCTCACATACTGAAGCACATAAGGAAACCAAGTTGTTCGCATGGTCTTCTCTCTAAAGATATATTTCTAGGGTTCCTTAGGAGCTCTAGATGGAGAGTTTTCTCATAATCTTGATTGGGTAATTAAAGGAATTTATCTCCTTTGATAAATTCACCATGATGAAGGAACACATGGGCTATGTCTAGTTCTATGTGTGGGGATCTCTATTCTTTGAAAACCTATTAAAATAATTCATCCTTAATTTTCCTTCAAGAGAGGAACAATTAACTATGAAATATGAGAATGTGTTTCAAATGGATTTTGTGTCAAATCATGAACCCTATAGATGATAGAAGGCCTATGCAACCTACGACAAGATGAATCACCAAACTCACGAGTGCAAAGTGCATCCTAAAGCCTATTCCCACATCCACCCACCCCCCCCCCCCCCCCCCCCCCCCCCCCCCCCCCCCCCCACCCCACCATGCCCTCTAAAGAATCAAAAGGACCAAAACAAATCCAAATGAGGATGGGTACACGTTGGCTGGAAAAAAGGAACACTTATTACCTCTACATTCCCCAATAGGGATAGAGAATGTATCCTTGCCAAGTAGTGTGAAGAAATTTAAATCATGTATTAGCACAAGGGTTGATTCCTTGATGCCCTCTACACCCCATGTTGATCAAGCATTCATTGACAAGGCTTTAGCTAAGGCTAGGGTAGAAACCACCTCTTCCACAAGTTCTACTAAACTCTAATTACTAAGGAATGGTTTGCTAGCATCCTAGAAATTATTCCATGGGAGCTCCCTCCATTGGGTGATTGGGTGTTAGCTATGAGGGGCTCTTCCAAACCTTTGTTTGATCTAGTTTCTAGAAAGATCTTCAAGAAAGACTCCTAGGGCTTCCTTATGGTAGATGAGAAAAAGTGGCCTGGTAGGCCCTCCAACATATAGCTATAACCAAGAAAATGTAGCTTGACATTAACCTTGGGTCTCACAAGACCCTCAAGAAGGTCTATAAAAAATGGTCTCTAAGTAGACCATGAGGATCCTCTTGTGAAATTTCAATGGATAGGGTATCCCTTACAAAATAAATACACTTAAGGAATTGGCACATAAAGAAAAGTTTTCATTGTTATGCCTATAGGAAACCAAACTTAATACAACTAACTATGGCTTGTTGTGATGGCAAGGTTGGTATTGCTATTTTTTTCATTATAGGAGAAGGGTGGGAGGCCTGGCCACACTATCCAAGAATCCTTTTCAAGTGTTAGATGAGTCATTCTAGATCCTTACCATATTCATTCTTATGGAGGATCTCTAGGTTACAAATTTCTACAAGTCTCAAGGCTAAAGTGATCAACTACATGAGCTCATTAAGATTATAGGGAAAATCTTTGATTCTCAATCCTATAATATCACTAGTGATTTCAATTAGCACCTTCACTTGTGGAAAAAGATAAGCACAAGCACATGTGTTAAGACCCCTCCTAGAAGTCATGAGTTTATGCAATTTTTGCAGTTGCATAATCTAGTGGATTTGGACCTTCAAAGAGTTCAATTTACATGGATTAATAGAAGTGATCACAATTGTGTGATGTCATGCATCGATAGAGCCTAGGTTCATGCAAAAATTCTCACAAGATATGATGTTCTAGTATAGTTCTAGAAATGGCAAGCCTTAAATCATCGAGCATTGGTCTAGTAACTTCTTCCTCCTTAGAAGCTCCCACTAGCCCCTTTTCATTTTGAACATGTGTGAATGTCTAAAAAATGGTTACATCAATCAATCAAAGATATCTAAACTAAATACACTATGACCAACATGGACCTAGTGGACTTCCTTAAATAAGGCCTTATCAATTTGAAGAAACAAATTATAAGCTTATAGGAAACTCAAAAGTATTCTTTTCAAAGCACCAAGAATATGCTCCAAAGTTAATTGGCTACTCTCTAGTCTAGACAAGAAAATGAGAATCATTTGGAAGAGAAGAAACATAACTTGCTAGCAATGCTTCATAACTTAGTTGAGGAGGAGGAATAATACTTATTTTTCCTTTACTACTGCCAAGGCAAATTTCCAGGGCAAAAGAATTAACAATCTTCTTAGAGGATCAATAAACATACATAAGTGCAAAGACATTACACAAGAAATGAAAGATTTTTGGAATAGAATATGATCTAGAAGAGAGTCCTCCCCTCTTTCCATCCTAGTTCAAAGGGTTGTTAATGAAACTAACAATGTCTCTTGTATTACTCTCATCTCCTTGGTAGAAGTTCTCTCTGCTATGTCTTTGCTTAAGACAGCTAGAGCACCAAGGCTAAAGTGTTGACCCATTAAATTCTTTTGAGAATTCTTTGATATTTTTGGTCCAAATGTGTTGGATTCTTTTAATCTCATCCTTAGGTTGGGACAAGTTTGAAAGAAGGCTAATCACTTAAGAATTATTGTGTTGCCAAAGATTCTCAATACCACATTGATTGCCCATTATAGAAAAATTGAGGTGTGCAACATGTTACTCAGAGTTTTCACAAAAATTCTAGTATGTTGCCTTCAACCTCTAATGTTAGCTTTGATTGGTTTCCATCATGTATGATTTGTAAAGGGAAGGTTCATTCAAGATCAGATTCTCCTACTACAATAATTTGTCCATTCCATTTGACAAGCTAAATTCCCTAGTATGTGCATTAATTTAGATATTACTAAAGCTTATCATATCATTCAATGGATGTACTTTGAGAGGCTATGCTCAAAAAAGGGATCCACCAATATTTTGTGAACCTCTACATTAATATCCAATAGACTATCACCTACTCTTTTGATCTATGCAAGCATTGATGAGCAGTGGAGTATCCCAACACTCTACCATAAAAGTCATGAGTGCTATCACATGAATAGATCATAATCCATGGATGGACAATGTTATTATGCTAGTAATTGACATTAAGTTTGGGATCTCTATATTCCCACTTTAAGCTAGTGAGGTGCAAGTGTATGGATTAGCATTTAGTAAGGCATATGATTAACTAATGTTGTTAGGCACTTAAGTGCTCCTAAATTAAACATGGTTGAATGTAAAATTCTAAGTCTAGTTAACTAAGAAAACATAAACCCATCTTAGCCTAATGCAATGGACATCCAATCCTAGTCTACCATTCACACCTTGGACTTGTGTAGCTATCGATAGGATTACCAAGTGGAATTACTATTGAGTGAATCAAGTAATGCCACTACTGGGTTATTAGATAACTATACTTAGCAATTGAAACTAGTTGTATCCATTCCACTTACTAATGACATGTAAAATAAAGTGCTTGAAATTTAAATGATTAACTAAGAAAATATTAAAGATTATGCTAAGTAAACAAATAGAAAACTAAGGGAATGCTACAATGATGAAAAGCAATCTTGATCTTTATTGTCATCATGCATTACATCCAAGTACAATTCACTTGAATAAAGACATTGGACAACTACCAAATATCACACTATGGGCATTCACTCTATCACTAAGTCTATGAAACAAAACTACAAGAGTTTGACTAATTATGGAATGAAAAGCTATGGATTGTGCATCCAAGTGCTAGTATCTATAGGGATGTATGTATTTTGAGACATTACATCAATGATGACATAACATAGATTACAACAACACATTTATGACATCGTTGCTATGATATTGTAGATATGATATTGTAGTGCAACAAAAATTGACTTTATCATACCCCCACGACTAATTGGAAACTTGTCCTTGAGTTCAAACAAAATGAGGATAGAATCCCTTACAAAATTGGGAGGTCGATTTGACTTGACATGACTTACTAACTATTTACATGACTTAAAATTCCATAGTTGTATTTTTACAAAAATGACACACTTACATGACAAGACAAAAAACAAAATTTGAAGTTGCTTGATGTAGTTCATGTTCTAAGTGATGGAGGTTATTCCATTGACTTCTTTCCCTTGTCATCAAGCCTCTATTATTGATATTTATTTAAGAGTTCCGAAAGCTTCTCTTCTTCTATCCTTGGGTCATGTACCATCCACACTTATTATGCAATGTTGGATGAAGCGAGTACATCCCATGGGCATGGTAGTTGTGGAAGTATCTTATTTTCTTTCATGTACTAGGCTACAAACTATCATCTTTCTTCTTTAAATTCCCTAGACTTCTTTCTAATCTCTTGGTAGCCTAACATGCAATACACCAAGTTTGCTGCTACATCCTTTTGCCCATGGTAGCTGGCCTTGACAACTTCTAGCTTTGATTTTGCCACATGTAATTTTTATAATGCATCCATTTGGTTGTCAAACTTCCTCCCATACATGGCATATATAGCCACTACTTGCTACTCTAAATCATGTTGAGGCCTACCTACTATTAACATGGCCAAGTTAGCATAGCGAAGGTTTACTAACCCCATATATTCTATCAAGCCCTTTATCTACACATCATTATTTTTCACCTAAGCTTGCTGGATATGGATGAGACTATCTAAGATGGGTTTCCAATCTATATTTTGAGCAAAAAAGGAACTAATTCTAGCTTTTTCCATCTGGATTTTTTTTCATTTAATAGCTTATACATGCCCACTTGATCTTAATAATTTTCTTTGAGTCATTCATGTTTCTTAATCTCATTTTTCCACGGACTGATTTCTATTGCTGATTTCTATTGGATAGAACATACTTCTTTCATTGATGAGTTTCTATTCTCTCTAGCCAAGTGAGTCATGTCAACTAGTTATTCTCAAAGTTGTTGGATGCTCTTCTAGAAAACATTCTTTTCTTTTCAATGTTTGTCAACCTTCTACTACCAACAGCTAATTGTTTATTCTTCTCCTATAAGGTAATGAGTGCTTTGGCATGTGCATATGTTTAGGCTTCTGCCACTGATGCATCCCACACAACCTTCTTCTTTTTCATAGTCATGTTATGATCAATAAGATGCCTTATATGATTAGTTCAGAATTGTTCAAGTCAGTCAAGCACTATGAATTATGTCGGCTATCTTCTTTCAACTCTCAAGGTGGATAACTCCTCTTGCAATCATTGCACCTTTTTTTCTACATGCTCAACCCTAGTTTCAACCATGATCAACTTTCCTTTTGTGGTGATAAGATCAAAATGAACTATGACGATATCGCTTGGAATATTAAAAATATTTTGCATGACTTGGCCGATTTGCAGCAATCTATCAAAAATATCTTCATGCTCTATAGGAGTCATTGAGATTCCAAAAAGCATTTGAACATCCTATGCTTTAGAGATATTGGCTAATAGCCTAACAAGTACATTAAATTATTTTTTATGTGATTAATGATGATCTCTATGGCTCCTACTGCATCTTGATGTTGCATGACCATAACAATGACACCTTCACTAATTTCCAGCATTACTTGGAATGATGTAGCATTCCTAGATATTTTTTGTATCCAATGATCCTCTCCTCCTACTTGAAGTGACACTTGCCCACTAGCTAGATCTATGGATACTATGAGCCTTGTGGAACTCCACCATAGTTTGCACAAATTGGCCCCCTCCCTTGTTCTACAACTTATTTTTCTACATTTGTTTTTACATGGCTTCTAGATGGTTGATAATCTTGTGGTGAAAATGGTAGTACTTCTTGATATTTTTGTTGTTGCTATTGTTGCTCAGCTTAGGGTTGGCTACTAGGTCCTACCTGTTGCCACTAACCGATTGCAAAAATGTTATCAATGGGATTAGAACTTGCATCTCCCTCAATGCATACTAGCTTCTCTGGCTTATCCTTCTTTGGCAACACTGACTTAAACATTTCTACATAGGAAGAATTCTAGGCCTTCCTAGGAACTTCATTAATGTACCCTAGGATTCCAACATGCTTGCACAGCTTCCTAATGAGGCAAGAAAATGGAAGTGTCAACTTCCCTGCCTTCTTCTCTTCAAACCACCTTTGAATCTCAAGGAATAATAGATGGGTGATGTTAGCACTAAATTTTTCCACTCTGGCCACATATGTGGATATCCTATTAAGACACTTTTTCAGAAACAAGTGGTAGGTGCCAATTTTAAAGTATATCTTTTCTTTGACTATTAGCTTGTTGTATTCCTTATCTTCTCTTCCATATGCCCTTTGTAACTACAACCTTTTAGCATCAGTATCAAATCTTGTTAAGATTTTTGCCACATTTTCCTCTTCATTTGGAATGCTAAGGGCTTTGGTAATTACCTCCACTGAGTATGGCACAAAGACTCCTTCAATCTTAACTATGGCATCGACCTGCTTATTTTGATAAAATTGGTACATTTCTCCAAAGTACCTTTCTCCACTATTGGTTAGTGTGGGTCATAATGAAGACACTTGAAGTTGTGTATTTACAGCTTCCAAAGAAAATTCCAAAAAGGAACCAAAGTTCAGTTTCACAATGACTATGAACATGATTGATTTTTCTTGGATGACATGGAGGCATTCTAGTGATATCATGAGATGCTATCCTTGTTCAGGTACTAGTGGAACTTCTACCTATGCTTAGGCTAAGTTCTCTATGACAAGATTCTATTGATGGATGTTGTACGATTAAGCCTCCTACTATGCATGTTTTGCCTAGGGAGTTTGTTCTCCCACTTGGCCTTTCCTGCGGCCTCTTGACCTCTTGCTCCTAGGCTAGGATGTTCCTCTAGCTATTGGTCTCTTTGCAACCATCTTCAATCAACAAGGGTTTGAAATTATTAATGTGTTTACATTAGTTCTTAATAGTTCTTTACCTTCCTCATACCCTTGAATAGACCAAGTTCTTATCTTATCATGATTGCAAAGTTAGAAAATTTTTTAAAATGAAACCCCTAGGTATTATATGATTACTTACTATAGACCTTTCACAATTATCATTTTTGTACTTATTATGGCTTTAAATAGTTAGTATGATCCAGTAGAAGGATTATCTAAGTCTTTCTAGCCTAATTTTGATTGATTAAATATAAGGTTCTTATTATCTTCTTATACTTACACATTATGATATCTTTTGAGTGTTAGGAATTTTTGGCTTCCCCTGCGCCCCACACCCCCCAAAATGACTAAGTTAAGTTCTTTAGAATCAACAAGGCTCAAGAATTTTGAAAATTGAAGTCATCGAGACAACGTTATGGCCATTGGAAGTTATGGGGACCTTGTTGAAAACTTTCAAAGTTAAGAACTCTAAGAAAAAGAACTTCAAAAACTCTCTTGTTGCAAAATGAAGAAGTGAAAAATTTCACTAACTCCTATGCATATACTATTTTTATATGTGCAACATCATAGATGATATGTCGTAGATACAACATTATAAGTGCCTACAACACCATACCTACGACGTTACCATAAAAAATTTCAAATTTTTCATTGATTTTTTAGGGAAAAACTATTTTCAATGGAATGTCTTGAGGATGTGAAACTTGTCCAAAGGGTCTTAGGCCATTAGTGATGCACATTTTTTGAAAATTTAGTGTTCAAATTTCATGAAAAAGGAATCTTGGGCAACAAAAGTTTATTATATGGATAAGAGATGGGTAATGAATTTTTGAGATACAAGCAAATTATCAAATGTTATGGAAATTATTTATTGAGTTTGGATTGTTTTGAAAGGCACAAGATGATGTGAAAGTACTTTTCAAGTATGAAATACAAGAGTTATACAAGTGGGTTCTCCCCAAAGCAAGCTCCAACCCTTCGTGCCCTTGTATAACCACACCTAAAAGTGTCCTTAGACACTCAAGGAGTTGAATGTAAGACATAATATCTAATAAAACACACATGTTAGTTTCACTAGATTGGAAAAATAACACTATGTTATGCCCAACCACAAGTTATGAGTACATATATAGTGAGGTGAGATGGATTGTAGAAGGGATTGCTAAAACTAGGACATGAGGTATCTTACCATAGGCATAATGAATCCATGTGTGTGATTGTGGTTAAGGTAATCATTAGTCTTTCTTTCCAATATTCAAACCAAGTCCAAACCATGTTCTAGTGACATTGCATTGTTTCATCTCTAGGAGTCACAACTGTAAGACTAACACTATTCCAAGAAGTATGACCACTTGGCATATTGTCCAAAAGAGGAGTATATTTATTACACTTCTTATTTTTTAGATTCCTAAGAAGATAGCTACCTTCAAGCATGGGTAACATGTCTTTCTAATGACATGGTCAAGGAGTACTTATTGTACTCTTACTCCAATTTTTCATTAGATATACAAGAAGATAATACATCCTTAACAATAGGATAGAACTTATAGTAGTAATCCAAGAGAATCCACAAATTCCCTTGATATCACACCCTTTGCATTTCCACTTGGTTCTTCACTCTTCTATCCAAGCATAATGATCACATGTTTATTCTTAGTTTTATTGTGAGCGGAATATCATTATGGTCATGATAAGAACCTCTTATTGTTGGAATGGTTGGACAGATGTTGTGGTCTCCCTGTATAGGTAATTAGTCCCTCTATGATTAATAATATAGGGAAATCTTCACATTATTCTAACTACATCTTTCTTTATTCCTTTGCACTTATTGAAAACATTTACCAATTATGTACAAGAAAAATAATGTCAAAGTATAAGAAAAATTTGTAGAATATAGGAAAAAAACTGCACAAACAAGAAGAATAAGAAAAGTATAAAAAGAATGTAAAATACTAAAGAAGGAAAAATCATTTAAAAATTGGAAAAGATATGAGCAAATGGGAAAGATATCAAAGAATGTGAAAATTTATTAGAAATGTGAGAAGGTATAACAAGAAATTATAAACCAAAAAAAATTATAAAACAAAAAGTTGAAAAGCACTTATTAATTTCTAAATCAAGATAATATATCTCCCCCATGACTGAACTCATGGGTGAGCATTTTGAAAATGGACCCTAGATCCTTAGGATCATACACTCTAGTGTTTTCATTTATAATCCTTAGTGATTCAGTCTTTTGGTTATTATCCTATGTAATCTTAATGATAATTGAATTCTAATCATCTAAGGGTAGATGTCCCATTGGACTAGATAGTCTTTTTATCTTAGAAGATCCAACTATATTCTCATGTTTATTCTTAAATTCAAATTTTAAGTTTTTAGTTCCCCTATTTTCCAGTGTATGATTATGGTTTATGATATCCATTTGTGAGTTCTCATTTTGGGTTACTTTCTTAGGATAGGAGTCAATAAGTTATTCATACATTTTCATGCATATGTTGGATAGTTTTAGTTTTATGTTCTTAGTTTTTGGCCACTAGGTGTCATTTGATTTAGTACCCCTTGTTCCTTCTTGTGCACACACTTGTTTCTCGCATCTGTTGTGGGTTAGTGTAAGAATGGTGTTGGCATTTTGAACTTTTGGTCCATAACTACACCCTTCATTATGTTCAGTTATAAATGAAATTCTTTACATATGTATGGCTTCTTTCACATCTTCTTTGGCAATTTCCACAAATAAATCTCTCATTTCTAACTTAGCATCTATTGTGCTAAGCGATGTTCTTCCCATAATGATAGGAAATTCCTTGTTATCATTCCTCACACCAATCACCAAAAAATCTACTTGATAAGACCACCCATTGATAGTGGCCACTGTATCTTCTATCTATTCCAAAGGAATGGTGATAGATTGATATGCAAGTCTAACCTTATGTTGCACTTCCTTAAGGATGGTAGGTTTCATACCTTGTATGTTTCTTGGAATATCAAGTTTATTCCAGAACTTGAATCTAGTACAGCCTTGCATGATGAATTTCTAGCTACTTGTAAATAAATCAAAGGATTTCCTAGATCAATTCTTTTCTTGGGAAGTATCCTTGCCTTTCTCTAATCTGATACTATATCTGTTAGCATGACAATTATAAGTTTCTAATCTAGTTGTTGTTGAAGCATAGTGTTTGTAGGAAGATTCTTTATATAATAAACATGATTCAATGGAGTTCTAACTCTACTAGCTTTTCCTAGACTTTTTTTAAAGAAAGGACATTTCTTAGATTTGCCTTTAGTATTACTAGCATGATCCTCCATCTATATATTCATTGCCCTTGTTACACTTTTCTACTATGGCTATGATGGCAACTCACCTTGCATTATAGGTGGTGGTCATTGGATTAGAAGGTTGGCTTAATGAACTAGTCATTGTTTGATGTACATATGGGTTGGAATCCATCCTTGGGGTTGTACATCTATATTACTCTAGTGGATAGTATTGAGAAGTATGAACTGCTACATTTCATGTAGATATTGAACACTACATGTAATATCCATAAGGGTCTAGTTGCTGATATGGGTATTGCTACCTCAATGGTGGCATTACCCACGATTGTGATTGCTACCACTATTGCTGATATTGCTCCTGTGGCTATGATTAAGCTTCACTTGGATAGTAGGCTAGTTGGAAGGTCTGTTGGTAGTTACCTTGAGGGTAAGGTAACCATTTTGACATTACCTTTTTGACAAATCTTGGATTAAGTGCATATGCCCCTGATTCTTGCAAATGTGCCATCACAAGACAACACCTCTTAGGATGTTTATACTAGTACACAGTACACCCTTCATCATTGCTTGAGCTTTAATTAAAACATTCTACCACTAAAGCCACTTTTCCTTTTTGTCTGTAATCTCTTTTCTTCTTTTTCTTCTTGCCTTTGCTAAAGGCTTGCTTAGCTCTTTTTTTCATAATTTTCAAAGCCATAGCACATTTTTCATCCACCAAATCCCACATCCTTTTTACCTTGCTTGCTATATTAGTAATAGATTTTTTAATAGGTAGTATCTTTTTCTGTATCACCTCTTCCAAGGTTTCTTCTTCTTGTTAATCACATACTCATACATCCGCTTTCAAATAGATGGGTCTCAATTGTAATCCTCAACTAATTCTCTCTTTTTCAACTCACTTTCCTCCTTTGCCACTTGGTTAATTAGTCTATGAATTTGATGGATGATGATTTTAGATAGTCTACGTTGGGCATAAACCCCAAGGGTTTCTCTAGTTTTATTCCTTAGCCCATTGACAATATGTCTAAGGTGCTTCCTTTAAGAAAATCTGTGACCTGAGCACCTATGCAGAATAGAATAGTATCTATCCATTGTCGCATCAAGATATTCATGGATCTCTTGCTTCCAACCTTGGATCTACTTTCTAAAATTAAACACCCAAGAGTAGGTTTGGTATTTATTATTAAAAAGTTCAAGCATGGGACTTCATCTTCTAATTAATTTAGGTTCCAACAATCTATACCAACTTTTTTCCTTTTTGATGAGTGTCCTTGGAAACAACTTTAATTTTTGCTAATCACTTACAATATTCTATAGGGCACATGCATCATGGAATACTTACAGGTGGTGTTGTGGATTTGTATTGTATCCACCCTCAAATCTAGGCATGTTGTTCATGTCTAGCCACTTAATGTGGCTATCCCTTATGTGCCTTGTTCAAATATAGATAGCTTTCCTTATGTTTATCATGTTGCAAGTAGCCAATAGGGGTTCATCATGATCATAGGGTTCATATGCTTAGTTGTAGTCTTGTCCCCTTTGGTACTCATACCTCTCTCTCTCTCTCTCTCTCTCTTTACATCTATCTCTATTTCTTTGTGGTTCATATTCTTCATCTTCCCCATCAAAATGTCTTGGGTGATAGTCATTTCAATCATGAATCCAACGCCTTTCCCTATCATGGTCTCTATACCTTTGTTCCCTTCAATCAGAGTCCACTGATGATCATGAGGATGAAGATGAAGCAGTGGGAGAACGATGTCAGCTAGTTCTCCTCCTGTGACTCTAGTAGTCTTCCCTTTGTGATCCAAGAAAAGCTCTTGACCTTAAGTCCTACTTGTACTTAGAGTCTGTTGCTTTCCTTCTTGATGTCTCTACTAAGGCCAAATGTAACTACACTTTAATAGGTTCTTCTAGATGAATAACAAGCATTTGAGAATGGACTTCATGATCTTGGTGAAGTTTCTTTGCTACAAATGCATTGCCATCAAGTTCTTCTAGGATAACAGAAGACTTAACCTACTTTCCCTTGTTGTGCACATGTTTGATTTCTATAGTAGCATTTCTCTATACTTATGCCTCTATGGGTTGGTAGGTTCATGTCATGTGCTTGGTCACATGGTACCCTTTTTGTGCATGGCTCAAATTCATTCCCCTTAAAGTTGTTTGAAGCATGGTGGATGTTGAATGCTCTAGAGGCATAACAATGTTGCCTTGTAGGTCTCTTCACCTCAACTGCCCATCTTGGTAAAAGATGAATGTGAAATCAAGATAGTGAGGATCATTGTGAGCATATGAGATTCTTGTCTACATAGGCACACTCTAGTCTTCATTGTCATTTATTCTATCATTGCTTCTTTGTATCTCTTTGCCAAGTGATAATTTCTCTTGAGTTGAAGCCATGTTATAAGTGTGACACTTACTTAAGTGTGTGTGTTATTACAATTAATTTAAGAATATGAAGGTTGACTTTAGAATTCTTGATACAATGAACTTTATAAAATCAATTACTTAGCACACATTAATACATCCTCAACAATAGTGCCAATGATAAGTGTGAAATATCCCAACACTCTACCATACAAGTCACAAGTGCCAATGCGTGACCAAATCATAATCATCAGATGGACAATGTTATTATGCTAGTAATTGACATTAAGTTCAAAATCATTGTTTTTGCACTTTGAGCATGAGGTGCAAGTGTATGGTTTAGCTCTTAGTGAGACATATGATTAACCAATCTTGTTAGGCTCTTAAGTACTACTAAAGTAAACATGGTTGAAGATAAAAGTCTAAGTTTACTTAACTAAGAAAACATAGACCTATCTTAGCCTAATGTGATGGACATCTAGTCTTGATCGATCATTCATGCCTTCAACTTAAGTAGCTATCATTGGGATTACCAAGTGGAATTACTACTAAGCAAATCAAGTAATGCCACTAATGGGTTACCAGATAACTACACTTAGCGCTTGAAACCAATCATATCCATTTCTCTTACTAAAGACATGTAAAATAAAGTACTTGGAATGTAAATGATTAACTAAGAAAATAGTAAAGATTATGCTAAGTATACAAATTAAAAACTAAGGGAATGTTGTAATGGTGGAAAGCAATCTCAATCTTTATTGCCATCATGAACTACATCCAAGTACAATTCACTCAAATAAAAATACTAGAGAACTGTCAAACATCACACTGCAGGCATTCATTCTATTGCTAAGTCTACAAAACAAAACTACAAGAGTTCAGCTAAAATGTAGAATGAAAAGCTATGGATTATGCACCGAAGTGTTCATATTTATAGGGCTACACACATTCTGAGACATCGCATCAATGATGACATAGCATGGATTATAACATCGCATCTATGACATCATTGCTACGATATCCTAGATATGATATCACAATGCAACAAAAATTGACTTTATTAGGCATCTTTGGGGATTTTCCTTCCCAACTAGGAGGTTGCAACAAGGGGACCCATTATCTCCTTACCTATTCATTACCGCCATGGATACCATGAAATCTTACTATAGTGAGGAGGGTGTTCAAGGCCTCGACATTGCTAGAACAACCTACATTACCAAACACTATGCTAATGATACTATCATCATGACCCAGGCTATGGTGCCGCAAGCTCTTGCAATTAATTGAGCATTGAATTGCTTGGCGAAGGAGATTGGCTTACAACCAAACCAAGGGAAGCCTGTTATGCATTTCTTCCACATGGAAGAACTGATCTAATGGTAGGTGTATCAATCCCTTAGGATCCTGGCAAATACTGGAAATGATTCCTACTTGGGTATTCCCATGTACACTTGGAACCGATAGTCCACATGAATGTAGTTGATCCAATAGCTCCTTACGCAGATTGAACATTGGACTGCTTGGTTTTTAACTCAAAAGGGTAAGATCCTTTTGCCTTCCTCCATTTTTCTTACCATTACTAGTTATGTTGCTTTTGTCACCATCCCACCCATGGGGCTCATCAATAAAATCAACTAGATCATCCAAAGCTTTGTCTGGTTGAGGTGTAAAGGTAGAAATCGTTTACATTTGGTATGCTGGGATACAATGGCTTGACCTAAGATAGAAATGGGCTTAGGGTATCTGAAATTCGAAGATGTCCTTCTAATGGAACATCAACCATTATCAACTGGCTAATGTAGGACTCAAGGAGTAGACCACAGTGGGATCATATCATGGTGTCCAAGTACACATCATGGTTATGAATGTTGAGGGGCTCACACATGTGGTAAAATCTCTATGCCCATGCACACAAGCTGATGTAGGGAGGAACATTGGGTATGGCACCCAAAGACACCATGAAGCTCAAATACCTAGATTAGGATGGCTAGAAAAGGCTATGAAAGGGATAGCTCCCTAATAAAATTAACTGCTTCACCTAACTTATTAGGCATAGTGCCTTACCACTACGTGCAGGACTCAAAGCATGAAGGGTTATCAATAATGATAACTGTCTATTATGTAACTCATGCAGAGAATTAGTTGATCATTTGGTTCTTCATTGCCCATTTACTAGGGTGGTGTGGGCAGACATAGGCACCAATCCAACCCTATAGGTGGTTGGTGACCTTTTTACCACTATCATTTTATGGCAAATCTAGAAGGCCCACAATGCCTAGATTGTTAGAGCTAGGCCTTGTTCTACCCCTCCACACACTACTTTTCTAACACACAAGCTATGGGCTAAAGCTACGATAGCCATGGGAGCTACACCTACATTTAAGCCTAAGGCTAATGTGTATTAGCAAAAGAGACAGCTATGGGAGGTCATGGCTACAATGGGATGGGCAAATCTTCTACAACTTTTGGTGGATGATCCAATTTCCGAATAATAGTTTATTATGAATAGCAAGGGGGGCGCAACTACTTTCAAAGGGGTCCAAAATACTCTAAGAGAGGAAGCGTTGGTAGGCTACCTAGGGGCATTAGTGTTGGGTGAGGTCATCCTACCCATTGGGCAAGATCTACAAGATGCTGAGGGTTTCTTTTCTAGGCCAATTCCTAAGACTGCTACTAGGCAGGTTCTATGGTTTGTGTTGCCTCCTCTCTAGCAGGAGGCAACCAAACTTGTTGATCGTTACTTCGTATAGTCTAAGAATGCTTGGAAACTGCGAGCACATTTTGCTTTCCTACATTGTATGAGGACCACTTGGCCAATTAATCTCCCCAAGTTCTTTTTAGTGTTGCTATGATGAAAATGGAAGAGAAGATATTTGGATCTCATTTTGGCCCTTTGGTAGGCTTCACAGCCTTTAAGCCCTTCGACCTAACCTATTCCCTTCACACATGTTTAAGAGAGCAACATCGTCTTTGGCATCAACTATGGGGGCTACGAGGGAGTCCTCTTTTGCACAACTTCCAAAGAGGATTGGGGTTTCGATGGAGGCTAATGCCATGACAAAGGAGATGTCAAATGAGTTTGAAGACAAGCTGAACCAGGTCATGGCAGAAATGTAAGCTAGGGTTTGCAAAGAGGAGAGGATTAGGTAGAAAGCATTTATCTTGTAGGCATTGAACAAGCACGCAAGGGCCCAAGCTAAGCACCTACATTTTCCAGAGAAGGCCAAGGAGCAACAACGCCAAAACAAGCACCAAGAGGCTAGCACTTGGGAAGAGGAGGAACTTAGTCGAGAGACTCAAGCAAAAATCCTCCAAGAGGAAGCAGACAAGAAATGTCTTGAAGAAGAAGCCAATGCACATAGAGCTAGGGTCCTACTTGAAGAGCAATAGACAAGAACCAAGCTTGATCAGGCCCATAAATCGAAAGTCAATCGCTAGTTGTAGGAGAAGCATTGCCCCTACATAATTATGGGGATCAATAGAAATGTAACATGGACAACTCTACACCAGTACATCCTATCGATTGTTGCAAGGTTTCATCCAAATAAAACCAAGAATCAACCTAATGAGAAGAGGTAAACGATGGAGGTGGATTTCCTTGTGTTCTAGTTGGTGATAACTTTTATGATTTCTAAACAACAATGAAAGATTCTCAACTTGGGTTCACTCCATGGTGCAACCTAGGTGTCCATGCTCTAGCTTACCCCACCAAGATTAAGGAGGCTTTGTATCAATTGTTTGTTTGATTTTGGGGCTTTCTTGTTTAGGTTGGTTCATGTTTGTTCTAGGCTCTATTTTCAATTTCTTAGGTTATTGATTTGGTTCTTTGTGTGTTCCCTCATGGATTTGTTTGTATGTTTCCTGGATAGTTCTGGAAAAGTGTGTTTTGTTGCTCTAGGCCATCTTCAATGGCATCCCTTTTGATTTGTTCAATGTTGTTTTCTGAGGGCTAATGCATAGTCCTAAAGTTTTGGTAGATCAGTGATGCTTTCACAAGGAGAGTTACCTTCCCAATTTTTAGTTCTAGGTCTTGATTGTACATATTCTTTTTAATTAATTTATTATTCCCAACCTTTTTCCAAAAAAGTCTTTAAAACCAAATAGGTCACTTAAGTAGTTAGTTCACTATCTTGTTGGACAATATGTTGCTAATTCTAGTCACACCTTAAGCTATAACAAAACAGAGGCTCATATTTACTGGATTCATAAATATTCACGTGATTAGAGCCACCTGATGCAAGACCATTTGGACATCTCTTTATGGTGTCATTGTTTTATCTACAATCTTGTGTATTCTCTAATTGATTAATCAGCCACAGATATTCAAGACATAAATCCCAAACAAAAGCGGCCTTTTTGTTATAGAGAATATCCACTGTACGATTTATGCAACAAAATCCTTCTTGATTGCCTGGATAATGAAGCTCAGAATTATCACATTCATAGCAGGTGGAAATCATCATTTTTAAAAATATATGAATTGGACAATGGTATCTCAGCCAATGACAATAAAGCAAAAAAATTTTAAGGAATATCTGACACAATTAAGGCTTCAAAATCAACGTGATTAAACATGTTCCACCAGTCGGTCTATAAATTACCCAATAACAAGATGCTTCTGCTAAATCAACGTTGTCTGTTATACCTGCATATTTATACGAGCAAATGCAAAAATTTTAACCATAAAGATAACTCTCAAGATTTCCGACCCGGTGGGTCTCGACTAAGGTTATATTTTTTTAATGTAATTATGTATTGCTTCATCAAAGTCAATTTATTAACACCCATATTATATAGATAATCCCATGTGTAGATGCCTGTATTGTGCAGATCATCAAAAATTAATCTGAAACAAATGTAAATACGAGATTAGAGATAGGTAAAGGCACTGTATAAACATATGCATGCTCAAATAACTGTGCGCCTATGTCAAAAATAATACCTTATTCCATAGTTTCCCACAGGCTCCACTTTCATTATACCAACATGACGCCTACCAGATATGACCTGTTTGGACATTTATCATAGGTAGTAAGCGATAAATAATAAATTATTGAAACAGAAATTTTTCATTATGTGTACGAAGACCTTCAGAATCTGTTACACAGAACTCAAATTCAGCTATTCCTTTTATAGAACTACTTTATATTGTTTGTTAGCTGGCTAAACTAGTAAAAAGTATTACTAGTTTAGCTATATATTTATGATATATATCTATTATTTAGCTGAGAAAATTTTTAATCTTTTTTAAATTAAAAAATTCAAAATTGATTCATTGAGAATTGATTTTCCAAGGACAAAGTCCAGATTACAAAGTAGTTGGACTCTCACAAATTATGATTCCTGTCAAAAAGTTTATCTCTAATCCAGCGTTATGACAATAATTATTTATTTACTATGGTAAAGTCTAACAAAAAAAAAATGTGACCAAGAGAGCTTTCCCTTACAGTTATGATAGTAAAATTATTTCACTGTGACAAAGAAGATGACCTCTCTTCGACAGGACTGGTAATTGACCTCTCAGCCAAAACTTACAGGGTACACCTCTGTAATCCAACTTCACAAAAGGTCAAAATGGAAAAGGCTACAGTTATTACAAGGGACTACACATGACTTGCATAATAAATCTGCAGGAAAAATGGTCAACCGTTACAGGGATGAAACTAATCTTCTATGCTCAGATGGAGGAAGACTTAGGGCCTGGTTGAGGAAGTCGTGAAATGACAATATTTTTTTGGAGCTTATCTGATATCTCCAATTCCTATCATTGCAAAACTAACCATCTAAGGATGAGTCAAAACCATCATTGTAATTGTGACAACAAACATTCCATCAGATCTACTTAACGCACTTTCTACAACTCTACTAAAAGAATTATAAGGACTAGAATAATTCTGCAATTTATAGATTTTCCAAATAGCTTCATTGAATAGTGGATATGAAGGATCATTTTTAATAATATCATTAGAAATCAATGGCAAGGAGTCCAGGCATAGATCTACAGAACTTTTTAAAAAGGTGGAAAAATTAAAAGCATTCCTGAACTATCACAAAAAGGGAGATAGCACTCACTGCTATCATTGAAGAAAAATGGTCAGTCACAAAATGCAAATCACTCTATCAAGCCAAGATCACGAAAATCTGAGTGGCAAAAAAGACTGAAAATGATTAACTTGCAAAATATTACATTGAGAAAAGCTTATAAACCTGCAATAAACTCCCTGGTTGGAGTCTGCACTGTAAATGCCAGTGATAGCTGAGTTGTTCCTGTAACCTTATTTTTTTATAATGTGACAAATCTTAGAATGATAACCCAAGGATATTAGTACTTTGATCCTTCTTGATGTACATAAGAGTAATCATATAAAATGTAGGCAATGAAATCATTGTGGTAGTTAGCATATACGTGCATAAACCAGTAATTTGAAGTTGATAAGTTTGTCAGCTTCTTAATTACATTTGTGATCATTAACACTCCTTGACCTGATAATGTGATTGCATCCTATTTCAGATAACAAGAACGGCTATGATATCAGCAAGAAGCAAAAGTTAATATGAATGTGACAACAATAAGAACATATAACATACTATGTCACACACTTCATTAACTAAAAAACATATGGTTTAGGATCATACTAGAGTGTTATAAACCGGATAGTCAATAAAATATGGTATGGACTTCTAATGGGACCGACTTCAAAGAACAAGTATAACATCAATAATTTTTGTTGAAAACCCAAAAACAAATTCACGAGTAACCAAAACATAAATAATACAGTGATCTTTGGTCTTCTACAATTATAGATTCAGATTTACATATATAAGCAGCTCTGTTTCCTTTAAAGACAATCACTAAAGGTATATATAACCAATCATATTAAATGACATTTAATTTAGGATACTGCCAAACCAAAAAACTCAAAATTGTATTCAGTAATTTGGTACCCCTAAAATTAATATTCAATTCAATAAATTCTTACCAATATTATATATGAACATTTTTTAAAACAAGAAACTATAGTGAGAACATACACTAATCACAACTAGTGATTAAAAAGTTGGCAAACATTCTAGAAAAAGCTTATGGAAAACTCAACATTTTTAAAATATTGCACATCATATAAATATGCATAATAAATGTAGACAACACAATTACAAGCATAAAAACTCAAAAAAATACTAACAAAGAACATAAACAATATATAAAACTGCAAACTATATTACTATATGCTTATATACTACTAACGTTTCTTTATTCACAAAATCATAATGCATGAAAGTCTTAAAAAGATAAAGCTCGTGACATTAATGTCTAATTGTAAAATATTCATAAAATGTTACATATAGTGTAACAAAGTAACTATGAATCAGATGTGCTTTTTGATATGTTTGGTGTAGCTCATCTTTTCTTTCCTTCAACTTCCTTGTACGAAATTGAGTTTCTTAAATTGTTTCTTCAATATCCACTTCAGTAGCTTCAAATGCCTCTATATCTTGCTCTATTTTTAAATATTCATCCATAATTATCAAAATGTACATAAAAAGATACATCAGCTCCTTTAGCTGTGTCATCTACATCCTCATTAAGAATGTAATCATCATCACTATCAGTCTTATTATTAGAGTTGTCATCTTCTACAAGATTAGTTGTAGAACCATCCTCGATCATTAATTTGTACATTATAAGTCCTTTGAGAAAACCTGCTAATTAATTTTTATTAAATTTTTTTTAGCTGTAAATATTTTTTAATATCTGAAAGATTTTTTCGAAACAGTCAATTGAAAATGCTGCACTGAATTGGTCACCTTTTTGTGATGAAAAAGTTAGCAACATTTTCCCAAAGTGGCAAAAAATCATTAACTTTTTAATTGCTGAACACAATAAAGACGATCATATTAATAAATAACTAGCATTTAGGTGCAATTGAATAGTGAGTACAAATAAAATGCTACTCAGATTTAAGTTGAAATTTTCATTCTTTTAGAATAAATAATTAAAACAACTTATAGGCTTTTACCCTTTGGCCTTGTATAGTTCTCATCTTGCTGTCAGCTGCTGGGCTTTGCACACGAAGAAATTCAGATGAGAAAGAAAAAGTGCTTCCATCACTGAACTCTAATTTTACCTGCAATTGCCAAATCCTAAAAACGAATAACAAAAAAAAAGTGATACAAGCAAAAGGGTCTTCAAGATACAAAGAAAATAACATTATTTCCATTTCTAACATAGCCATAGTCAGAACTTTGTAGCTGGATAATTGATAGAAAGAACACTGAAAATAATTAGTCAATGTAGAAATTTTCCACTTAACCAGAAAAGCTCATAAACTATAGTTTTACCATCTTCTGAAAGACATTTAAAAATCAACTCTACAGTCTAAAGAATGTGCTGGAATATTTATCTTATGCATCTCATGAATATTCAGAAACCCATTCTCTAATTGCCACCTTTAAGAGTCAACTGTCTATGCATAGTTAAGGAATATGAAAAGGCTTTCCAAATAATAAGTGATTGAAACTGTAACAACAATGTTCCCTAAAACTATGGTTCATTTGTTCTTGTATATAGGTTTATCATAGTTCCATTTGAACGTTCTTGAAACTATTTATTTTGGTTAAAGTGGTTGCATAGTTTTGACATAGTCCCTATTTACAAGAATAAATGAGTCACATTATGAAGTTATTGTGAGAGAAGAATCAAGAGTATCTGAAAATCAATTTGGTATTATGCTAAGAAGATCAACTATGAAAGCCATTTCTTTGCTATGACAATTAATAGAAAAATGTAGAAGTAAAAGTCAGAATTTTCCTATAATTTTCATTGATTTAGAGAAAACTTGTGATAGAATCACCAAAGACGTTATTTGGTGAGTCTTAAAAGAATATGCCCAAATTGGATAAATAAATGTTATTCAAAACATTTATGATAGAGAAAGAACTAGAGTTCAAACATTCCATGAAGAAACAACCAATTTCCTGGTAATGATAGGCCTGTATCAAGGATCTAGTTTAAGCCATTATTTGTTTGCAATCATTATCGATGAGCTCACAAAAGATATACAAGATGATATCCCTTGAGGTATGCTCTTTTAGATAATATTGTATTTATGGATCAATCTATATAAGCCCTTACTAGAAAAATAGAGACTTGAAGAAAAGCTCTAGAATCAAAAAGGCTAAGGATTATCAAAAGTAAAGCAGAATATATGGATTACAATTTTGGTCGTGTAGTAAGTAATTAAGTTATGAAAATAAAAATCAAAGACCAAGAAGTAATGCAAAGTAAACAATTAAATATTTGTGATCAATCTTACAAATGAATGGTAAGAAAAACAATGATGTAACAATTAAATTGAAGTAAGATGAATGAAATGAAGTAAAGCCAGTGGTGTGCTTTGTGATAAGGAATTGCTGCTAGATTAAAAGAAAAATTCTACAAAATTGCTATTTGACATAAAATTTTGTATAGTGCAGAATGTTATTTGATCAAAAAGCATTAGGAAAAACATGTGAATGTAGCAGAGATGAAATTGTTCAGATGTATGTTGAGTGTAACTAGAAAAAATAAAATTAACAATCCTCTTATTAGAGGCATTTAGAGGATAGTATGCATAGGTAAAAACATCAAGAAAAGTTATCTCAGATAGTTTGGCCATCTGTAGCAAAGACTGAAAATGGTATCCTATCAAAAAGCTTGATAATTAAAAGAGAGGGAAGAATAAAGGGGAAGATAGAAACAAACGTGGCAAGAAATAATAAAGAAAGATATTAAGAATTGGGAATTAATGTTAATTTGGCTCTTATCAGAGGTGAATGGCAAAAAAGAACTCATAAAGCAAACCCCTATAATTGGGACAAGGCTAGGATAATGATGATGATGAATTTCTATTTTTTAACTTAGGATGCTTTCTTTACCTTGGATAAAGGGATGAAAGTAATTGCTTTATTAACTTGCCAAATTTTACATATGCAATTGATAGAACACATCTCTAAAAATGTACAGAGTCTTTCAAAATACAATTTGATAGATTTATTTCACAAGTCTGGAAAACTAATTTTGTTGGACCAAGCATATTTATTCTTCTTACAACCTATAATTATGTCTCTTATTGTAGCACCTACCATCTGTTTGTGAGAGATTTTGACTATGAATTTATGCCAATAGCAAACTGTAACTGTCATCCTTGAGTTTTGGGGAACTAACAGAATATTTTTCATACCTAATTTTGGGGCATAGCAAACTAGCTATTAATTGATTGTCATCAATGATTTCATGTTTCAGGACTTGGTAATTGCCTATTTAATTGCCTATTTAACAGAGGAAGCTTTGAGGGGAGAGGTGCAAAGTGAAAAGGCAAGGGGGGAGAGAGAGTTGTGGCAGTAGATGTACTGTGAATGTGTTCTGTACATGCTTGAGCAGCCTTGTATACTGCTGATTCCAGAAGAACAATAAGAGGTTTTCCTACATTCCCATGGTTTCTTCCCTACATTAGGGCTCCCACATAAATCTCTATGTTCTCTTTCTTAGTTATTTTATTGTCTAGTATTATTCTTAGTGTGTCCTCCAATTTTTCTCTTTATAGAGGTGAATCACAAAAGAAAACTCATGTAGCTGACCCAATTTTGTTGGGACAAGGCTAGGATGATGATTCTTAGTGTGTCATCCCTGAGGTAAAGCTTATTTCAGAGGTGTTTTGCCTAAACTCTTTCAATGAGAGTTGTTTATGCAAGATGAAGAAGATATTGGTTTTGATAGAAAAATCCAATGGTCATATTATGAGCTTTGGAAGAGTGAGAGCAGAATATGAATTATATGAATGGGATCTTCAGTTGCTTGTAAAAGGACCAAGTGTGAAGCCTTCTTCTTTTCTCATTGATGAGAGGAACTGGATGGATCGAAAAGCACTTACAACTATTTGCTGATCTTTAGATGATTCCGTGATTACAAATGTGCAATAGCAAACTACTACACCTGGTTTCTAGCAGAGATTGGACTCATTGTATCAAGTGAATATGATTACAAATAATGTCTTCTTGCATACGAAATTGCATAATTTAAGACTAAAGGCAAATGATTCATGATAACTTATCTCTAACATTTCAACATCATTATCTCTTAGATGGCTACAGTTGGGATGAAAACGTTAAATGTAGATAAAACAATGACATTTCTCAGCTCATTCCTGAGTTGTGGAATAATCTACCAATAAACTTAAGCAACAATACTTTGCATACATTGGATTTTGATAGGGTTGTGAGTCATATTTTGGTTGAGGATCTTCAATGCTCAACTAATAAAAAAAAATACTTATCCCATCGAAAGCCTCTGTTCACTAACAAAAAATCAAAAGAAAGCAAATCCAAAATATTAGCACCATGGAAAACTTGGATGTGTAAAAAAGGATTTCCCTGAATAAACAAAGACCATCCTCAACTAAAGCACGATGGTGTTGCCTCTAGCAAAGTCGGATCCTCTTCACAAGTAAGCTTTCTAAAGGAGGAAAGTGCTGTTCTAGGTTATGCTTTTGAATTAGATTATGGGTATTCTGCTAGATCAACCAACAAGCAGTATGAGTTGTATTTTCGTTAGTATTTTAGTTAGTGCTAGAATGTTTTGATGTTTGATTGTTGACATGTCAAGAGAACACATGCAAAAACATCATTGAAATGGTGTCTGACATTGCTGGTTTGATACTATTTCATGTGTTTGTTGGCTTGAGGATGTCTTGTCCATGTGAATGGTTAAATTCAAATATGCCTCCAAAAGCAATACGCACCCAGGTAGTTCTTTTGCATGCTCTTGTCTAGTTTTTAAGTTTCTGCATGTTGGAAACAAACATAGATTTAACATCAACTGAAAAATTGTGTCGTGAAGCCAAATCTATTTATTCCTCTCACTTCTCTTATTGTGGCCCCTAATATCTATTTGTGAGATATTTTGATTGCAAATCTATGGCAGTAACATGCTGTAACCGTCATCCCCGTTTTTGGGGCACTAATAGAATGATTCTCATCCCTAATTTTAAACTGTAACAGACTAAGTGTAGACTCATTGTCATCATTGATCTTTTTGAGCTGAGTGACGGTGTTGTGGATGATGGGAATCAAACTCATGGTGTCCTGCAAGCAGTCATGTCTTATAGCTGCTCTACCATTAGGCCACTATTCACAATTTGTAATTTCCCATGATTTCCATGGACTGAGAACCTATTTAAAGAAAAAAGCTTTCAGAAGGAGAGGTGGAAAGTAAAAGAAATGGCAGAGAGACAGTGTTGTAGCTGTGGATGTCTAGCGTAGATCCTCTGCTCATGGTTGAACAGCTTTGCACACTGCTGAATAGAGCATTGCTTGCATTCACGTGGTTTTTCCCTTAGAGTTTGCAGGTAGATCCCTGTATTCTCTTTCTTTCTTATTTATTTCATTTTGTGAACTGTTCTACTTCCTCTGAAAACGTAAGAGATTCAAGGCAATTCTAGCTAAAAATAACTTAACAATATAAAATAATCTGGCTTGGAATTTTTCAACTAGGGACAGCGACCAGCGTTAAGAATTCTAGAGTTGCAACATTCAGAAAATAAACATAAATACTCTATTGCCAAAGAAAACGTAGTCATTGAATGTATTAAATTTGTTTACCTGTTTGGGAGATACCAATGTGAAACGAAGAAGACGAGGAGCTTGCAGCGAGCTGGAGTAGAATGAGAGGGACGTGGCATTCATGGCTGATTTGGCTACGCCAAACAAATTATGCATAGCTGGACAATGTGCCCACATGTAATCTCTTATTTCCAGAACAATCCCAAGCCTGCCTCGCACGGTACTGTGAGACCGGGTACGACCATAGCATCAACCATGAATAAAATGGAATGGGTTCCAACAAAAAATTAAATAAACAAATAAAACCTTGTATACCTATCATTCAATGCTCAAAATATGTTGGCTGGGTATGCATCCCAGTTTTGCGTAATCTATAGTGCTTCGCTCATGCTTGCTCACTGGAGACAGCAACAGTAGCACGGTCTGCTGATATTGTGCGGCCTAGCACAAGTAAGTTGGTGAGTAAGTTGGGAACTTGTCTCAAAAAACAAAACTGCAACCCACAAAATTGAGCCAAAGCCTGCCCTACACTGTCGTTTGACAACCATATGTGCCTGCCGTTGTCGTCTGTCTTGTTGGCCACCGGCTCCAGCTCCAGCTCTATTCCCACGGGCAATTGATGTATACTTTTTAAGGATAATGTTGGCTGTATCCTGTGTACTTATTCCAAGTTTTAAAATGCAACTTGAGTAACGAGTCTATCGCACGGCTCAGTCACATGTTATGGTTTTTGGATAATGGCCATGATCTATGTTATTTATCAAATGCATTGTTTTTTTACTATGGTATGGCATTTAATTTTAACTGACATGGCACTCACTTGAACCCTCGCAACCTTGCACACAATTTCAATCTGCTGAAAACCATGTAAAACTTAAATTAATTATCAAAGACCATGGCTTTGCAAAAGAAACAACGATACATTTTATGGCAATTTGCAAATGAACAAGGTCAATCAAATGGTTAGCCATACCAACCAAAAACCATGATATGCGACTGAACCCTCAATCATGACTATAAATGTGATCTCATTCCAAGTGAACTGTGGGTTACAATTTGAGTAGAAATATAGAAAATAAAAGATCCTAACCTTGTTGCACCTTGGTCTTAATAAAAAATTGGGTTGTGAGTTAACCAAGAGGTCACCACAATGGAAAAAAGCTTATGCAAAGAATGTTAAGGCCACAAGCAATCTCCTTAGGGATCAGTCACATGGTATGGTTTTTGCATCATGGCATAGATAATATTTAAAGTAGTCAAATAACTATGATCTATGTTATTTGTCACATGCATGGTTAAAGTAGTCAAATAGCTATGATCTATATTATTTATCAAGTGCATTGTTTTCTACTATAACATGGCCTTAGTTTTAACTGACGTAGCATTCACATAAATACTCACAACCCTAACCATCATTGCAAGCCAAGTGAAAACCATGTGTAACTAAAATTAATCATCAAAGACCATGGTTTTGAAGAAAGAAGCAACAATAAATTGTGTGGTTGTTTGTAGGTATATGGCTTGGCCATTCAAATGACCATTGTTAGGAATACCAACCAAAAGCTATGACATGTGACCAAGCCCTCAAACTAGTTCTAACTAATGTTCAATTATGATGGAGCCACTTAGGGCTCAATCACATGGTATGGTTTTTGGATCATGGCATGGCTAAAATTTATTGCGGTCAAATAGCCATGGCCTACATTATCTGTCACATGAATTATTTTTGGCCATGGCATGGCTTTTAATTTCAAATGACATGGCATTCAAATAAACATTTGCACAAGTTTTGGCCATGGCATGGCTTTTAATTTCAAATGACATGGCATTAAACAAACGTTTGCAATTGTTTATACAATTGCAGCCATTTGGAAACCATGCATACTTGAAATTAATTGCCAAAGACCATGGCTTTGTAAAAGAAACAACAATAAATTACATGGTGGTTTGCAAGTGTATGGATTGGCAAGTCAAATGGCCATGGTTGGCCATACCAACCAAAAATAATAGCATGTGACTGAGCCCTCAAGTCTTTGTTGAACAAACTATAAGCAAACTTGATTTTTTTTGTTTTAGGGGAGGTGGTGTGGGTGGTGGTGGTTAAGGTGAACCACAAATTATAAAAACATCTATAAATATGGTTGGCAACTATAAATCTACCTACAAAAAATAAGGGTTTGGTAGCCTATTTCAAACTCTCTTGCTTAACCTTTTCTACTACATTATGCCATAGAGTAGTAGGAGTAGAAAATAATGCTATCAAGATGCCCAAAAGAGTAAAAACATTTGTAGAAGAAAGTAAGTTGATATTATAATTATCTATCCATGTAGGCATTAGAGAGAAGCTTAAACAAATAGCTTGATTTTTGCTCCAATTAATTTTGGCTCCTAAAGTTCTATAGTAAATCTCAATATAATTCAAGGCAGTGTTAAAATTATTATGGTCCTTAATCAAAGTGTTAAATGTGTCATCTACAAACTAGCTATAAATGAGATCCTTTCCATTTGCTGGAAGAGCATTTTCTTTTAACCTCATAGAATCGTTGTGATATCTAAGTATAGCTCCAAGAGCATTAGCTGCAATGATAAAAAGATAAGGAGCTAAAGGGCATCCTTACCAAACTAATATTTGAAGCTCAATAATCCTTTAAAAAGTCTCATTTATGCATGATGAGTCACATTTTATTGGTTGCGTCAACGTGGCCCCATCGACGTAGTGCCTATAGTTGACTATAAATATGCACTTGCAACTACATTTATGGCAAGTAGAGATTGTAGTTGTAGTGGAGCTCTTGCATTTTTTACCATTTGAAAGTTAGAATTTTTCCCTGAGTGCCTGTAGCAAGAGTCATTGAGTGTATAGATCTTTATTCGAGCATTGTTGTACCTAAGCACGACAATGTGTTTGACAATAAAAACAAGCTTTTTGATAAACCTTGCAGCACTTTGGATAGATTAGCTATTTTAATTATGCATTCAATGTTTTTAATTATTTGTTAAATGTTCTCAATTAGTTATTAAATATTTTACAAAGATTACATTAATGAGGCAATTAAGCCAGAAAGATTACACACATAAGTACACTTGCTTCGAGTGTAACACATATTCACTTGGTAATCACAGTAATGTTATTGCTTATTACACCCAGTAGCGTAGCACTTGATCACCCAATAGTGGATACGTGGGTTTAGGACATGTACAGAAAGTAGGATTGGATACTTCTGTTAGGATTAGTTCAATGCTAGTTAATTAGTTAAATTAGATTAGTTAATCAAATTTATTTTATCTACATTTGAGCACCAACTTATAAAACACAAAATGATAAAAATCAGATGCCTCAATTACACTTAACCATACAAACGAACATCACAAGTGTAATTGGGAAGACAATGATTGACCTTAAGGTAAGATTGACTTCTTAAAGGACTAGTGCACTAGAAATGATAAAGTCCACGCAATTCAACCAGATCACATGTGAATGCTTTATGATTCATATGGTTGGATGTAGGGGTACCTCACCACTCATCATTGGCACTATTGTTAGGAACTTTATTTGTGGAATGTGTGCTATTTAGGTTTCAATGAATACCATTAATATTGTTGTACAAACCTCAAGGTCAATATCATTCCCACTATAAAAGCACACTAACAATTTTATTTTGTTTTGCAAAATGTCTTTTTCTTCTCGCAAGCATGAAGATACCAAACCACCAGTCCCACAAGAATGCAAGGTGGTATACACTCATCTATATGAGTTTGTATTGAACTTCACCTTCACCCTACATCAAGATGGATAGTTGCGATGGTGTGATATGGAGGGCAACATTATCTTGCCCCCAGATAGATTTATTTCTAGGATGCTATTCAAGACCCTTAAGAAGTTGGACATAGTAGATCTTCATGAAGAATACATTGTGGATGGATATGACACTCGAAACTACTATCCCACTGAAACACAATGCAAACAATATCAACGTTAGAAAAAACTTCACGAAGCTACAAAGGGGAAACATTACACCAATCCCTTGTTCCTACTAAATCAAGATGACATTTAGGATCCTCCTACTAAAGGTTCTTAACATGAAGATTATCCACCCCTTGCTAATGATGGTGAGGGTGTGAAATTGACCCTACAATTGACTATTCATAAACTAGTTTTAGGAAAAAGTGACAACCAAGGTAGGGACTTAGGCAAGCACCACAATAGTAAGGGATCTAAGGATGGTAATCGTAATAAACATAAGAGTGGTGGTGGACACTACGGTGGTGGTGGTAGTGGCAGTCCACCTTCCTCTTCATCCTCTTCATCCTATTTTGAACATTCCTCTTCATCTGACGATTCTCATGGAAGCCGCTATTAAAACAACTATAATAAAGGTTATCAGTGAGATAACCATAATCGTGAAGGCCATCAAAAATCAAAGGGTGACCAAAGCCATCATCAATTTCATAGATGTAGTAATGATGATGAAACTTTATTGGTGACTCAAAGTATGCTCAACATTGCAAAGGTAGTTAAAATCCCAATCAGGCATATGAAGGATAGTTTGATCAAGTGCTTAAACATGACCAATATCTCAAGATTTGAAGGGGGATACAACTCTGATCTGCAAACACATCTATAAGCTTTTCATGATGCCTACGCCTTACAGAACATAGAGAATGAGTGCAAAAATTCAAGCTTTTCCCAAGGACACTCCTTAAGGAAGCTGAAAGTTGGTACTACTCCTTAGAGCCAAAATCTATTCATAGATGGAGTACCATGTTAGAACTATTCAATGACAAATATTAGACGTACTCCAAAGTGTCTAATTTGAGAAGGAAAATCCAAGGTTAGAAACAAGAAGTACATAAACCCTTGGATGCTGCCATGGGTCACTACTATTCACTCTTACACCAATGCCCTAGCCATGGCTATTCTCAAAGGAAACAACTTCACCACATCATATATGGGCTCAGAACAGAAATAAGAAGAACCCTTGGGTTGTATGCCCAACGAAGATTTTTTGAATTGAGATCTCATTAGATCTAGATGCTAACTGAGCAGGTAGCAAAAGAAGAAGATGAGTTATGGAAAAGGGAAAGTTCTAAAAAGTATAATAGAGACCCATCCATCAAAAAATAAGAGGTCCAATTTTGTGACAAGGAAAAATCACCACTTAATAAAGTGGTGAACAAGAAGACCTTGCACATTCAAAAATCCATTTTTGATATTTTGGCCAAGGTTGAAAAATTATGGGACTTTTTGGATGAAAAATTTCAAACTACTTGGAAGATTGTTGAAGAATCCAAAGAGCAAAATAGTGATCATAATCGTAGGAGGCGAAAAGAAGCTAAACATGCCTACCAAAGAGGTAAGTGCAAAGCTACAACAATAGAGGAAGTTCTAGAGTCTAACTTTGGTAATGAAATTGAATATGACATTTTCCAATATGAACATCCAAAAGGATGTTGCCCTATAGTGTCACACTTATAAGAGTTCGGAGTGTATGCATTGAATCCTCGCCTAGCACGTAGGCAAGCTCACACTTATAAGAGATTGTTAAATATGTCTAGTCATTCCTTGGACACACTAGTTACTACTGACGATTCATAGATAATTTCTCTAAGATCGCAAAGTCATTGGTAGAGCTTATAAAAAAAGATGCACCCTTCATTTGGACCAAGAAATGTGAACATGCATTACAACAATTAAAGGAGAAACTTGTAGAAACACCAATCCTATAAGCACTAGACTGGTCCAGACCCTTCCATATTATGACAAATGCATCTAACTATGCTTTGGAAGCAATGCTCATGCAAATGGATGATAAGAAACATCCATACTATATCCACTATGCAAGTCAAAGCATTGTGAGAGCATAGTTAAATTACACCACCATAGAGAAAGGGTTAATGGTAGTCATGTATGATCTAGAAAATTTTAGACACTGTGTGCTTGGTTACAAAGTATTTGTGCATATGAACCATAATGTAATCCACTTCCTCATGAACAAGCTGACGATGAGCCCTCGTGTCATATGGTGGCTTATGATCTTGCAGGAATTTGATCTTACTATGGTAGATCAAAAAGGGACCAAGAATATGGTTGTTGATCACCTTTCTCACTTAAGATGGGATAATAAAGAGTAGGATAGCCCGCTCTTTGATCAGTTTCTAGACAAACTCCTCTTTACTGGATTAATAAGTGAACAAACACCTAAAAAAGCAACATGGTATAATGGCATCCTCACATATCTTGTCAATCAAGAGATGCCATAGGACCTGGATTTTAGAAAAAAGCAACAATTTCTTCATCAAGTCAAATACTTCATGGAAATTAATAGACACCTTTACAAGGTGTGTGTCAATGGCTTAATTTGCTGGTGTGTCCCTGATCAAGATCAATTGCACATTCTCCAAGATGCTCACAAAGGACCTTGCATAGGCCACTATGCAAGGAGATGCATAGCCATAAAAATCTTGATGGTAGGTTACTATTGGCCTACAATCTTTAGGAAGGCCCACTAGTTTGTTAAGTCTTGTGAACATTGTCAATGTGATGGGGGAATGACCACTCACATGGAAGGTCCTTAATAGTGGATTCAACCATAGAATCTTTCAACATATGGGCCATTGACTTTATGGGTTTCATCACACCCACATCCAATAGGAAGGTGTATATTATAGTAGCAGTTGACTCCTACACAAAATGGGCAGAAGCAGCAATTGTTACTGATTGTACATCATCCACTTCTACCAAATTTATACAACAAAATATCGTGAATAGGATTGGGATGCCATGTTCACTAATTTTTAATAATGGAACTCATTTCACAAGTGCCACATTTAGAAAATTAATGCAATGTTTGGGGGTAGAACATAAATTAACAACACCTTACCACCCCTAAGCCAATGATCAAGTAGAGGTAACCAATTGGGAGATTACAAAAATACTAATGTGAACCATTAGCAAATATGGGAAGGATTGGAATACAAAGCTTAATAATGCTCTCTAGGCTTATCGTTCAACTTGGAAACTTCGTATTGGCTATTCTCCCTATGAGTTAGTGTAAGGGAAACTTCCAATGCTCCTAATCCAATTCGAGCTCTGTATACTCTCAATGGCCTATGATTTAAACCTTAACCTAAGTCTAGCATAGAAGGAAAGATTGATCAACCTAAACGTGCTGGATGAAAATCGATTAGTGGTCCTATCCTTAAATGAGGTGAACAAGGAATTTAGCAAACAATGTCATGACCTTAGAATTAGGAAAGTAAAACTTCAACCATGAGATAAGGTTCTCTACTAGAATCCCACACATGTATCCCAAAAGATAAAATTCCAAACATTGTGGGAGGAACCTTATATAATTGATCAAATCTTTTCCTTTGGGCCCATGTTGATATACAAGCTTGAATGCCTAAATAAAAAATAGTTGGTCAACATTCAAAAAGTCAAGCCTTTCCTTGAACTTAAAATATGCAAATGAATGAAAAACCACATTCTATTTTTTGGATCTCCTCCTTCCAACTTAGTCATGGGGAAGATGGCCATCCATGCTAACCATCAAAATGGCTTCTCAGTTTTTCTACCTCTTTTGTTTTTCATGTTTTTTGATTTTTACAAATTACTTATTTTACAAATTTTCTAGTTTTACACCATCTTTAGTATCTTTTAACCTTCTTGACTATTTTACATTTTCTTATATATTTTACTTTGTTTGGTTTGATTTAAATGTGATATTTTCTCATTCTTGCTAATAAAATTTGCTTTATTTCCATAGGACATAATGCTACTATTGCTATTTACTAATGATGGTTTATGTTTAGTGTGTGATTGTTGATGTCTAGTTTTTATTTTTGAATTCTAATGTCTGATGACTTTGACATAGTTTATTTTTCATGGAACAGGTAGTGAGTCCACGTCATCTGCACATGCAATGGACTTTATGGGTTTCCTTGTTTTAGGAATTTGAGGTCTCTTTTCATTAAAGAAACTTTTAATTAATCAATGACCTTGGAAGTTCCAAAATTAGGAACAATTTAAAGGTTTGTAAAGGGTGTGACTTCAAGGGAACTCATTACTCTTTGTACTCTTCTACTTTTTTGAGTGCTTGAGTATTTTTCATAGACTTCGTCCCGTTCCACACCAACCACTAATAGGAAGTCAAATAACATTATTGCATGGTGTGGTTTCCATTCAAAAAAAAAAAACAAATAATGAGAATTTAAAGCACATCCCTTAGACATGAATAAGTCCTTGCATGGTGTGGTTTCTATTCAAAAGAAAAACAAAAAACAATGGGAATTCAAAGCACATCCCTTGGAAAAATAAATGGGCTACAAGCATTGGTTATGGAACTTAAATAAGATGCACCTATGCTTGAAGGTCCCCTCTAACTAAGGCCCTCTCTCTTACTTTCTACTTTTCTTTTCTTCTCCTTATGGAATGGTGGTTGTTTTGTGGAAGCATTCTTGTGTCTTAAGTGGATGGATTAGTCTTGGAGTGGTGATGTGAAGTCATTGAAAGTAGTTGGTTTTGGTTGGAACTAAGGATGGACCTTCTTGGATCATTTTAAATACAAATTCCATAAGGGACTTCTTATGACCTCAATTTGAAACTCCATTCCACCTTCTCTATCATCCATTCATGTTACCCTAACTCACCTAACTGCCAAGTTCTATGTTATGCTCTATGTCTTAGTCTGATATGTTGGGATTCTTGAGTTGATTCTTTTGGGTTGGTCCTTAACTTATCATGATCATTAAATCCACTATGGGGCCCATAGCCTCCTTAGTTGAGGTTTTGCAAGGGCAAAAAGGACATGATCCTACTATGGGAAGGATCCACTTGCATAGCTCTTGGCTTGGTTAGTTAAGGTTCCTTATCTTTGACATTGCTACAATCCTATCTTTCACATTTTCCATTATGTATACCACTCATTGCTTCTTAATCTTTTATTTCATTCATCCACTGAATCAATTTTTCTCCTTTTTTCCCCAAATTTATGAGCTTCAATACTCTCTTTTCATGTTTTTATCCTATTCTTGGTCTTTTAAGCTTTCATTTGTGATGAGCCACGATATCACGTACGCAATATCGCATCCTACCTCATCTTCTATAATTAAGAGGTGACGCTCTTGGTTCCAGATAGTTAGACTTAGACCCTTAGCCAAATTCCTGCAGTTTCATTATTCCAGAGTTATAATAATTTCTGTGTGCCCACAGTAGGAGTCATAGAGTGAATGGATCTTTATTCGAGCAATTTGTACATGAGCACAATCTTGTGTACAACAATAAAGACAAACTTTATGATAAACCTTGCAACATACAGATTAAGCTAATTAGTAATTAATTATTATTTAATTATTTTCTAGTTAATTAATATCTCTCTCAACCTTCAACCCCCTTAGTTAAATACACTCAGTACAACTGCTTCGAGCATGCGTGTAGCACTTGGTAACCTAGTAACGATTAGTGTTTGGTAATCCCAGCAGTGTTGCACTGGTTCAGGATGTGTACGACCAGTGGAAACGGATACTGGCGTTAGGAACATTTAGAACTTAATTAATGAATAGTTAATGTAAGTTAGCCACTTAATTCTCTCTCCCTCTCCTTTATTAGCAGAAGACATAAAAAATAAAAAAGCTATAGAAATCATATAGCTCAAGCTTATTTAACCATACAACCGTGACAATACAAGTAAGTTTGGGAAGACAGTGAACTATGATCTACGAGTAATTGTCTAGATACCACCACTAGTCTATCTACAGAGTTTGACTGGATGGTGCATGAAACACTCGTATTCGTATGGTTGAGTGTAGGGGTACCTTGCTACTCATCAATTTGATACCAATTTTACTAAAAAACTCTTCATATTTTACAAGTTTAACTAGGGTTAAAGTTTGACTACGGTGGTTAATAGTTGCATCGTTAAGGCCCCATCGATGCATCCACCCTAGTTGACAAGGCCTCATTGATGTAGTGCAAAAACCCTATATATGCATACTACTGGACACTTTGCAATTTTTTTCCATTTTCTCATACAACAAAAGGAGTTTTTGAAATTTTTCAAAGCCCAAAACCTTCTAGAGCTCATAACTTCCCAACCGTTTGTCCAAATCACTCCGTTTTTCAATGTTGTGCTTATCAAAGGTAAGATCTTTGTTGTGGAGGCCACAAACCTTAAGAAATCTGATGAAAAATAGATGAATTTTTTTTTGAAAATTTCCCTAACTCCCCCAAAGGGTTAATAACCTTAACCATATATAAACATCAAATTTTTCACATGTTAACCCTTCCAACAACCTTTGGGATGATTTATTAATGAAAATACATAAATAAGTGGTAATTGGATTAATTAAATCAGCCATAATCATAACTTATCCAAAGTGTAACTGATGAGACGTGATATCGCTGGGCCGCGATATCGCGTACGTGATATCGCAGCCGACGTGATATCGCAGCCGACGCGATATCGCATGCCCCGTGATATCGCGTATGCAATATCGCATCCTTCCCTACGATATCGCGTACGCGATATCGCAATCCGCCGCCATGTCTATAAATAAGAGGCGGCTCTCCCTTGTTTGGGGATCCTAGTTTTAGAGTAGCGAAGCTCTGGCAGTTTGATCCCTCCAGAGTTAGAATTTTTCCCATGTCTGCCCGCAGTGTGGTGAATGTAATTGTACGGTGTCTTTATTCGAGTGTGCCGTACTTGGACACGCACATGACCGGCAATAAAGATCGAGATTACTTCATCATTGCAGCATTCACTTAGTTTATTTATTTGTTATTTATTTAATGTTATTTATTGCTTTCATAGCGCGGTGTGAGTACGACTTAACTACGAGCATCTACGGGTGTGTACGGCTAGTTAAGGAATCGGTTACTCATCGCGATTAGTTTCTCACCCTTAAACTCCTAGAAGCGGAACGAGTACGACTTGATTACGAGCATTTAAGTGTGACTGCTTGGTAGCCCAGTGGTGTAGCTAGGGGGATCTACGCTTGGTAACCCAGTGGCGTATTTGGGGTCTGCGCTTGGTAATCCCAGTGGCGTACCTAGGCCTATGCTTGGTAGTCCCAGTGGCAGTCGTGCACGAAGTCCAAGATGTGTACGGTTGATCAAGGAATCGGTTGCTCGTCGCACTTAGGCTAGATTAGATTTTCTTACCCTTTTCCTCTTAGCTTAGATTAGTTAATATTATTTTCCACTGCCATCAGGAGTAGCGTTAGAATTAGAACACATCATACACCTCATCTAGACTAAACCATACGTGACATATGCAAAACTAGTCTAGATGGGAAGACAGCGAACTGCGACCTAAGGCTAACTATCTAGGTGCCACAACTAGTCCATCTGCGGAGTTCGACCGGATCGCGCGTGCGACGCTCGTTTCGTATGGTTGAGTGTAGGGGTACCTCGCCACTCATCATTGGCGCCGTTGCCGGGGATGGTGCTAGTTATCTAGATTAGTTATATCATACAAGGTCGCTGTAAAGAACTTAACGATATATCTCTTAAAAAGAAGTAATTATAAAAAGTCACATAAATTCACACACAACAATGCCTCTCCTACAAGATGATAATAACGCCACACTTAGTGAGGAAGTTCATTGGAGAACCAATGAGCTATATGACGATGAAGATTGGAGTATACAACCTGAAGTGGGAGTTTCCTATAAGAATGAACAAAAACAACGTCATCGTAACACACGAAAGCATAACTTACCCGATGACGATGAACCCCCACTGGCCACTACAAGCTTAACGCAAATACAAGAGGCTGTTCGAATCTCACGTAGGCATCGTAAAGAGAGCCGACTACCCAGGCTCGATTTAAATAACTTTCCCAAATTTTCAGGAGGCTATGACTTAGATCCGCATCAACATTTACTAGCCTTCTACGATGCCTGCACATGGAATAACATTGATAACAGTTGGCAAAAACTGAAGCTCTTTCCTATGACACTCGTTGACCAAGCTAAAGTATGGTATAGATCGTTAAAACCAAATTCAATACGACGCTGGTCAACAATGGTAGAGGTCTTTAACGAAAAATATCAAACCTACGCAAGAGTGTCAGCCTTGAGGAAACAAATCCAAGGATGGAAACAAGAAAAACATGAACCCTTGGACATGGCCTTAGAAAGATATTATTCACTGTTAAACAACTGTCCAGGCCATGGGTTTTCCGAGGAAAGGCTAATGTACCATATCATTGATGGGCTACGTAATGAAACAAGAGAGACCTTAGGAACGTATGCCCGAGGTCAACTATACAACCTACAAACCCATCAAATCCAAGAGCTTATTAAGCGGGTAGCAAAAGAAGAAGGAGAAATAGCTACATGGGAGAGTGTTGAAAAACATCAACGGGACCAAAATCTTAACTCAACAAAGGTCCATGATCATAACAAGGAGAGATCAACAAATCTCAAGGTGGAAACATCATCTTTGCCAATACAACAATTGTTAGAAGAAGCCGAGGCAAAGATCAATAAGATGTTGGAATGGATGAATCAAAAGTGTGGAGAATATATCAACACCATTGGAGATAGAGTTTTCATGACCCAAGAAGTAGAACAAAATAATAGACATTCGGAAAGAAGAAATGAAGGGACTAAGTGCTCAACTTCCAATCCTACATATGAATGCAACATATGCCTGTACGATCACCCCAAGGGCCAATGCCCAATATTGTTACATCTACAAGAGCATTGGGGAAACACGCTACATCCAGAGTTTGTACAAAGATACTGTGTTAGACCACAGTGGCAACAATCCCAGTCGTGGGGGAATCCACCCTTAGACTGGAGGCACCCTTTATATTTTCCGAATCCAAACGCTTATCACGTTCAACACCCTGTTTCTTCAACTGGGCCAACATACTCTATCTCACCATAATACCATTCTCCACAATACTATCAGCCCATACCTCCAACACAACCACCACCTTATGCACCTTACATCCTTCATAACTTTCAACATTCTCATCCTTTCCCTCCTTCCACAATGCCACCAACTGTTCCTAAGGTGTTTGTACCACCACAACCCA